>BPLS01000600.1:1149996-1267723 GCA_019656275.1 Rhododendron kiyosumense
ACTAACATTATCAATGTAATGACTCACAAAGACACATACCCATGAACATATGACACAATGTTGGGGACATAACACATGCCATTGCAAAATAAGAATAGTGAATATGGTAAGTAACTGTGGTTTTTGTCTGTGCTGCAATCAGAAGGAGACATTACAAACAATATGACGGTTACATTAATCTCTTTTTTTCTTTCTCAAAAATGATACCGTAGGAATATTATTGGTGATAACCGAACAACTAAACCAAACTAACAAAAGTAGCCCTCCCTAGCTTAGGAATTGGCTAACCAACTAGGGGGATAACAATCAATATAATCAAACAGAGTCCGACACTAAACATATACAGAAGCATGCGGACACGGACAAGTCCGCAATTTAACCACTCTAGTTGGTATATGAGAAACAATCAATTCTAGCCTTCAACAAAATCTGACCCATTGTTGTATAAGGGTAGTCAATTAGGCTTAGCCATACTAGGTTAGCAATTCATCGGTCCTAGGTAACAATCTAGTTGAACAAATCCAGAAATCCACCCAGTCAAGCATACTCGGAAAGAAACTCCCCGCGGCAGAAGAAAGGTAAACCCTTTAACAAACCACCAGTCGCATACTACGCATAAACCCCAACAGTTTGACCCACATATAGATGGCTAAAAAACAATAAAATAGGACCAGAGAAGGAATAAACTAATCAAACCCATATATGTAAGTTCAGGGTTTTTCTCAAAAGGGAAAAACAATCATCGAGCTAAGAGGATGTATTGAAAGAACTAAGCAAATAAATCACTACTGAAAAAACTAAGCAAATAAACACAAAACAATCAAATAACAGCCCAATAATCAAAAAAGCCAACAAATCTCTGGCTATAGAACCCAAAACCCACCAGCATATCCATCCCTATATCAATACCCTCACCTGTATTATACATACACACGCTAATACAACAAATCTCTGGCTATAGAACAAAAAAACTGGTCGTTTGGAACAAAGATAAAGCAAGATTCATACATGCAGAGCCGAAATTGGTAAACAACCAAACAAAATCCCAAACCCTCGAACTGAGAATCTCAGTCCACCTATTCATACAGAATGTTCCGAGAGAGAGAGAGAGAGTCGATGTACCTCAGCTATGGGTGTGAGGGCATACGCAGGAAGGAGAGAGCGAGAGCAAGAGAGACAACGGATTTGGGGATTTCTCTCCATTTGGGGGAAATCCTTTTCAGCGCCCCATTTGGGGAAAAATAATTAGTTTTCGAGGCAAATGAACAGACCTTGAGTTTCAATTATTTTGGAGAGCGCCAAAATATTAAGTGCCCTTGTATCAGGAAGTATGAACAAATTCTATATTTAATTAGTCAATTATATTTTAATAATAGTCGATCTGAATCATCAGGATTTCACGTCACACTGATTCCATCATTATCTCCAAAATCAAAAATTATCGAATATCAGCGACTTCCTAGTCAGACAACATTTGATGTATACCAAGACATTAAAGTATTATATTGTAACACTCGACCCCCACTTCAGTATATATTTTTTTGTTTGGAACCATCCATCATTTACATATAATGGAGTACATCAGTCGTACCAAAAACGAAGTCAATCGGATATCGCTACACACTTGATCAGATAGAAAAATCCATTTTGTTAGTGAAATCGTTTTTTGTTAAAGAAGTTTTCGAAACCCGATCGAGACAAATTTTTACGAGAATGATATAATCAACAAGGAAAACAAAATCAACGGTCTGGATCATCGTAATTATGTCGCGATCGAATGGCTACAGTATGTTCAGGTACAGCACAAGACTTAGTTTGTTAATAGTTGTAATGAATGTATAGAATTTAAAGGTCATTACCAACTCAATTTTTACAGTGGTCGATCTGAACCGTTAGGATTTCACGTCTCACTTATTCCGTCGTTGTCATCAAAATCGGAGATCATCGGATGTTGGCGACCGCCTGATCAGACAAAACTTGATGCATCCCGAATCATTAAAGTATTAGATTACAAGACCAAACCACCACAGGAGTCTTTATTTTTTGATCCGAACCGTTTATCTTTTACATATTACGTAATTCATCAATTGTACCAAGATTGAAGTAGATCGAGTATCGTTACACATTTGATCCGACAATAATTATCATCCAAAAAACTAATTGCTTCCCAATCAAGGAGCTTTTCTAGCAGTGCTTTTGCTTTTTTTTTTTTGATCCGAAAGCAAGTTTCATTAAAATTGCCAAGCGGCACTTACAGCGAATCCATCCAAATACAATGAAAGGGAGACTATGACCATCCCATCACTGAAAAATACACACGAAAAACAGGGACAAAGAGACGCAAATTGTCTAGATCCTAAGCGCGAGCCAAAGGCTCTCTGCTCACCGCCACTAAGGGCCGGGACACGAGGAGTTAGCAATCTATCCAACAGTCGCCTCGGGATGGCGAAGAAACCAAATCAGAGATTAGCACTACAATATCGATGGAAACAGATAAGAAAAAGCAAAACAGAAATTACAGCACCGTAGCCAAGACCACTAAGCACGCCGGCCTGCTTCGGTCGAACCCCGCACATCGCCGGTTTTTGAGGCACAGGCGGGATTGCGAACCCAAGCGAAGGAGATAACATCTCCGGCAAGCCTCCGCTGACACGCGAAGCTCCGAGCCCGGAGATCGAGGTAGAAATCCTCCTGGGCTAAAACCCCGATCAAACCATGACTTCACAGCGCCTGATGACTGCAAAAACTCTTCGGCCTCTTCAAATCCCCAGGGAAGAACCCACGGCTGAGAAGTTGTAGAACCCCGGCTCCGGGGCGAAGCCCCGGCCCTTATACCACCTGCTCCGAAGCCAAGCCCCGCGAGAGTTATTCGCCCACCGCCTCAACCCACCAGATCCGGGAGAACCCCGGACTGGTAACAAGCCGAACTGGGACAAACCAATCGGAGGAAACCGGACAAGCTGGAGAAGCAGAAACAAAAAAACAGAAAAGAAAAACCCCTTCACCTCCTCCTCCGAAATTAACCCCAATCCCTAATCACCCCACACCCGCACCCCCTCACCATCATCAAATGCCACCAAAAGATCTGAAAGACTCGAAGGGAGCCGAGCCAACGGAGGAACCCAGGCCAAAAATGCCCATTCTCCCAAGCCAGACGAACCCCACGAAAATCCCCAGATCAGGGACGAGAACAAGGGCTAAGAAGGGCGAGAAAAGGAAGTGGAGAGAGAGAGAGGTTGGAGGAGAGAGAGGAGAGAGGTAAAAACAAACCGGGGGAGCCTCCCCCCCGGAACCCTAGTCAAAAGCGACTGCTGCAGTGCTTTTGCTTTGGGTGCTAGGAAAACCTCATTCTAGCAACGCTTAGAATAAGCGCCGGTGAAGACCTCCTATTGTAGCGCTTTGTGCAAACATTGGTAGAAAAAGTGCTGGTATTTTCCAAATTTCTTGTAGTGGGGACCCATAGAGGAGAAGAGAGAGAGGGAAATCGAACACCATACCTTGAGAGAGAGAGATTCAAAGTTGCAAAGATGGAGACTGGGGAGCGATCTGAGAGAGTTGGAGTGGTGTGATGGTCATGTGAGAGAAAAAAAAATCCCCTGTTGATGGAGGGGGGAGCTTTGGGATGAAAGCCCAAAATTTTCTCTGCCTCTAAGACTCACCAAAATCCCCTGTTTATTTTTTTTAATCGTCTAAATCCCCTCTTTAAAATGGAAGACAAAAAAGAATTCGTCACCCAAAGTATTTTCTTTTGTGAGGAATTATTTTGTCACGAAATGGCTGCAAGTATATGAGGAGGAAACAGATTAGTGACGAAATTTATTTTTTCGTCACCTTATATTTTTTTGTCAACTCTTTTGCTGAAAAAATTTATTTTTTCGTCATTGATTAAATGTTTTTGGCGACAAAATAAAATCTCCTCACCTTAAATTTTTCTGCCCTCTTAATTGGTGATGAAAAAATATTTTCCTCACAAAATAGGTATATTTAGAGACGAAAACTACTTTCCTCACCACCATTTCGTCACATATTCTTATTTTTCTTGTAGTGTAATTATCAAAACATATCCTGAGCCATCATTTTCCCTAATAATTTAAACATGTCTTGGTGGGATCAAAAGGAATTGTTCTTTAGCTAGTTTGACTATGATTTGGACCAGAGAAAGTAAATGGGCTTTCCTAAGCCAATTGTCGTCTTATCTATACTACTTCTTTTAAAAGCATGAATATGTTTCCTCCTTTTTGCCTTTCAAAAATGCCCCTTCAAAAAACTTGTAATGACTGACCCACCCTAAATGGAAGTTAACACCGTTTGAAAGCTCTCTGCACCGTTTTTGCTTTGTGTTGTTTCCTAAAGACGCACTTTTCCAAAAACGAACCAATGGCAACTCCCATCTGCTAGACCTTTAAATTAAATTGAAGTGGTGTGTACATCTGTGTGTACATCTCTCACGCCAACGACTCTAGACTCAATTCGACTGGAGATCCCTCCGACGACCACAATCTCTATGTCCGTCGTTGCCCTGGTAACTTCTCCACGCGGTACGCATTATTTCTCCTCCTTCTACGTCTATTCTCCTGGTAACTTCACTCCCTCTCTCTAACTGCCCAGAACATGAGACCATGGAACGTTGTTGTCAAATTTTCCTTCACAAAACATCCGCCGAAGATGTATCGTAACACCAGCCTTCAATAATCAGTCTTGTTCCAGTGAGGATTAGACCACGAGTTAGGTGTTCGATGGATGTACTACTGCAAGTTAGGTGTTCGATGAATTGCCTCTATGAGGATTAGACCACAAGTTACCGCAAAGTAAGGCCATAAGTTTAAACTGTTGAGTAGGAAGGATGTTGGTGGATTCTGCTCCTATTTCTTCCTAATCAATGGATGGGGAACCAAAAACTTCTGTCAAGTTTACCAATATCCAATGTGTGGTATCTCTTAGTGTATCGATGCTTGATTTCTATTTTACACATGCATGGTAATGTTATGGCCCTCTGGTCTGTTGCATTAGGGACCATTATCAACATCAAACTATTATGGAAGTTATCAATGTAGGCTAATTTCTTTGGAGAAATCCCTGCAATGTTCAAAATTGAAGAATGTTGTAGCCGCACAAGTTTCGCCATGTATTTGTTTTGATTGTCGGGTAAGATTCTGTAGGATTGATCATTGTGTGGTACAGAACTGTTTGTCGCTTCGAAGAAATCAAACTAGAGAAATATTGTTATATGATCTAAATATGCACATTTACGTATTTGTTCTCCTTCATATTTCTATTTCTATCTACACTTAATTCTGATACAGTCATAGTTTAATTCTTTGAAGCTTTATTGGGTTAACGGGAAAAGCATCATTAGACTTTTCTTGGTCCGAGGAGGCACATGTTTTGTTCAGATAGGATTATGCATAATTTAGTTATCTGTTCAACAGCTTATTTTGTGGCTCACTGTATGATCAGGGTGCGTCAATATGTACTTGAAACTACTGTGTAAGTTATCAATCCAGGCTATTTCCTTCGATCATACCAATGAAATTTCAAAATCAAAGAATATTTTATCGTTGCAAGTTTCGCATTTTATTTTCTTGATTCTCGGGTAGGATTTTCAAAAGTATCTCTAATTATGTGGTTCAGAACTTTTGGTTGCTGCAAAGGAATCAAATTGGTGGAAGATAGTTAGCTGATCTAAACAGGCACATTGGTTTATTGGTTCTACTTTGAATTTCTTCTTATAGTTAGTTCTGATTGGGTCCTAATTTAATTCGTAGGATTGGTCCTTCAAGATTAATGAGGTGCGCCCAAGCTGACCTGGATACTAGAGTTATGAAAAAACAATCTTTCCTTTCTTTTTCTTTTGGGAAAATTACGGGTCAGAGGTGTTGACCCAGTTTATTTCCAAAATCATGGTCTGCACTCTTGAAACTACCACTCTTATGACAAAAGGAAAAATATTGACTAATACATGGTGTGCTAACTTGAAATGTCTATTTTACCCTCCTTTATATATCAGTTATTATTAGCCCTACTAACACCATTCCCGACTAACAGTTTAGTAAGCAAAAGGTAGGAATTTAGTCGGCAATAGTAATTCCCGACTAAAAAATTTGATCGGCAATTTAGTCGGGGTATTGTGGTCAGCAAAGGTACTCACCGACTAAAACACATTTAGTCGGCAAATGGTTGTTTTTCCCGACTAATTATTTCGTCGGCTAATGTGAATTATTGTCGGCAAAGTATTTAGTCGAAAAATTTATTTAGTCGGCAAATGTTTAATAAATTACCGACTAATAATTTAGTCGGCAAATATTTAATTAATTACCGACTAATTATTTAGTCGTAAAAATAATTATTTAGTCGGAAAATATTTAATTAATTACTGACTAATTATTTAGTCGGGAAATATTTGATAAATTACTGACTAATTATTTAGTCATAAAATATTTAATTAATTACCTACAGAGCATTTGGTCCGGCTTCGAATGGTGCCTCTGCTGGTGGACAGTAAAGTTTATAATCCTAGGATTAATCGAGGTGCGTGTAATGGTATAACTATAAAGTGAGATGTTTTGGAGAGATAAGAACACACTCTTCAAAGTAGAAACCTCATTGTTAAAGAAATTAAGAAGCTATGTTTTCATTACCTCTCTTATCCTTCTGCTCTCTCCCCTTCTTCTTCTTCTTCTTCTACCTTTTCAGGTTCTTCTCCAATACCAGTCAGAAAAACTTTCCACCTTCTCCAACAAAGCTTCCAATCTTGGGGAACCTCCACCAGCTTGGCCCGTATCCCCACCGCTCCCTCCGTTCACTAGCTCAAAAATACGGACCACTTATGTTGCTTCACTTTGGCAATACACCGGTCCATGTTGTCTCCTCTTCTTTATCAGCTCGCGAGATCATGAAAACCCATGATCAGGCCTTTTCGAGCAGACCTAAACTGAGCATTGCTAGAAAACTTCTATATGAGACGTGGCGTTCAGCCCCTATGGTGACTACTGGAGGCAGCTAAGAAGCATTTGTGTCCTCGATCTTCTCAGTAACAGGAGGGTCCAATCCTTTCGGGGTGTGAGGGAAGAGGAAACAGCTCTTTTGGTCGAAAAGATCAGATCTCATTCTCGTTCCTCTTTTATCTTCATTGGTAAACATGAATGACATGTTGGTGACGCTAACAAATAACATCGTGTGTAGAGTGGCGATGGGGATGAAGTATGATGGAGCGGGAGAAGGGAAGAAGTTTACAAAGCTTTTGGGGGGAGCTGTGGAGCTATTGAGTGTTTCCAATGTGGGAGACTGCATCCCATGGCTTGCTTGGATTAACAGTATCACTGGATTCAATGCTAAAGTGGAAAAAGTTGCTAAGGGGATGGACCAGTTTCTGGAGGGAGTAGTGGAAGAAGGAAGAAATCTCTATAAACGAGAGAACGGTGACAGTGGAAGTGGAAGCCGTGACAGTGAGGAAACACAGGACTTTGTGGATATTCTGCTTGAAATTGAAAGAGAGAACGCAGTTTGATGCTCTCCTGTTCAGAGAGATACTATCAAAGCGCTTATAATGGTAAAAATGACCGCTGGTTTTTCATTTGAAGTTAATTCTTGGGCTTTGTTAATTGTTGGATAAATCATTTTGTGATCATTTAGCGTTTACGGGTGACAAACACTTGTTGCACATGAAGAAAGGGCCCTAAACTAGCGCGATTCTAACCTGAAAATGGCTGGTGAGTACTGACTAGTGAGCAAACAACAAACAGTACAATCTTTTGTGACAAAACATAATTAAACAATTCTGATAAGAGCGAACATAAGCACAAGGAGATGGTGGACACACTTCACATGACCTAAAGTGCTCAGCAAAATTTCCATACGAAAAATTACTTCACTTTCATGGACATCATAGTCCTGATTGTCTCTTTCGACTCTCTATCCTGGTATAAATCTAAAATCAGGTTTAAACACCCAAACCAAAAGAGGTTGAAGAAAGGCAAGCTTTAGTCTCTTACTCTAACCCCCATCAAAGTACCTTTCTTTAAAGCTAATCAGCAATAGAATAATGAGAAAAACTTTTTTACGGAGCTTTCCGTAAAGAAAGTTTTCGGAGTTCAATCTCGGCCGTCTAAATGTGTGTTGGATGTATGGTCCGGATTGAAAACAATTTATTACTGTTAATAGATTAGCTCTTAGCGGTAATATTTTGTTTTGGACGGTTGAGATATTGAGCGCCTCCATAAAGAGCCGCTTTGTAGCGGCTCCGTGAATAAGTATCTCTCTAGAATAATATTACTGTCCAAGTAGTTCATAGGGTGCAGACTCGCATAATATTACACTAGGTGACTGCTTTAGTGTTGATGTTTGACTTTTGTGTCAATAACTTTAGTCTTTAGTGAAGTAATTCCTAGTGTTTGGCACAAAATTGAGTTTGTCAGTGTGGTACTTGTCATACATATTTCACATTTTACAATCGTTTCTTTCTACTCTGAACTATTTTGGTCTTTTCTTTTTATCCTTTCTTTTTCACTTGTTGCCCTTTATTTCTACCAGTTATCCATTTCATCCATGTTGACCTATCCTTTTTACTATATACTCCATATTTCATTTTTCATATAGGACATGCTTGGTGCTGGAACTGACACTACAGTCACAACTCTAGTGTGGACGATGACTGAGCTCTTAAGACACCCAAAAGTCATGAAGAAGCTGCAGAATGAAGTGAGGGAAATAGCCAGAGGTGAACCAAACGTTAGTGAGGTTGACTTGGAAAAAATGCACTACTTGAAAGCAGTGGTCAAAGAAGCACTCTGGATACGTGCTCCCGTTCCATTACTCATCCCGCATGAATCAATCCAAGATGTCAGGGTAATGGGCTATGACATTGCAGCTGGCACACAAGTGCTAATCAACGCTTGGGTGATCGTGAGAGACCCCTTGACGTGGGAAGATCCCAAGGAGTTTAGGCCAGAGAGGTTCTTGAACAACTCAATAGACTTTAAAGGGCATGATTTCGAGTTTATTCCCTTTGGTGCTGGCCGGAGGGGGTGCCCCGGTACCCTTTTCACCATCAATGTGAATGAGCTTGCGTTGGCAAATATTGTGCACAGATTTGATTTGTCATTCCCAGTGGAGAGGATTTGGACATGACTGAAGTCACAGGTTTAGCTATCCACCGGAAAACACCTCTAATCGTTGTTGTCAGTCCTTCCTCTTTCTAGTGTCAGAAACTTTTCTATGCTGCTATAGCTCTATATGGAAAATGTGTTTTGGTCACCAGCAAAGGCTAGATCCTTGTGGCTAGAGATCTCTGAATCACAAGAGCTCCTATATGTATGTTAGTGGCTTTTTATGAACAATATTTCTACCCTAATTGAGGCCTGCATTTTTTCATTGATTGCTCTGTTTGTTTGGGCAACTGTACACACACATCGACTAAAATTCTAAATTAATCGCCAATCAAAAAAAAAAACTTTCTAAATTAATCAAGGCAAGTATGATGACCCTTTTTTTTTATTTTTTTATAATAGAATATGATGCATTTCTTGCAAAGCAAATGAGATATGCTAATTCATCTAGAAAACTAAACTTGGAGATAGAACAACTAATGGACAAAGATTCAGAGCGCGAGCGAAGGGACCTATTGAAGGATTATATGACTAAGGTTCATCTGATGATGATCCAAAAAATTAATTAAGGCAAAAATTCTACTTTGATATGGTTTTCGAAAGTTTTTATCTTGACCAAAAAAGAAGGTACTGAGTTGGAACCTATGTATCTGAAACACAAATATAAGCGAGAAGTTTCCATATGTATGGTGTAAAAAGAGTTTGGGGCAGAGGCAATGAATAATTTTTTCCAAATTCATTTACTATACACCCGTCAACGTAGTTTTGCAATTTGATTAGAAAAAAGAAGAAGAGAGGAGTCTTTCTGCTGTTTGCGCTTACCAAATCAAATGCTGAGAAAGCTAAGATCCTCTCTCTCTCTCTCTCGTCAAGGAGAGAGCAATAAGAGCAGTGAAAGCAAAGCAAATCAAATATTTGTAGTTAAACTAATCCTAAGGCTCCTTAATTTATTTGAATTTATGCTCTGGAATCCAACAAATTAAGTGTTTGACAAGTTAAAATTTTCCTGATTATAATGACAAGTTCAAATTTTCTTTTGTGATCATATTGACAAGTTAAATGACTAACTTGCGATGAATTTAGTGTCCAATGTATGTAAGAAAGTCAAAAGATGGGCTTTTCCTCAAATTGTTTTATATTATCACCCCTGCTCTACAGGGCTATAGTGCATTCCAGCCGTTCAAAAGTGCTTTCAATTGTTCGTACTTTTAAAAAAAAAAAAAAACTTGCATTGAAGAGTCTTCTCTTTTCTAAAAGAGTCTCTTTTAAATACGGACCAATGATTGTTGAGATGAACTGTCAAAATACTACACTGTAGCCCTATAGTGCAGAGGTGCACTACAAGTCCGCGGATCTGGCTACGGGATATAGCAACCTCTCTTATTTCTAGTACTGTGTCTGCCCCACCAAGGGTGAGTGGCTCACAAGTCACAACGGGATATAGCAACCTCTCTTACTACATTCGACACTCCATTATAACCGAACATAATTAGATAAGTCAGGTAAAAAACTAGAACACTCTTTAATCCTAAGGGCTGGCCAAATTGACTTGGCCCGGGACTTTTGAGTTTGCTCCCTAGCTTCTAAGGTTTCAGTTTTGAAACCTTCCTATCCATTCCATTAGGATCAATTCATGCAAAGCTTAATTGGAACCCCCACAAGTGGATGACGGATTTGTCTCTCAGGGTTAGTCGAGGTGCATAAACTAGCCCACACGCCTAAGTTATGAGAAAAAAAAAAGGAGAAACCCCTAGCACACTCTTGTAACTATGCTACAATTTTTTACCAAGCAATAGTTTGAGGGCCATTAATAAATTTTACCACTTGATTTAACTCCTTCACCAATATGAATTGATTCTTGACTCAGATGTCCTTCTTTTCCTTTTTTAATGTATGTGACTATCAAAGATGAATCACTCTCTGTCCGGATATGGCCATGATCTTATGTCAAAATTATCTCCCTACGACAAGTTCAAGAACGGTACAGAGAATTAATTGACACTAAAAGTCGGGCACACGAGATGTTATGGGAAAGATAACAACGCACTCTTCAAGTAGAAACACCATATTGTTAAAGCAATTAAGAAGCTATGTTCTCATTACCTCTCTTACCCTTCTACTCTCTCCCCTTGTTCTTCTTCTTATTCTATCTTTTCAGGTTCTTCTCCAATACCAGTAGAAAAACCTTTCCTCCTCCACCAAACCTCCCAATCCTGGGGAACCTCCATCAAATCGGCCCGTATCCCCACCGCTCCCTCAGAACGCTGGCTCAAAAACACAGACCGCTTATGTTGCTTCACTCTGGCAGCACACCGGTCCTCATTGTCTCCTCTGCTCTCACAGCCCACGAGATTATGAAAATCCATGATCTAATTTTCTCGAGCAGGCCTAAACTGAGCATTCATAGACGACTTCTTTATGACTCAAAAGACGTGTTATTCAGCCCCTACGGTGAGTACTGGAGGCAGCTAAGAAGCATTTGTGTCATCCATCTTCTCAGTAACAAGAGGGTCCAATCCTTTCGCAACGTGAGGAAAGAAGAAACAGCTCTTATGATCGATGAGATAAGATCACGATCTCAGTCCTATTCCTCTTCACTGGTAAATATGACCGACGTGTTGATGTCGCTCACAAGCAACATCGTGTGCAGGGTGTCCTTGGGGAGAAAGTATGATGGAGGGGGAGAAGGGAAGAAGTTTACGGAGCTTTTGAGGGGCCTTGGGAAGCTATTGGGTGTTTCCAATGTGGAAGACTACATCCCGTGGCTTGCTTGGATTAACGGTATCACTGGACTCGATGCCAAAATGGACAAAGCTGCTAAGGGGATGAATGAGTTTCTGGAGGGAGTAGTGGAAGAACGAATGAATCGCTGTCGACGAGAGAACGGTGGCAGTGGAAGCTGTGGAAGTGAGGAAACGCAGGACTTTGTCGATATTCTGCTTGAGATTCAAAGAGAGAACGCAACTGGCTGCTCTGCTGTTCATAGGGATACTGTCAAAGCCCTCATATTGGCAAAAATAATGACTTCCGATTTTTCATTTAAAGTTTATTCTTAAGGGTTGTTTTGTCTCCTGATTTTGGGTTTCTAATTTTCAATGACGATAAGCAGTTGTTTGATATGAACAAAGGGCTCTGACCTATCGCGAGGCCTGTAAATGAAAGAGTGAACAGATACTTCTCAAATGCTTGAAAGAGTGAACAGATTGAACAGAGGAACTAGTTCCTTTCCTTGCATTCTGTTGCTGATGACGATAAGAGTCTTTTTGTTAGTAACCCATCATAAACTATGGCTATCATTATATAAATCTTAAATGGGGCTTACATGCCAGCCAGAAAAGGTTTCAACCCCAAGGGTTTTGGCCAAGTGGGCATGAGAAAAGTGTTTGTCTTCCGTGGGATTGCATGTTTCAAACTTTGGGGCAGTGAAGGATTTGTCCAATCGTTAACTTCATAGACCCGAAATTAAGAATCTTTTATTTCTTGTTTATCCTATCCAAAAGTCTCTCTCTCTTTTTTTTATTTATTTATTGTTTGGCTGCTCTTTTTCTCTTTTGGTCCTTTTTTATAGGACATGCTTGGTGCTGGAACTGACACTACGGCATCAACACTTGTGTGGACAATGACTGAGCTCTTAAGACATCCGCAAGTCATGAAGAAGTTGCAGCATGAGGTGAGGGAAATTGCCAGAGGTAAACCGAACGTAACCTAGGATGACTTGGAAAAAATGCACTACTTGAGAGCAGTGGTCAAAGAAGCACTCAGGATACATGCTCCCGTTCCATTACTCGTCCAGTGTGAATCAATCCATGATGTCAGGGTAATGGGCTACGACATTGTGGCTGGCACACAAGTGCTAATCAAGTATTGGGTGATCTCAAGAGATCCCTTGATGTGGGAAGATCCCGAGGAATTTAGGCCAGAGAGGTTCTTGAACAGTTCAGTAGACTTAAAGGGACATGATTTCGAGTTTGTTCCCTTCGGTGCTGGCTGGAGGGGGTGCCCCGGTATCCTTTTTGCCATGAATGTGATTGAGCTTGCATTGGCAAATGTTGTGCACAGCTTTGATTTGTCATTGTCTAGTGGACAGGATTTGGACACGAGTGAGGTCATTCGTTTAACTGTCTACAAGAAAACACCTCTAATTGTCGTTGCCACTCCTTGCTTTTGCTAGTGTCAGGAACTCTGCTATGCTATTGTAGCTCTACATGGAAAATGTTGGTTTTGCTATGCTATGCTATTGTACTGCTGAAATCTGAATGACCAGAGCTCCTCTACGTGTGTCAGTGTGTGTGTGTATGAACAACATTTCGAGACTAACCGAGGCAAGTAATTTTTTCTTTGGTAGGTCTGGGCGTGGTCTAGCTTACGCGCACATCGATTAATACTTTTGGCCTAATCAAGGCAAGTGTTAGCACCTTGATTTCCAAGGCTTGCTAAGTTTGGCTAGCGGTGGCACCTTGCACCCTAGCCAACCGGTGGAAACAAAGGCATGAGGGAGGCATGTCTTGACAAGGTGACCCGATGGTGTCGGTTGGTGTTGGCACTAGTCCATTAGGCAAGTGGCAACTAGGATGCACGTGAAGGCCGATGATTATTGGGTATGGATGCTAAACGGGAAGCTAGCTTGTGGGACAATGCAATCAGAAAATGGCTAAGTATATGGAGCTCGGTTGGATCATGAAATTTGACCAGGCAACCTTGATTGGGATCAGGCAAAATGGTTAACAACGGTTACTACATTCTGCACATGTTGCTGGCAAGCAGGGACAGGTGTCCCAAGCAGAATCGGGCAATTATTAGCAATTATTTCTGGGCAGTTTTATTTTCCTGTGTGCTAGTAGCTTGTGGCTATGCTAGTACAACCTTAGAGCAGTTGGGTGTGTCAACTGCAGATCATGGGGCCATCCCATGATCCTATTTACGTAGTGACCACGTTTTATTGATTGTAGCCTTATAAAGGCACTGCATTTTCGAGTCTAAGGCAGAGAGATATTCTGTCTAGTACTCTAAGTGTTTTCCTTGTATTGTTGGTGCAATAAAAGGTTGGGATGGGTTCTTGTAAACTATGTGCATGCTAGACTTCACTCAAACTCGTGTGTCTGTGTTTTACGTTATTGGCAGAGACCAAGTCTTGGTGGAAACTTGGTGCCATCACGGGCAAAATTTGTAGGCGAAACATAGCCCCGTGACAACAAGTGTCACGGGGCTGTTTTTCGCCTAGAAATTTGCCCGTGATGGCACCAGGTTTGCCAGCAACTTGGTCTCAGCCAACTAGTGTTTACTCACACACCCGATAGGTTTGAACGTCTAGGAACACACACAAGAGTTACGGGAACCGTTCCAACCTTTATTAAGCACCGACTTACAAAGGAATACACTCAAGAGCCTAAACAGAACATCCCCCTGCCTTAGGCTATGAAATGCCTTTAAATAGGCTTACAATCATAAAAACGTGGCCACTAAGTACATGAGACCATGGGGCAAGCCCATGATCTTGCAGTTGACACCCCCAACTGCTCTAGAGCTGTGCTGGCCTTGCCAGAATCTGCCAGCACATTGAATTCTAAAACTGCCTGGCTGTAACTGCCGGTAACTGCCCGTTTCTGCCTTTGACACCTGTCCCATGCTGCCAGCAACATAAGCAGCCCGTTTTTGCCTTGGACACCTGTCCCATGCTCCCAGCAACATATGTAGAATGCTGTTAACCGTCAATAACCGTTTTGCCTGAGCCAACTCAAGTCTGCCTCCGTTTTGCCCGAGCCAACTCAAAGTTGCCTAGCCAATCTCGTGATCCAACCCCAGCTCCCAATACTTAGCCGTTTTCCTCGATTGCCTTGTCCCATAAGCCTACTTCCCGTTTAGCATCCATGCCTCAATACCATCGGGCCTTCACATGCATCACGACCACCACTTGACTAAGGGACTAGTGCCGACACCATCGAGTCACCTTGTAAAGACATGCCTGCCTCATGCCTTTGTTTCCACCGGTTGGCTAGGGTGCAAGGTGCCACCGCTAGCCAAGTTTAGCAAGCCTTGAATGTCAAGGTGCTAACAGCAAGCATGATGACTTTTCTTTTTTCATAAAAAATAGAATTGGACGCATGGAATGCTAAGCAAAAGAGTTTATGCTAACTTATGCAGGAAATTAAACTTGTAGATAAAACAATTAATGGACAAACAACTTTCTTTGTTATCGGGGATCAGGGTCCACTCACGCACAACACTGACACCAAGATATACGTGGTTTGGCCGGAATGTGCCGATCAGTTGCGGAGCCAGGAATCCCGTTCAAAGGGGGCACCTTTTCACAACAAACTAAAAAAAAAATCATAGTTAAATTTAAATTTAATGAAGAAATACTGAGCACAAAAATTTGAATATTCTCTATTAAGCACCATAGCTTGTAGCATAATGTTATTCAAAAGCTTCAAAACATAAGCACAAAAGTCTAAATATTCGTTACTAATTTTTTTACAATTAACTCCAACGAGGTTTTAATCATAAGAAATTACCAGTAAATAGCAGATTGAACGTCAAAAATATATTTATCAAGTTGGTCAAAGAGTACCATGAGCTCTACCGAAGAAAACTCTTTTGGATAAAAGTCAACAAGGCAAACCAAAATTTTCTTCGGAAAGCTAGAAAAAGAGCTGGATGAATTCAAAAATGCTACAAAAAGTAGCAATTCGATACTTGCCTCGTTGAAACAAGAATTTAATTCTTGAAGGGATCCATTGATTTAGTTAGAAACCCACAACAACACAACAAACAATAAAACCAGTACCCAAAATTTTCAATTTTTTCAATTTTTTTGAATATCTGTAAAAAAAGGAAAAAAAAAAAAAGGTGTTAAAATTCAGAGAGAGGGGGGCATGTGACCCCCCTAGGCCTATTCTCCCTCCACCCCCAATGCCGACAATATGAAAAGTTATGAAAGAAAAAACAATTTTTATATTAAAAAAATACGAAATGTTAGTGCATTTTTCGAGTCCGAGAAGGGAGTCTAGAGAGAGGGGGGCACGTGACCCCCCTTGGCCTATTCTCCCTCCGCCCCTAGCGCCAACAATATGAAAAGTTATGAAAGAAAAAAGAAATTTTATATAAAAAAAATACGAAATGTTAGTGCATTTTTCGAGTCCAAGAAGGGAGTTTGCTTGAACCCTTCAAACATTGGTGCAGCCGCCGGTGGCCCACCTACTCAACTTAGTCAATCTCTCACCCTCTGGTTTTCTTTCTGTGATTACAGTTGCTTCAAGAGTCTGGCACGTGGATGTCCAAAAACGACTATTGGAAAGCCTACTCAACTAAGTCAATCTCTCACACTCTGGTTTTGTTTCTGTGATTACAGTTGGTTCAAGAGTCTGGCACGTAGATGTCCAAAAATGACTATTGGAAAGCCTACTCAACTTGGTCAGTCTCTCACCCTCTGGTTTTCTTTCCGTGATTACAATTGCTTCAAGAGTCTGGCACGTAGTTGTCCAAAAACGACTATTGGAAAGCCTTCTCAACCTAGTCAGTCTCTCACCCTCTGGTTTTCTTTCCGTGATCACAGTTGCTTCAAGAGTCTGACACGTAGATGTCCAAAAACGATTATTGGAAAGCCTGGCTACTCAACTTAGTCAGTCTCTCACCCTCTGTTTTTTTTTCTGTGATTACAGTTGCTTCAAGAGTCTGGCACGTAGATGTCCAAAAACGATTATTGGAAAGCCTACTCAACTTAGTCAGTCTCTCACCCACTGGTTTTCCTTCCGTGATTACAGTTGCTTCAAGAGTCTGGCACGTAGATGTCCAAAATCGATTATTGGAAAGCCTACTCAACTTAGTCAGTCTCTCACCCTCTGGTTTTCTTTCCGTGATTACAGTTGCTTCAAGTGTCTAGCATGTAGATGTCCAAAAACGACTATTGGAAAGCCGGCATCCCCACATCATCAGACTTTTCAAAAGAAAATGATAAAAAGCAGCCTTTGATCCCTTGTCTATGTAAAATTTGGACTTGGTCCAGTGGAGATGAGCCGCCACTGGTTCTATGTGAGATCAGCATGGCACCTTATTCCACATTTTTCCCATTCAAAGTCATCCTCCTATGGTAAGCATTATTCTAAGACTGGTTTTACAAAACTTAACTTAAATCTAAAAATTGTCTTCATTTAAATTTTTTTTGCATTTGTTAGTTTTGCGCCAAATTTTTTGGGGTTATTGATTCATCTCAACGAGAGAAATCGAAAAAGTAAATTTTTTTACTTTTACTCTATTATTTTGAGAAATAACCACTTTTTAGCACACACAAATTGACTTTTTTGGCTAAAAAGTGGTTATTTCTCAAAATACTGGGGTAAAAGTAAAAAATTTACTTTTCCGATTCCTCTCATTGAGACAAATTAATAACATATAAAAGTTTGACACAAAACTATCAAATGCCAAAAAAATTCAAATAAAGACAAAATTTCCATATTTAAGTTAAGTTCATAAGAACGCAGCCTTAGACGACTCCTAGTAGCAATGGAAGTGCACTCTTTGGATGATATCTAAGAAATTTTGCTCACCAATGATTTGATGGCCTTCTTAATCATTCACTTGCTGCTCCATACGAAGCTTTGTTCTGGCTTTAATTGAGACCTTGCAATTGGACGGTAGGATTGGTCCTTCAAGATTAATTAATGAGGTGTGCCCAAGCTGACTAGGACACCAGAGTTATTAAAAAACAATCCTTTCTTTCTTTTTCTTTTTCTTTTGTGGTGATGGGATAATGTCTGTCACAAATCACCTCTCTATCAAAAGGATATATAAATCCTGTGTGTTATTGCCTGTGGAATAGCATGACTTCTATGCTTAAGGGTCCTATAAAAGAGATCTTTTAGGGAGATAGGAACACACTATTCAAGTAGAAACTGCATATTATCACACAGATATAGCTGTTAAAGAAATCAAGAAACAATGTTGTTATTGAATAGCTTGTCCTTGTACTTTCTCCCCTTGCTCTTCTTCATTTTGTTCCTTCACAAGTTCTTCTCCAAAACTACTCACAAAAACCTTCCACCTTCGCCACTGAAGCTCCCTCTTCTCGGGAACCTCCATCAACTTGGCCAGTTTCCCCACCGCTCCCTCTGCTCGCTAGCTCAAAAATATGGACCACTTATGTTGCTTCACTTTGGCAATGTGCCGGTCCTTGTTGTCTCCTCTGCTGTTGCAGCCCGCGAGATCCTAAAAACCCACGACCTGGCCTTTTCGAGTCGACCTAAACTGAGCATTGCTAGCAGACTTCTATATGACTTAAAAGACGCGGCGTTCACCCCCTACGGTGAGCACTGGAGGCAGGTGAGAAGCATATGTGTCCTTCATCTTCTAAGTAACAAGAGGGTCCAATCCTATCGCAATGTGAGGGAAGAAGAAACAGCCCTTATGATGGATAAGATCAGATCACACTCTTGTTCTGCTTCCTCCTTGGTAAATTTGACTGACGTGTTTGTGTCACTCACATACGATATAGTGTGTCGGGTGGCCTTGGGGAGGAAGTACGACGGAGCGGGAGGAGGGACGAGGTTTAAGGAGCTTTTGGGGAGAGTTGTGGGGCTTATTGGTGTTTCCAATGTGGGAGACTATATCCCATGGCTTGCTTGGATTAATGGTGTCAATGGATTGGATGCTAAAGTACACAAAGTTGCTAAAGAGATGGATGAGTTTCTCGAGGGAGTTGTGGAAGAACGTTTCAATCGAAATAAAGGAGACGACGACGGTGGGAGTAGTAGGAGCTTTCTGGACGTTCTGCTGGAAATTCAGAGAGACGATGTAGGTGGCAGCTCTGCTATTCATAAAGATACTGTCAAAGCCCTCATAGTGGTAAACATATGTTATCTCTTTTCATTTGATCTGATTTGATTTCAGTTCTTGTTCTTACTGGGTCAACAGCTTAGGGTTTTAAAGATCACAAGAGGTTGGATATGGAGAAAAGCCTGTATTTGTTGCAAGCTCATGTTATATACAGTCCATGTATTTTGGCGGAAATCTCAAATCACTTATCATCATCAAGCATACTATTTTGCTATTTTGAATGATTATCAATCTTTCAAATCGGGTCTTTGCAAACTTTCTCCTTGCGTACTCTTTCTAATGAGAATGCATTAAAACTCAGAGCCCATTTTCAGACAGCCAACGAAGCTGGAATCATAGGAGTCTAAATCTATTTTTTCCCCGAGAAAAATGACTATTGCCCCTCACATAGTTTCGAACTGCCTTAACTTAGCAATTCTCGACAGACACTTAATTGAACCTGTGACACCCAACGCAGTTCATTAACAAGAATCAATTAGTGCTATGACTGGAATCACATAATGTTGCAATGATCATAAGCCGCTTTCGTGTTAGTGTCCTTAAATAGATTGGCAGGCTCTTATTTTGTGTCATGGTTTTTCTTTTCTGGTAGAACATGTTTGTTGCAGGAACTGATACAACGTTCACAGCTCTAGAGTGGACGATGACGGAGCTCTTAAGACACCCACAAATCATGAAGAAACTGCAGAATGAGGTGAGGGATATAGCCAGAGGCAAACTGAATGTAACCGAGGATGACTTAGACAAAATGCATTACTTGAAAGCAGTAATGAAAGAATCTTTCCGGCTCCACACCCCTGCTCCTTTACTGATTCCAAGGGAATCAATCCAAGATGTCCACATAATGGGATATGACATCGCGGCTGGCACACGAGTGCTTATCAATGCTTGGGCGATTGGAAGAGACCCGTTGTCATGGGAAGATCCTGAGGAGATGAAGCCAGAAAGATTCTTGAATTCTTCAATAGATTTCAAAGGGCAGGACTTTGAGTTAATCCCCTTTGGTGGTGGCCGGAGGGGTTGCCCAGGTACCCTTTTTGCCGCAAATGTGAATGAGCTAGCGCTAGCGAATGTTTTGCACAGGTTTGATTTTTCATTACCTGAAGGGGAATGTTCGGAGGATATGGACGTGAGTGAAATCAGTAGTATAACTATTCGGAAGAAAACCCCTCTTATTGTGGTTGCAACTCCTTACTCTTGCTAGTTTCCTAAAGGGACTGGATGCTCTTTACTAACTGTCCCCAACAGTCCTATTAGAATAAATGCATCTACAAAATAATATCATGATCATATTGTCATGTTGAGTTGTGATTTGATTGTAATTGATCACTATTTTATTATAATTGGGATGATTCTCTTCCATAGTTGGGCTTCTTCTTCTTGTATAAATAAAGGCCTCATTATACGGTTTCAATATTGAAGTCAATAAAATATCTTTTCTCTCATATTTAACATGGTATCAGAGCTATAAGATCTAAGCCGTGTGGATATTCGCTCTTGGCGGGCGGCCTAAGCCTTGTTGTCGTCCGCCGGTCACTCAGTTACTTTGTTAATCTTCTTCATGCTTATCAATTGCCTGCACCCATCATGCCTCTTCACCACCCACACTCGGGGCTTTTCTTGGTTCTCCTAGTTTTCTTCCTGGCTCTCCTAGCCATTTCTCTCTCA
The DNA here is from genome assembly GCA_019656275.1 of Rhododendron kiyosumense. NCBI lineage: Eukaryota > Viridiplantae > Streptophyta > Magnoliopsida > Ericales > Ericaceae > Rhododendron > Rhododendron kiyosumense. The sequence continues at coordinate 1,170,597 of BPLS01000600.1, forward strand.
TGGCTTCTCTTGGCTTGGCTTGGTTGTCCTTGGTTTCTCTGGGCTTTTTCAAACTCAAGTTGAGTTTGAGGGGGGATGTTAGAATAAATGCATCTACAAAATAATATTGTGCTCATATCATGATATTGTGATTGTGATTTGATTATAATTGATTACAATTTTATTATAATTGGGATGATTCCCTTCTATTAAATATGAGGAAGAAATGTTTTATTGAATTCAATAACACTATACAATGAGTTTCTCTATTTATAAAGGAGAGGGAGCCTAATTAAGGAAGGAAATCACACCAATTAACTATGGAAGAAAATCATTCTAATTACAATCAAATCTCAATCTCTATATCATGATATGATAACGATATTATTTATTATATACATTTATTCTAACGTCCCCCTCAAACTCAAGTAGGTCTATCAACTTGAGTTTGAAAAAGCCCACAAAAACTAAGAACAGCTAAACCACGCCAAGTCAGAAGAGAGAAACGGTCAGGATAGCCAAAAGTTGGGAGCCAGGAGAAGAGTTAGGTAGAAAATCACGGGAAACCAAGAAAAGTCGAAAACAAAAAAGCTAGTAATCGGAAAGCCACGAGCACCGGTGGTGAAGAGGCATGGTGAGTGCAGGCAACCAAAAAGCGTGAAGGAGATTGACAAAGTAACTGATGTAGGGCGTAACTATGAATCGAAGAACAAATGTGGAACAAGGACAATCACAATGGGATAGATATAGAGAAACTCTCTCTAGACACTTTGTCAATCAATAATAATCAAAAAACTATTTAGCCCTAAGGATTACAACAAAATGCTTTATATAGGAGGCAAACCCTAACCCTACTAGGAAAAGGAAAAAAGTACCATTTTTGGAAAGTTCCGAAATGAATACATATTATGAAAATATAAGAAAAAACAAGACTTTTCCAACAAGAATAGACTTTATTGGACTTTCCTATCAAAAGTTATAAGCAAAAAGATTATTTTCTAAAATGGCAAATTTAGCCATTTGGAGCCCTGAACAGCTAAAAAACACACATCACATAGCCAAAGGCAATGCGTCCTAACTGTTGGGCCGTTTCGGTTCGAACCTACGTATGCCCAACTCCTAAATCCACCAATGCACTACCACCTATTTACGATTATGCCACTTGATGCTTTAAGTGGTATTCTTCCACTATGCATACCGCATTAGTAACTAAGTGTCCGGCGGACAACAGCGAGGCTTAGGCCATCTGCCAGGAGCGAATATCCACAGGGCCTAGATCTTATAACTTTGATACCATGTTAAATATGAGGGAAGAAATATTTTATTGAATTCGAAAACACTCTACAATGAGCTCTTCTATTTATAAAGGAGAGGGAGCCTAATTAAGGAAGGAAATCATACCAATTGACTATGGAAGAAAATCATCCTAATTACAATCAAATTTCAATCTCAATATCATGATATGATCACGATATTGTTTATTATATACATTTATTCTAACACCTTTCATAGTTAGGCTTCTTTCTCTTGTATAAATAAAGGCCTCATTGTACGATTTTAATATCAAAGTCAATAAAATATCTCTTCTCTCATATTTAACAAGTCCAATAATTTTCTCACAATGCAAGAGATTATATATATATATATACACACACACATAAGCTAGGGAAAAACCTAGCTTGGATAGTGATAAGTGCCAAACTCCAAACTACATTATTGTACAAGTTTTTCCCCGTACTGCAGTAAAGGTACGGAACCCACATAATGGTAAAGTTTTTAAAGTTAACAGCCAACGTTTGAAGCCATATGTGGATGGTATTTTGGATGGGGAGGTGGTTGAGTCTATTGATTTTTTTGACCCTAAATATTTAGACTTTTGAGCTTTCATGTTGTCTTGCTAAAGACGTTAAATTTAGCTCTTCTTGGGAGGAAACCCAAGCACTACTATATTCATGAGTTTTCTTTGTTTTAGTTATTGATTCATTCTTATGTTTTTGCCATCTTTTTAAATTTGCTATTCTTTGGTTTGCTTTTATTTTCTATATTTTGTTGTCACGGAGGCTAACATTTTGCAGGTTTGTCCATCCAAGTTGGAGGGTCTCCCTCCAATCACTATATTGTACCCTGCTTAGCCCCTCCTGTTCGAGGTGATATGTTTCATTTCTTTTGCTATTTGTCTTCTCTTTTCATGTTCATGGTTTCAATGTGGACATTGAATGGTGTAAGTTGGGGGGTGGGATCGCCTTGTTTCACAGTTAGAAAAATGAAAAAAAAAAATTGGGATTATTTTTGCAAGTGACTTGAGATTTGTTGAGATTGGTTCTTGGTTGATTGAGGCTGGGATGTGATGATCATCACTTGGATATCTTTATGGCATTATAGTTCTTTTTGCTAGCTTGTCGCGAGAAATTTGTCATGGCACTTATTCTTAGCAATTTTGCACTCTACGTTTATGTGGGCTTTGGTTACTTTGTGAGTTGCATACTGACAGTTCTTAATGGCTTGTTTGATGGAGACTTATGCCCATGTAAGTTTAGAGCCTTAGCTTTTCTTGGAGTGGATGTCACATAAACTCTCATTTGTCACATAAGAACATATTCATTGTTGATCTCATTCTCTTTATTGTTAAGTATTGGAAACTTAATGTGATGCTTATTTATCTCTTGGGTTTAAAACTTTGCATGGCTTTGTTGCCCTTGGGAAAGGATTATAGGATGCCTTTGATGCTTTGGGCTAATTCGTTTCTTTCTTTTATACACTTATCCATTGTGAACCCATTTGATCCTCTTGCACGATAGTCTTTTCTTGTTGAACTCTAATATCCATATTGTCCTTGAGAAGGGATATTGGATCATGTGGAGGTGACTTGTTTGAAAAAAAAGGAGTGAGAGGTGTTCTTGGTTGCTGGCGATCTTCCTATATTTAAAAAAAAAAGTGCACAAAATAAAAAAAATAAATTAAAATTGAATGGAAAAGGGACACACCAAATCATTGTCGAAAAAGAAACACTGGATCTAAATGTGGGATTGCGTTGATGGATAGGAAAGAGAGATGTGGCGAAGTTAAAAAAAAGAAAAAAAAAAAAAGAATGAGAAGAGGGCACCCTTTGTGAAAACTTGCCCTATATGAGTTGTTATTATGAACCTATTCTCAGACACTTGAACACTTTACCCTACCCTTGAAATATTTTCCTTTACCTAACGTTACAACCAGAATTACAAGTCTTATTTGATCCTAGGGGCAATGGGATGTGGATTGATGGAAAGAAAGAGTTTCTGATACTTGGCGTTCCATTCATGAGATCATGTGTCCACTTTTTAGACCGTTCTTTTTGTGTTGTGTGCGGATTATTTTGCTTTCATGTTGCATAACTTCCACGCGCACATATTAAGAGTATACAATTGCACCTTGTTTCGAGTGAATTCATTTGTTGAGTGCATGAGACCATAATATTTGAAGTCAAGACTCAGTCTGGAAAGAATTCTTGTTGTTACTCACCTTGTGATCGATGCCCTTATTCACACATGCCAAGTGTAGGTGTCATGGCTTATTTTTATGACTCGATAGCCTCTAGAACTACTATTGTTTGGTATGTATTTGCAATGGCTCCATCTTTTCTTTGCTTGAGATGTCAATGAGTAGTCTTACAGGTTTTTGGGTCTCATGTGATAAAGATTCACAGTGTTTGTGGGAGTTCATTGCTGTAAAACTTCACGAGACTCCACTCGTCCTCTGAGGATCTCCTAGGGGTTTAAAAGGCTTGAAGCACAGGCTAAGTGCACTCGTGAGTCCTACGAAAGTGGTATAGTTAGAATTAATCTTTTTTATTTTCTTTGCTCGAGGGCTAGCAAAGTGTAAGTTGGGGGTGTGATAAGTGCCAAAATATACATATTTTGGCCCTCCAAACTACATGCATTAGTCATTCATTTTGGTTAATTAATATATATTTATGTTCTTTTGTGTTTATAGGTTGATTGATGTAGGGAGGTATTTTCGAACAAGCCCAATTAAGGCCCAAGCAAGTGGTACGTGGGGCCACGGAGTAAGCAAGATAAGATAAACCATCGTGCAATGCGATGGTTGGCAATGTGGACCGATGACATAAGAAGTCATTGGTCCAGGAAGGTTGTACAGGGTCTTGGTCCAGTGAACATGAGACGTTATTGGACCAAGAGACTAGTAAAAGAACAGTGACATGTGAAGTCACGGGTCCAGGTAGTTTGTTCGACCAAAGGGCCGAATAGGAGGAGAGCTCCTGAAAAGTTATTTATCCAAGGGATAGATAAAGGAATAGTGATATGTGAAGTCACTAATCCAAGTAGCCTTTTTCTGCAATGAGAAGGCCGAACATGAGGAGAAATCTAGGAAAAGCAGCCTCAAGTGCAAAGAACACTCTGGAAGGGTCCAAAAATAGTGGTATTCCACTAAGGAATGGGATCCCGAGGATATAGGATCCAGGAAAGATATCCAATAAGAATGAGATGTTCGGCCAGTTATAGAAAAGAGTCCTAAAAGGACTAAGGTAATGAATTGATAAGGGAACGAGAATCTAAAATATCCTGGGTTTCCTATACAAGATAGGAATCCTAGGGCGGTAGGGATGCTTGGGCAGCAAACATCTATGAATCTATATATATGAGGTAAACCTAGAAGTACAAGGTACGCAATGTGCTGCACTTCGCATATACAAGTTTCCTACTAATAATTAGGATTTATTGTTAGTACGTGATACTAACTTAGGCATCAGAGGGCCTTTGCCACGAGAGGCAAAAATGTGCTCACCCTTTGTCTGTTTTGCAAATTAGGGTTCCAAAGATGAATGGTAAAGGTGTGCTCACCCCTTGTCTGTTTTGCAAATTAGGGTTCCAGTGAAGAGGCATAAGTAAGCCGTTGCAATCTAGTGTTGTTCTAAGCACCAATTGTTTTTATCCTCCTACAATTGGCACCGTCTGTGGGAAACGAAAGAAATCCCTTTGAATAATGACCATGGTGGAAGAAAATCCAACGACGCCGCTCGACCAAAGAATCTGCTAAATGGAGAAAGAGATAAATCTCCACCAGAGGCTCTGACATAGGAGGAAGGCGACAAGTAAGGATGACCCCCTGACTGTCCTGTATGACTCCAAGAATAGGGAGGGCAGGACGGCCACAAAATCCACGAGAAGGAGTAAATTCCATCATGAAGGAGAGTCAGTTGTACACTTGAGGAGCATGCACAACAACAAAGACATCCTCGACAAAAAGAGGCAGAAAATTGAGGAGTTTGCTCATTTGATCAAGAAACGAGAGCACGAGATTCGACAGTTGGAACGAATCCAAGAACATCCTGAAGACTCTGGACTTTCACAAAGAAATTTCAAGGGAGACCGACATGCTATGGTGAAATACAAAAAAGCTCCTTCACGAGGAACAAGGAGCAAGAGCCCCACCCCAAGGCGACATAAAGCTTCTCCATGAAATAGAATGAGCAGAAGTAAAAGCCGAACACCAAAGCGGCAAAGGGCTTCTTCAAGAAAAAGGAGGTGCAGAAGCCGAAATCCCACCCTTAAGGAGGAAGGGATTAGAAAACACCATAGGGACAGATACGAGAGACCTGATTCCGATTGGAAAGAGTGCAGACCCAACAAGACAAAAGGACTAGAAGATAAAACCATGACTGCACGAGAAGCAGCACTAAAGGCACTTAGCAATATTGCATCCTGCCCCTTTGTAAGAAAATTACAAGAGGCAAGACTGCCAAGCAAAGTGAAGCATAGAACGTCTATCCTTTACGAGAAAAATGCGGATCCCGTAGCACACATATAGCACTACCAGCAAGCAATGTTTATGAATGAGGGGAATGATGCAATTATGTGCAAGATGTTCCCATTAAGTTTGGGTAAGGTAGCTTTGTCTTGGTTCCATAAGTTGGGTTCGCGCTCCATCTGAGGATAGAGGTAGTTGGCTGAAGAATTCACTGCTCGATTCCTGACGAGCAGAAGAGCACCAAAGACTTTTGAGAGCCTCTCCATTATGAAGCAAAGAGAGGACGAGCCAATCAGGGACTATGCAAAAAAGTACTGGGAGACTTTCAACGAGATTGAAAGTTACAGTGAGGAGTATACAATAGCCACGTTCAAGACTGGGTTGCCTATTCGAGGGGAGCTATGTAAGTCATTGAACATGAGTCAGTAGGAACATTGGCAAAACTAATGGAATAGATAGAGCAGCATGCTAGGAACGAGGATGACATACTCCGGAAAGACGGCAAGATAGTTGCTGAGCAAGCCAAGGGGCCTGCGAAAAAGGTAGAAAACCTAAAACCCAAAACCTACTAAGAAAGGAAAGACTATGGGCAGGCTAAGAAAGAGCCATACAAGGAGAAACAAGCTTCTGACCCCAAGTCCTTCTTTTCAATAAATACGGTTTAGAAAGAACCAATCTATAGGGTTCTTGATCAAACAAAGAATCAGCCTTACTTCAAGTGGCCCCCAAGCCTGGAAGGAGATAAAGACGCAAAGTGGGCTACGAATCAGCACTGCAACTACTACAAGGACTGGGGCCACATGACTGAAGACTACAAAATGTTTAAAAGGCACCTTGATTATTTGGTCTCTTGTGGTTAGAAGACCCCAAGGATAAAGAGAAAGCATTGGAGTAGGATTATTAACAAAACCCAAGGGGCATAATCCATATGATACATGGATTGGCCGAGCCTTATACAAGAAATGAGGTAAAATTGCTTCAAAGGCAAGTAAAACATGACCAACATGTGATGCAGTTGGGAAAGAAAAGAGGACGTGAAGGAGAGGTGTACAACGAGAGCATAATCTTCACGGATGAGGACTTGGAAGGAATCTAGGTACCACATAATGATGCTTTGGTCATAACACTACGAATTGGGGAATATGACATGGAGAGAATTCATGTGGACTCAGGAAGTTGCACGGAAGTATTGTATTACAATGCATTTAAAAAGTTGGGACTGACACAGGCAGACTTAGTCCAGTGAATGACTCCTTTGGTCGGGTTCAGTGCAGGAGCAATCTGGTCATTAGGCAAAGTAACGCTGCCTGTTCGGGCAGAAACAATGGTACTACGAACCGACTTTCTAGTGGTGGATGTACCATCTTCTTATAACGTGATTTTAGGAAGAACATGGTTGCACAAGATGAGGACAGTTTCCTCCACTTACCACCAGATGGTGAAATTTTTTGGATCTAATGGCATTGAAAGCATTAAAGGAAATCAGAAAATTGTCCAGTAGTGCTTGATTTCTATAATCAAGAAGGCACCAAAAACAAAGTTGGTCCAAGCTGTTGAGATTCTAGAGCAGCCGACCATCGAGGATGTCAAAGGGGACCCCACCGAGAAAGTGGTGGAAGGCTTGAAGAAAATTCAAATCAATGAGACTGATCCAGAAAGGTATTTCCTGATTGGGAAAAATCTGAGCACAAAAGAAGAATAAGAGTTGGTGAAATTCCTTAAGGAGCACATTATTATGTTTGCCTCGGTACTCGAAAAAATGCCCGGGGTGGATGCAAACGTGATTTGCCACCACTTGAATGTGGATCTACAACATAAGTCCATGATGAAAAAAAAAAAGACAATCAGCCGTACAGCACGTAGATGCTGTTATCGAGGAGGTTGACCGCTTGTTGGAAGCAAAGGCCATACGAGAAGTTTACTATCCAGACTGGTTGTCTAACACCGTAGTGGTAAAAAAGAAGAATAGGAAGTGGCATGTCTGTGTGAACTTCACGAATTTGAACAAGGTCTATCCAAAGGACAGTTTCTCTCTCCCAAGGATAGACCAATTGGTGGATGCAACAGCTGGATATGGGCGGATGAGTTTTCTCGACGGATACCGAGGATAACATCAGATTGCCATGTATGTCCCCGATCAAGAGAAAACTTCTTTTATCACACCGAGAGGGTTGTACTGCTATAGTGTCATGCCTTTTGGCTTAAGGAACGCCGGAGCAACTTACCAAAGTTGGCAACGATTATGCTGAGAAAGTTACTCGATAAAACTATGGAGGTTTACATAGATTATATGGTGGTCAAGAGCAAGGAAAGGCATGACCACATAGCTGATTTAAAGGAAGCCTTTGAGATTCTGAAAGAATACAAATGGAAGCTCAACGCCTCGAAGTGTGCATTTGGAGTAAACTCAGGAAAGTTCTTAGGTCATCTTGTGACCATAAGAGGGATAGAGGCAAATCCCAATCAAATAACAGCTTTACAAAAGCTCCAAAGCCCAATGACCACGAAGGAGGTCCAAAGACTGAACGGAATGGCCACAGCCCTTAACAGATTCATCAGTCAATTTAGTGACAAGTGTAGGCCCTTCTTTCAATTGCTGAAAAAGAGAGAAGGATACAAATGGGGAGCCGAATGTGAATAGGCATTCCAAGACCTGAAGAAGTACTTGGCAGCGGCCTTGCTCTTGTCTACTCCTAAACCGGGTGAATCTTTAACTTCGTACTTAGCAGTTTCTGAGCATGCTGTAAGTGCAGTATTATTGAGGAACAAGGGGTCCGAACAAACCCCCATATACTATGTGAGTAAGACATTGCTAGACGCAGAAATGAGAAATCTACCCCTTGAGAAATTGGTTCTGGCATTAAGCCTCATTATTTCCAAAATCATAGAATTGTGGTTTACATAGAATTTCCGTTGAAATCATTGCTACGAAAGGAAGATTTCTCAAGACATATATCGACTTGGTCGATGGAACTTAGTCAATAAGGTATTAATTACCAACCGCGCACTGCAATAAAAGGGCAGGTATTGGCAGACTTTGTAGTAGAATTTTCTCCTATAGTGACTCCACAACCTCCTACGAGAAAAGAACAGCCAGTTGGGCCACCAGCAGAGAAAGGAAAAGCACCAGTCGAGATAGATCCCCTAGAATGGAAACTGTTCATTAACGAATCAACATGCAATACTAGTTCAGGGATTGGAGTTATGCTCTTTCCTCCTGAGGGAGTAATGTTGGAGCTGTATGTACGATTGGGTTTCAGTGCATCAAACAATGTGGCGGAGTATGAATGAGGCACTCTTAGCCGGCTTGAGTAGTGCAAAGACCTTAAAAGTGAAAAGATAAGGGTATATTGTGATTCCCAGCTTGTGGTGAACCAATTGTCTGGGGAATATGAAACTCGGAACGAGAAGATGGCAGCCTACGTGGAGGCAGCCAAAGACTTGCTTGATACTTTTGAGAAGGTTTTATTGAGCAGATAAGCTCTAGGTAGAATGCCCATGCAGATTCACTGGCTTGGTTGGCCGTAGCTATGCCAACCGAGTTTAAGAGAAAGGTGGCAGTAGACTATCTTATTAAGCCTGGTATTGAAGAAGCGTGGAATTAATCTTGGATGTGAACCAAAGACCAAGTTGGATGCATCCAATTGTGGAGTTCTTACGAGATAGGACACTCCCCACGGATAAAAAAGAGGCTCACAAGATAAAGATAAAATTTGCATGATTTTGGCGGTCACTCGAAGGAAAGTTATACACGAAATCCTTTACTGGGCCGTACTTATTCTGTGTGCACCCCAAGATAGTGCAGAAGTTCCTCCACAAGATTCATGAGGGAATATGTGGAAGCCATGCTGGGGGTAGGTCCATTGCCCACCGAGTAATAACCCAGGGCTATTGGTGACCACATATGCAAGAAGATACAAAAGTTTACTTGAAAGTCTGTGAGAAGTGTCAAAAATTCTCACCAATGATCCGAACACCAGTCGAAGATCTGATGCTGTTGATAAGTCCTTGGCCATTCGCACAATCTGAGATGGACATTGTGGGTCCACTTCACAAGTCAACTGGAAATAGAAAATTTCTATTGGTAACAACAGATTATTTTACAAAGTGGATTGAGGCAGAGCCATTAGCCAAAATCACTGAACCTATGATAGAAAGGTTTGTGTGGAAGAGTATTATTACTCGATTTGGGGTCCCTTATTCGTTGATTATGGATAATGGGTCCCAATTTCAGAAGAAGTTCAATGCCATTTGTGCCCAATATGGGATCAGGAATTATTACTCGACCCCAGCCTACCCACACAGAGTAATGGGCAGGCAGAAGCATCCAACAAAATCATACTTGACGGGATCAAGAAGAGATTGGACAAAGCAAAGGGGAAATGGCCTAACAATTGCCACTGGTCCTGTGGGCACACCGAACAACTCCTAGGAGGTCTACGGGGGAGACCCCCTATTCATTAACATATAGAACAAACATTTTTATTCCATTGAAGATGGGTTTGCCGACCAACAGGACCACTTTAGTTGAAAGTAGTGGCAATGACAAAGCCTTGGAGATTGAATTGGATCTTGCCGAGGAACGAAAAGAGAGGGCTCTGGTGCATTTGGCCTCATCCCAGGAGCAACTGATGAAAAGCTACAACAAGAATGTCCACCCACGAGAATTTGGTATGGGGGACCTAGTGCTTCATAAGGTGCTTGGCACTACTAAGGTAGCCAACGAGGGCAAGTTATGGGCCAATTGGGAAGGCCCATATCGAGTTACTGAAATTGTGGGCATAGGGGCTTATAGATTGCCAGACCTGGACGGGAACTCGGTGCCAAGGCTCGAAAATGTCCATAATCTAAGGAAGTTCTTTGTTTAAAAGATTTCAGTTTGATTTTTCATTTTGTTTTAGGATGCCATCGTGGAAATTATGAATAAAATTTCCTTATTTTTTATTCTTTGCTAGTTGCAAGGGGTACGCATAACTCCCCCTTGAGTTTTAATTATGAATAAAATTCGCAAATTGTGGTCAAACAATCTGTTTTTGCAATTTTTTATGCTGGAATACGAAGCCGGACCTTGTTTTTTCTCCTCCCTTCGTATTGGGGAGGAGAGCGTGGGTCCATATTTATTTTGGGTCCATATTAATTTGCTAAGTCCGAGAAACTTAGGTGCGTACAAACAAATACACAAATTTGCTAAGTCTGAGAAACTTAGGCGCATACGAACAAACGCACAAATTTGCTAAGTTTGAGAAACTTAGGTGCGTACGAACAAACGCACAAATTTGCTAAGTATGAGAAATTTAGGTGCATACGAACAAACGCATAAATTCGCTAAGTCCAAGAGACTAACTGGGTTGCATACGTAAACATTTAGATTCATGTAAGTACGAATAAACTTAGGCATTTTTAAGTTGCATACAATAACATGCATAGATTTGCCAAATATGAGTACATTTGGGCATTTGTTTAAGTACGTGAAACTTAAGCGTACAAACTAAGTATGAATAAACTTAGAAATTTTACCCAAGTATATGAAACTTGGGGAGCATATGAGAATATGCAAATTTATCTAAATATGAATACACTTAGATATTTTTTCGAGTACGAAATACTTGGGTTGCATAGATGAATATGCAACATTATCTAAGTACGCATATACTTGGAAGTTGATCCAAGAATGTGACCACTTGGGATACATGCAACGAACAGCTAAGTACGAGCAATACTTAGATGGTTATCCAAGTACGAACAAACTTGAAGAGCAATCGAACAAGTTAAGTACGAAATACTTAACTGTGTACGAAAAAATACACAACGTCTACCAAGTATGAAACACTTGGGTGAGGAAACACAGTATGAAAAGTGTATGAATGAACGCACGAACTTGGCTTGACACGAAGGGCCTAGGTCTGTAAATAAATCTAGTAAGGATTGAGTACGCTTGAGGTATATGAAAAATGCCACAACCCGACTAAGTACGAGTACTTAGATGTATATGAATAAACACACGAAACTAGGGTGTGTGCATTTAAGCATAACAATACTAAGTATGAGAAATTTAGGAAGCAGATATATTGCATGTATTTGGTCCTAGCAAGAACAAGCTAAGGATACTTGTTCTCCATGCTGGGGAGCAAAAAGCATTCGTCAGAAATATTCGTTGGGTATGATCAAACTCTGAATTTGACTTAGTATGAATGAACTTAGGCCATGAAAAATGCCACAATCCGATTGAATACGATCAAACTCAAAGTTTGGCTAAATTTGTGTAAACTTATGCCATGACCATGAACGGTACAGAAATTTGATTGAGTATGATCGAACTCAAATAAACCTAAGTACGGATAAACTTGGGCAGTCTACCAAGTATGGTTGAGTTTGGGCAATACCAAGCATGAAGAAGTTTTGGGGCCCGAGCAGGGAACATTGCGTGAATCATGACGAGCGAAGGTTGTCAGACAGAGACCCAAGCATGAAGAAGTTTAGGGCCTGAGGAACGAACATTACTCTGACACGAGTAGAGCCTGAGATAGGCTAGGTGTGGAGGAAACCTAGGCCTTGGCAATGGATGAGATGTAAATCAAATCCTGATGCACTTAGGTCTTGGCATTTAATAATGCCTGAAACGGTCATGTTTGGCCGAAAATTGGGATGAGTACGAGTACTCCTAAAGTATTGCTGGGAACTCGCTAAAGTACGAGAAAACTTTGGGCCAAAGCAATGATTGAATATCGAGAAACTGCGAAAGTATGAAATAACCTGGAATTGTTGCTAAGTATGAACAAACTTAGCAAGAGTGCAGGCAATACGAAGAGTGCCACGTGTAAAACTAAGGGCAGGAAAACTTGTCCAGCCTAAACAATGGGACGTTTTTCCTGGACTAATGATAAAGATTGCACCAATTTTGTGAAATAAGGTGCAGGAGCAGAATGAATTTGCTCGGTTCTTGGGAGCTTTGCTCGTCATTTGAGTAAAAATAATGAGTAAAGCTGGGGAGCAATTGTAGGGAGGTATTCCCAAATAAGCCCAATTAAGGCCCGAGCAAGTGGTACGTGAGACCACGAAGTAAGCAAGATAAGATAAACCGTTGTGCGATACGATGGCTGGCAATGTGGACCGGTGACATGAGAAGTCATTAGTCCAGGAAGGTTGTACGGGGTCTTGGTCCAGTGAACATGAGACGTTATTAGACCAAGAGACTAGTAAAGGAACAGTGACATATGAAGTCACTGGTCTAGGTAGTTTGTTCGGCCAAAGGGCCGAACAGGAGGAGAGCTCCTAAGAAGTTATTTATCCAAGGGATAGATAAAGGAATAATGACATGTGAAGTCACTGGTCCAAGTAGCCTGTTCGGCAATGAAAAGGCCGAACAGGAGGAGAAATATGGGGAAAGGCAGCCTCAGGTGCAAGAAACACTCTAGAAGGGTCCAGAAACAGTGGTATTCCGTTAAGGAATGGGATCTCGAGGATATAGGATCCAGAAAAGATACCCAGCAGGAATGGGATGCTCGGCCAGTTATGAAAAAGAGTCCTAAAAGGACTAAGATAATGAACTGATAAGGGAACGAAAATTCAAAATATCATGGGTTTCCTATATGAGATAAGAATCCTAGGGCGGTAAGGATGCTAGGGCGGTAAGGATGCTTGGGCAGCAAGCATCTATGAATCTATAAATACGAGATAAACCTAGAGGTAAAAGGTACACAATATGTAGCACTTTGCATATATGGGTTTCCTACTAATAATTAGGATTTATTGCTAGTACGTGATACTAATTTAGGCATCGGAGGACCTTTGCCACGAGAGGCAAAGGTGCACTCACCCCTTGTCTGTTTTGCATATTAGTGTCACGACCTGCCTTTTATTACAAATAAACTCCAAAATACACTATTTTTAGTACACATCCAGGCCCCGTTCTCTCAATCTACAATTTACATTACCAGAATAAAGTAAAAGTTTACAAGCCTCAATGACCTTACAAACAAAAATGTACAAGTATCCGATTAAGTTCTAAACAAAAGAACTAGAACATATCTATGATTCTCAAGCCTTCATATCCATCTCGAAACCTGAAAAATTTGGGTTGCAACAACATGAGCCACAGCTCGTGCAGGAAATACACTAAATGAAAAGATATGAACATGCAAAGCTTGATACATAAAATATACTCTTTTTATATGCAAGTATTTAAAAGTTTTTCATGCTTTCTTCTCCTTCAATATTTACAATGAGGTTATAAAATCCCAATTCAAAGTCAAGCCAACACAGCAAAAAATATAATCTGTGCCTTATATTAAGTGTTTCCAATTTTTTCTTCCTTTCAAATGCTCAAAAGAATGCTATTAACTACGAACTCAAATCAAGTCCCGAATAAAGGAAATTACCCATAAAAGTTGATACGGAAAATAACGAAACTCATAATAGAATAGTCAACCAAATCGAATATCAAATTTACTCAACACCGAGACATAAAATTATATGAGTTGTTCACCTATACAACCAACCAACAACCGTACTAGACGTCTCTAGCACAAGCACTTTACGGGCTACTAACCCGAAGGACAAAGCAACCTACCCCGCGCGGGTTTACGGACTTTCACCGACGGCGTCATAATTGACTCGAGTAGATTTACGGACTTTCACCGACGACGTCACAATTGACCCGAATAAATTTACAGACTTTCACCGACGGCGTCACAATTGACCCGAGTTTCCTAGTGACCCAACTCAAAATCACAAAACTATCATATTCTAAAATATCTCAAATACTTGGCCTTAAAGCCCAAATCAACCAAATGAACCCGTATAAAACAAAAGCAGTGCACCCTCTACAAAAATGGTTACAACACACATGTATTTCAAGAGTACCCGAAATCATATATTAAGAGATGCTTCTCATTAGCTTCCAATTGCACAAGGAAAAAAATTATAATTTCACTAGAAAGGTGTCCATCTAAGTTACTAGCATTTCCTCAACCACAAGGTGAGCGCAACAATAGTTAGGTCGTGTTCACGTACCCCTTAAAAATCCTAATTTTTCATATTGAAAGTGAACACAGTACGTACGTAGATAAAATGGTCTAGAGGAGTATAGCCTCCATCATAATCACGAATAACCACACAAATCACTAACCCAAGTATCGTATAACAAAATACTATCAACCACAATAAACTAAGCCAAGTTCTATACTTTGATTACTATACCAAAATCTTAAAATAAGGGTGTATCAACACATATACACACTCATATTTAAACTTTTAGCATAAATCCTACCTCAAAGAGAGAAATCCCCAAATTGATGAAATCCCGAATTTGACCAAATTGAAATTTTGTTCGGATAGATGCGTAGCCTTTTGTCCGTAGATCACGCTTTCTTCTTGCCTTGTTGCGAGATTCTCGAACCTTGACCTTCAATTTTTCATTTGAACCATGAGGGTTTGAGAGAGAGAGAGAGAAAACAGAGAGAAGAAGACGCAGGAAGAAGGGAAAAAGAAGAAATGAGAATCGGACAGTCTCTCTGATCCTTTTAAGTGTAGTTATTACACTACAGCCCCTCGACTACCTTAAGCACTTCCTCAAGTCCTAGAATTTAATAAGTAGCTACACTAATACCCCAAGAGCTATAAAAATAAATAGTAACTACTCATAAAAATTAACCACCGCGGGTCTCTCAAGACTCTTGTCCTATGGCTCACGAACTCGGGCCCGAACGACCAAACATACATCTACACATATAAAAATAAAATTCATTGCGCACAAAATTATCCAATTATAATTCCACGTACCAACATCAATAAAAATAAATTTAAAATTAGACACGGGTCTCTACATTTAGGGTTTTGGTGAAGAGACACAAGTAAGCCGTTGCAATTTAGTGCTGTTCTAAGCACCAATTGTTTTCATCCCCTTACACTAAAGCTCGTTTTCAAGAAATTTGGATTAAAACAGAAGTTAAAGGAAGTTCGGGGTTAAAAGTGCAAAGGGCTTGAAAGTTTTTTTTTGTTTTTTAAATAAGCACTCTCTATTAAAAAGCACAAACGCAAAGGGCTTGAAAGTTGGATGTTAATTTATCACCTCAAAAAGTCCAAGGGGCCTTTGTGTATTGGTGCATTAAGCCCCTACTTCTATATTAAGTCAGTGAACGATTGACTTCGGGAGCAACTTTGAAGCCGGGGAAAATAGTTCAATGTCAAGTCGTGAACAACAGCTTTTGGAGGGGAAAGAAGGCCGCGCATAAGATGCCGAGATTGGATGAACGAAGTTGCTGTTCATCGGCGATGGAGACCTCTGATCCACTCCATTTCATGAGCAATTAATCATCTTGCTTAGGGTGTAGATGAAACCCTAACCAAGTAACTATGTTTTCATTTTGTTTGGATTTCAATTACTGAAACAACGGTTGCATAATGTTGAGACTTGATTTTATGATTCGATCTTATTCTTCCAATTTAGTGTGATGGGTTTGTTTTATGTGATTGCGAATACATAGTTATGCAATAGTTTTCTTTGTGCATAAAATTGAGTATTGGGATAATCTATGCCTAGGGAAGACGAGTCGTGTCCAAATTAATTAGTTATAGAATCAAAGATAATTCGTGTCAACCGAAGATAGATTATGCCTGGTTCTCACTTACATGCTATTTTCTTGGCGATATCGTTGGACTTGTAGCTTCCAGCAAATCATTGTCGTTTTGGAAATTGATCTCTTAAAATTGATATAACTACTTAGTTACGAAGTTATGGTAGATTCGAGACCCTAAGACCTTTTCCATATTTGAATTCAACATCTCTCTTGATTTTAATTACTTATACATAATTTTAGTTAACCAAACTCCAGTTACTATTTCTTGAATTGAATTAGGAATCAATTTTAGAAATAAATAACTTAGCCTTTTGATCTCCGTAGTACGATACTTAGACTTAAACTATTGTTCTACTTGAGTTGAGATTTTCGCTAAATTTTAATAAATTATTTTTGGTGTGAAAAACGACCTACTAGATTGCCATGATCACAAAAGAACCTTGGACTGCCATGATCACAAACGGCTGTAATCATAATTCTACATTTTCGAGTGTTTTCTTTTTGAGTTTCATTAAATCAACAAGAGCGACATAGCATTTCTTTGGCCTTTTCCCGTATCTTCTATTCTTTGAAGCATATATTTGCTGCTGGAACACAAACTACCTCCGCAGTCCTACAGTGGGCAATGACATTGTTGTAACGAACACTATGAATGCAAGCTAAGAACGAGAAATTGAAAACTAAACAAGAAATCACAAAGACACAAGATATACGTGGTTTCCCAAGATGGGTACATTCACGGGCGAGGAGAGAGAGGATTCACTAACCAACGTGAAGAAGAGATACAAAGAGCCGGCTATAATCCGTAACTCTAGAAAGGTCACAATATGAAAGCCCAAAAGATACTTTAGAAGTTTCCCAAAAACCCTATTTATAATAGGCTACAAAAACGAGAACAACATAATTAACCAATGTGAGACTAAAGAATACAAGGCATTCCCAACAATTCTCCACCTTGACTTGAATTCCACTGAACCAAATCTCCAAATATAGCTATCCCCTTCTAACCTCTCACTCACCAAATGCCACCAAGGGGTGATCAACTGCAAATACCAAGCAATGCTTAAACTTGGCAATCGGAACCGGTTTAGTCAACATATCTATTGGGTTATTTGCTGTACCCACTTTCTTCACCTCAACTTGCTTCTGTGAGATGATATCCTGAACGAAGTGATACCTGACATCGATATGTTTGGTCCTCTCATGATACATCAGATTTTTAGTCAAATGTATAGCACTCTGCGAATCACAAAATACTGAACTCACACCCTGCGTAAGACCAAGCTCACAAAGCAAACCTCTCATCCACAATGCCTCATTCACAGCTTCAGCAATGGTCATATACTCTACTTCTGTTGTAGACAGCGCGACTGTAGCCTGTAAAGTAGCTTTCCAACTAATGACACTTCTAGACAGAGTAAAAACATAACCTGTCAAAGACCTCCTCTTATCGTGGTCACTGGCAAAATCCGAATCAACATAACCAATAGCATGATTACTAGAATTGGCAACCTCAAACAATAGACCAACACCTGCAGTTTCGCACAAATCGTAGTATCCATTTCACAGCCTCCTAATGTGCCTTTCCTGGACTCCCCATATAATGACTAACGACACTAACAGCATGTGAAAAATCAAGATGAGTACATACCATGGCGTACATAAGGCTACCAATTGCGCACGAATATGGAACCTAAGACATATACTTCTCTTCATCCCCTGACTGTGGTGACAACTCAACAGAAAGTCGAAAGTGTGTTGCCAAAGGGGTACTAACTGGCTTCGAGTTTTGCATGGCAAAGCGCTCAAGCACTTTAAGAACATAAGACTTCTGATTCAAAAATAATTTGCCAGCTACTGAATTTCTATAAATCTCCATACCCAAAATACGTTTTGCCGCACCCAAATCTTTCATCTCAAATTCACCACCTAACTGTTGTTTCAACCTGTTGATTTCTGATACACTCTTGGCAGCAATAAGCATATCATCAACATACAACAGTAGATAAACAAATGAACCATTTGAAAGTTTTCGAAAATACACACAACTGTCATACTCACTCCTAGAATATGACTGGCTTATCATAAAAGTATCAAACCGTTTATATCACTGCCTAGGGGATTGTTTGAGGCCATACAAAGACTTACGAAGTAAACAAATGTAATCCTTCTTACCAGAAATAACAAATCCCTCAGGCTGACGCATATAAATTTGTTCCTCAACCTCGCCATGCAAAAACGCAGTTTTGACATCAAGTTGCTCTAACCCAAGATCATAACATGCAACAATAGCAAGTAAAGTGCAAATGGAATTATGTTTTACAACTGGTGAAAAATACCTCATTGTAGTCAACACCCTCCTTCTGGTTGTATCCTTTCGCCACTAGCCGAGCTTTGAGCCGAGCATCTTCTACCTCTAGAATACCTGGTTTGTGCTTGAAGACCCACTTGCACCCAACAATCCTCTTCCCTTTTAGTGGTTCTACTAACTCCAATGTCTGATTCTTCTGAAGAGACTTAATCTCCTCATTCATAGCAACAAACCACTGTGCAGACTCAATGCTCGAAACAACTTTTGTATAGCTGAAAGGCTCCTCATACTCAACTATCTCAGCAACTGATATAGCATAGGCCACCATCTCAGAATAAGCCGAATACCTTTCAGGAGGCCGAATCTCCCTCATTGGTTTATCTTTAGCAATAGTGCGTGGTTGCTCAACTAACGCATCAACCTCTATGTCTGAACTCTTGAACTACTCTTCCATTGGCTTTTTAATGTGTTTCTTCCCTGAGTCGGAAGATCCACTCAAAAACTCCACCTACTCTGGAACACTCTGTTCCTGAACTGTATCATCAAACTGTATCATCAACCTGCTTAGACCCCTTAATCATAGAGTTTTCATCAAAAGTAATATCTCTACTGATCAAAACTTTGAATCTTTAGGACACCACAATCTATACCCTTTCACATCTGCCTGAGAACCCAAGAAAATACACTTCTTGGCCCGTGGCTCTAACTTACCCTCATTCACACGAGCATAAGCTGGACACCCAAACACACGCAGAATAGAGTAATCAGCTTGATGACCTAACCATACCTTAAAAGGAGCCTTACACTCAATAGCAGTCGGCGGAGACCTGTTCACCAAATAGCATGTCGTGGAAACGGCTTCAGCCCAAAATTCTTTGCCCAATCTGGAATTGGACAACATACAATGTGCCTTCTCCAAAAGAGTCATGTTCATTCGTTCAGCCACACCATTCTGCTGAGGGGTTTTTCTCACTGTGTGATGCCTCACAATGCCCTCATCACTGCAGAACCTATCAAACTCACCAAGACAAAACTCCATACCATTGTCAGTTCTCAAACGTTTTAATTTCTTACCAGTCTGATTCTCAATCAAAATTTTAAACTGTTTGAATGTATTAAAGGCGTCACTCTTATGTTTCAACATATACACCCAAACTTTACGAGAGAAATCATCGATAATACTCATAAAATATCAAAAATCACCTTCAGAAGTTACCTCTGCGGGACCCCAAAGATCCAAGTGAAAATAATCCACCGTGCCTTTTGGTGCGATGAACAGCTGTACTGAATTTTACCCTGCATTACTTGCCGTAGACACAATGCTCACAGAAATTCAGCTTCTCAGTTTTCTGGCCACATAGCAAACCCTATTTGCCCAAAACTATCATCCCTCTCTCGCTCATATGCCCAAGGCGCATATGCCACAAACGAGTCAAGTCTGAATCTGAAACTTTGGATGAAGCAACCATTGCTGCAGCACTTAAAACTATACTGCCCTGGAGTGTATAGAGGTTACCACGCTTCTGACCCTTCATCAGTACCAATGCACCCTTTGAGACTTTCAAAACTCCACCTTCACCGAGAAATGTGCAACCATGAGAATCAAGAGCACCCAGGGATATAAGATTTTTTCTCAAATTTGGAACATGTCGAACCTCAGATAAAGTCCTAACAATACCGTCATGCATCCTAAGCTGAATCATTCCTGAACCAACAGTCTTACAGGCCATGTTGTTACCCATCAAAACTGTACCACCATTGACCGCCTCATAAGTAGAAAACCACTCTCTATGTGGACACATGTGGTATGAACATCCAGAATTTAGAACCCACTCGATATTAGAGCGAGAATTGCCTTCTGTAACTGATAACACATTATCTGACTCATCTGAACTTTCAGCAATAACAACAATTACTTTACCCCCTTTCTAGTCTTCTTTTTCCTTCTCCTTGAGTTTTAAACAGTCACTTTTCCAGTGCCCGAGTTTCTTGCAATAATTGCACTTTTCCTTCTTCTTACCGAATGACCTGAATCTTCTTTTATTACTTGACTCCACCCTTTCTGTTGTTCTTCCCCTAACAAACAAACCATCTGCATGTGCATCACCCTCACCTGACACTTTTTTCCTTAATTCTTTCGAATAAAGACTGGCCTTAACATCTTTCATGGATATTGTGTCTTTGCCATATAATAGGGTTGTAACAAAGTGCTCATACGAAAGTGGTAAAGAACATAGCAAAATTAGGGCTTGGTCCTCATCCTCAATTTTACCATCAACATTTTTCAGATCCATAATAATACGATTGAACTCGTCTAAATGATCCTTAATAGGTATACATTTTCGCATACGAAACGTATAAAGACGTTGTTTAAGATATAACCTGTTGGTGAGCGACTTCGTCATATATATGCCTTCCAACTTCAGCCAAATTCCTGCTGTTGATGTTTCCTCTTCCACCTCGCGAAGAACGTCATCTGCCAGACTCAACTGAATAGAACTCAGAGCTTTGGCATCCGTATTATCCCAATCTTCCTCTTTGATTCCAGAACTAGTCTTACCTGACAAAGCCTTTGCAATCCTTGTTGGGTTAACAGAGCCTTCATCTTTACTCTCCAAAGACTGAAACTACTGCTCTACCCATCAAATTTCGCAATCTCAAATTTAGCCGTCATAGCCACAATCGGAAATGAAACCCTAGTTTTTGCAACCTAAGGCTCTAATACCAGTTTGTTGTAACGAAAGCTATGAATGCAAGCCAAGAATGAGAAATTGAAAACTAAACAAGAAAATACAAAGACACAAGATATACGTGGTTCCCCAAGATGGGTACGTCCACGGGCGAGGAGAGAAATGATTCACTAACCAACGTGAAGAAGAGATACAAAGAGCCGGCTATAATCCGTAACTCTAGAAAGGCCACAATATGAAAGCCCAAAAAATACTTTAGAAGTTTCCCAAAATCCCTATTTATAATAGGCTATAAAAACGGGAACAACATAATTAACCAATGTGGGACTAAAGAATACAAGGCATTCCCAACAGACACAACTGTTAACACACCTCCAAATTATGAAGAAGCTACAAGACAGGTTCGAGGCATGGCCAGAGCCAACAGAGCGTAAACGAGGATGATTTGGAGAGGCACTACTTGAAAGCCGTCATCATAGAAACTCTACGCTACCACACACCAATTCCATTATCGGCTCGGACTCCCAGCCAAGATGTCAAAGTTATGGGCTATGACATCGAAGCTGGAAGAACAGTCATCATCACCGCTTGTACAATTGGTAGGGATCCCGTGTCATGGGGCGATGAAACAGAGAAGTTTCAATATTCTGTTGACAGATCTCCCAGGTTATTGATGATTAAAAAAAAATAGAACTCCCATGGCAAATTTTTCAAAGAGTTGATTGCCAAAGTATCCAATCAGCTGTTATCTTGAGTGCCTAAACCAAAAGTTACACCTGAAGATATAAACTTTTAAGGCACCACTGTGGATTCCGAAACTGTGAAACATACAATACCATGTTGATGTGTCGTTATCAATCTGATCATTATAGTTTTGATGCAATAATTTTCTTATAAGATCATATACTCCTTCGCTGTGAGTCCTGCCAAACAAACGGGCCGAAAGTAAAATGCAAATAGTATGTACTATAGGGGGATGAAAACAATTAGTGTTCTGAACAACACCAATTTGCAGCGGCTGCACGTGCCTCTACACCGGAACCCTAGTTCTTCGTCGGAACCCTAATCTGCAAAACAGACAAGGGGTGAGCGCACCTTTGCCTCTCGTGGCAAAGGCCCTCCGATGCTTAAGTTAGTATCACGTACTGGTCTAAACCCTAATTATCAGTAGGAAAGCAATAAGAGATGGCCAAATATTGCGTACCTTTTACCTCCAGGCTTACCTCGTATTTATAGGCTCACGGATGCTTGCAGGCCAGGCATCCCTATTGCCCTAGGATTCCTACCTCGTATAGGAAACCCAGTATCTTCTGGATTCTCATTCCCTTATCTGTACAAAAGCTCAATCTTTATGGGACTCTTTCCCATAATTATCCGAACACTCCACTCACGTTGGGTCTCTTGCTTCGATCCTTTATACTCGGAATCTTATCCTTCTATGGAATATTATCATTCCAGAATATTCATGCCACAACATCATTTAGGGCAACTTCTTCTACTGTTCGGCCAACTCAATGCCGAACAGTCCTCCTGGACTAATGACCCTACATGTAACTGGTCCATGTAGTTATATCCGGTCAAATGACTTCACATGTCTTTTGACTTTATCAGCCGAACAGACTGTCTGGACCAATGCCTTCATATGTCACTGGCCCAGATCGCCGCTCATCGCACTGCCCGGCAATAAACTTATCATGTCTGCCACGTGTCCTTAACACATCACGTGTTCGGCGGCTAATCTTACCTGTTCGGGAATACCTCCCTACATGTACTATAATTTTTGTCATTAAAGCGAGATGCAGAGAGGGATTGCAACTGGGAAATTTTGTTCTGCCTCAATAAAATGTACCAAACGAAAGGAACACACGTTCACTCGAGTGCCATGTTGTGCTCGTATTTGGCGACAATCAAAGATGACTTTTGATTATTGTGCATATGGTGGCACACATCCAAAAAGATGATAGTAACACGCCACGTGCAAAGCACGTGCACCTTTCTAGGAATAACAAAGACGTACGACAATAGGCCGGCCAATAGCCTTTATTTGCAGCTCCATACATTGTTAACCACAAAGCCAACATCTATTGATGTAGAGAAGCTGTAGGTCACTTCAGAAATGCAGGAGAGTGCGTAACTGGAACAAGTTGAAGACGAATTTTCTTGTGCATGATGACTAATTGATAAGCACCCGATAATGCCATTAAGGGTCCGCTAGTTTTCTAGTTTAAGTTTAATTTAATCGTTAAATAGTGTTTTTAATTGGTTTTGCTTGTTAGATTTGTTGGTTTTGCTTTTGTAGAAATTAGGTCAAAACAGGCCAAGGCAGGAAGGCAAAGCAAGGAAGGCAGGCCAAGGCAAAGCAGAGCAAGACCAAATAGCTGCAGCTAATGTGCTCGGCATCGATGGGAGAAAAGAAGTTACATCGATGCCGAGGGGCTTATCCAGGAAGGCAGCTAATGTGCTCCGCATCGATGGAAAGACATACATTACATCGATGCTGAAGCCTTTAGCGTAACAATCTAAGCCCTTCTCCATCGATGCTGATGGCCCTAGGAGGGGATTTTCAGAGCATCTTTTGGGAATATTCCGTGAACAAACCTCGGAGCTTTTATACCTCGGAGTATAAAAGCTTGCGATGTCATTTTGTACAAAAAAGTAGAATAGATTGAATAGTACAATTTTTGGATCTAGGATTAGAATTCCTTGTATTTTGAATTGTTCTAGAGTGTTATTCATTTCCAGCCTTTTAATATTTAATTTTCTGCTTTTATTAGTTTAGATTTGCTATTGTTATCTTTATTAAAGTTGTAGCTACTCTCCGATCTATCGTTTAATCCAATTTTCTTCTAGTGTTGCCCTTTCAATATGTTAGCTGAATTTTTGCTCGCTCCTATCTCTCTAGATATGTGTGAGTAGTTTTTCTAAGGTTAGGTCATGGGGTGATTAGCACCTCATGGCTTGAGTAAAAATTACATTTTTCACCAATAAAGTTTTAATCTTTGGTTTGCAAATTGATGTGGGGTTCGGGTTTATTTGTCAAATTGCTTAGGTGTTAACCTCTTTGATCATGTGTAGGTAAGAGTACTGCCTACTTACCACACATGATACTTAGAGCTCTGTCGCTCAATGTGTTTGCCAAATAAATTATAGAACTAGCTTGATAATTGAATCATTTTATCTTTCGGTTTATAAACTTTATTTCAGTATCTTAAACTACATAATTGATTGAAAAATATGGTTTAGCTCAAGTCGTGGGTGTTAGTAATTCCTAGACCTAACTTGCTTTTTATTCTAGTTTATTCCCGTTTTAATTTAGCATTTTTAATTTCCACCACTTAAAGTAAAACAAAGTTGGCTGCCTAATAGCCGAAAGCCTTGCTTACTTCAACAAATCCAGCAAAGCCGTATAATTATTCCCGTGGGTATGATCTCGGTCTTCCGGATTATTATGCTTCATTCGACGTTTTAAGCTCTACGCTTGGGGTATTAGTCCATTATATTGGACGAACGAAGTACTAATCCATAAGCCTCACTCATGTCTAGGTCGTTCCCACCAGCGCCACCGACAAGCTTCTAGTCAAACCAGTACAAGAGGTTGGCAAGTGCATATTCAACTTGAATGACACCAAATAACATGCCAGGGCAGCTCCTTCGCCCGGCACCAAACGGGATGAATTGGAAGTCATTCCCTTTAAAATCGATCGGACTGTCAACGAATCTCTCTGGAAGGAATTCTTCTGGCCTGTCCCATAATTTAGGATCCCTTTGAATTGCCCATGCATTGATGAACACTCTTTATTTTGGGAGGAATATCATAACTTCCCAACCTAGCGCTCTTATTCAATTCTCTAGCGACCAAAAATGGAACTGGAGGATGTAATCTAAGAGTCTCTTGGACAACACATTTTAAGTAGTCCATTTGATCAATATCTTCTTCATCGATCTATCCCATATTTATTCCCGACCACTCATCTTACCTCTTCTTGAGCTTTTCTTGTCTTAGTTGGATTTTTCATCAGCTCGGTGATTGTCCACTCCATGGTTGCTGAACTAGTATCTGTTCCACGTACCTACAAACATGTCCTGTAATAAGAAAGGACAAAAGAATCAAAGAGTTAGTGAAGCTAGATATGGAAGGGGAGAGGAAAGAAGTTGAGGATGAGGGTGAAAAACCAGTAAATTGCTTTAAAACTCTGTTGAGTGATAGCCATCCCCATCATTCCTTCATTCTGAAGTTGGAGCAGAATTTCAATAAAACATGTCTTGTCAGGTCGATCATCATCTCCTTTGGAACTCCTTTGTCCTTCAATGACCTCATCAAGGAAGGCATCTAATCCCCCTGACGTGTTTTTCAGTCTCTTCTCAAAACCAGTTAAAACATCCATCTGTCCAAGAAAGGGGAAAAAATCCCGAGAGCAGAACTCTCCCATATGCTCAAATGCAGACCTTGGTAACTCTCCGAATCTTTTCTTATTATCTCCTCCTTCGTACATTCTACCTAGGATACATTTGGACATTATGCTGCTGGATAATTGGACCAACAACTCTCCAAGGTTTGTCGGGGCTCCATCAAGACTTGCACCGCGTATCTTCACCATCTTATTCTTCTCTAAGTGAATGAAATGATTGCACCATATTGAGGCTCAGAAGTTGCGAGACGCAGATTTTCTCATTCGCCTCCAATACTCTCCGTTGGGAGCAAATGCTAGATCACGGCATCCATACATTATCCTCTTAGTTGCCCTGGTTTGGACACTATTGGAGAAAGTAACGTCTTGAGTTTTCATGATTTCTTTGGCTATCTCTGCTGATGTAACAGCTAGAGTAGGTGCACGACCCAGGTATAGCAACATTAGAGGGCCATAGAGGTTTGAGAAAGGTTGTGGAGAGATTTCTGAGGGAGTGTGCCTTGCAGGTGTAGGTGCCCAATCATTGGAAGCCTCGGTGGGGACAGAGGAAAGTTGAGCTTTCTAGCCCCTTTGAAGAACTTGACACCAAATAATAATAGCAAGAAGAGGAGGGATGGAACGAGAAAGGGTTGTGGCGTTAGATCCATTCTTACTCCTATTCTGTAAGAACGAATCGTCTCCATCCATTCAATTTATAAATGAGTTCTGTGTGCCTTCGTCTTCTTAAAAATACAAATGACAAGTTGGCTTGAACAGAAGTTAAAAAATTGCACCATTATTAGCATCAACGTCCCCTGGGGGCATTTAGTCTTATCTAGCTAAGAACCTCGGACACTTCACTAAAAAGAAGGTACGTAGATAGAGTACCCATATATATCCAATACGTGTCGAATGCCAACGCTCACTAGCACCAGCAAAAACGCAAATGATCTATTCACTTAGTTGACATAAGTTGATTAAAGAGAAAGACCTGATCATTCAATTCATCGAACGTGAGGAAGAAACGTGCGCAGGCGGTTGATAGAAGATGAAATATAAGGAATATTAATTGGTAACCCTGCTGAAAGAAGTTTGACACTCTCAGGCGTGGGTCCGATACTCTTTTTTCCTTGTCCATTATATGAGGATAAAAATCTTAATTTGGACACGCGTGTGACAATCTTTTAATTATAATGTGTTGGACATCTCTTTGAATATGAGCAGGGGCGCCCCTATGTAACGCCTAAAATATGAAACGAAATCCACTAATAAGAAGTTTGATAATTATCGCACGCATCCCTAGGTAATCACTGATTAACTAAGAACATAGTCCCACCTTCCCCTAATAAAAATTCATTCTTTTTCAGGAAAAAAACAATTCATTTGAAGAGTAGATAATACGTACCAATCACCTGGTCCTTTATTTTTATTTTTTTTTCCATTCACACTTGTGTTACACTTGCCATGTGGTGCCCGGTCCTCTTTTTCACCGTACATTAGTGTAAGATCCAAGCCAAAGTGTATAGGCCCTTTTCTCCAAAAAAAAAAAAAAGTGTATAGGCCCCATCCTAATGTGTGGTGGGTGGAGAAGGGTCTGGCGGTGCCGGGGGGACTGAATAATCTTTCCTCAAGGAGATGGTATTTTATTTGAGCGAAGAGTAGGTAATACTGTTATTGGAGTTTTGAGTGTTCTACATAGAGTGTGTCGAGTTTGGCTCATCTCCAATCCTTCAATAATTGGAGGATCCTCCATTTCAAATTCATCGGTTGAAAATTAGTTCTTCATAGTATCCTCTTTATCCTGCTAACACCCAATAATCTCTCTCTCTCTCTCTCTCTCTCTCTCTCTCTCTCTCTCTCTCCTGTTCACGGTCTTCACAACCCAAAGCTTCAATAGAAAATAAATCTCTCTTCAATTCATCACAGCCCAAATCTCTCTCCATAACCATGCCAAAATCCTTACCTTCCAATTGTTCTACATAGAGTGTGTCGAGTGTGTCTGTGTGTGTGCAGTCACAATATATCTTTCTATCTCAAAGTTCACACAGAAGAAAGGGAATGTCGAGCTTTCTGCGATCGATGATGGAAAACTTAGCACCGCCATTGAATTCAATTGCAGCATTTCCCCTTCTGCTCTCCTTTCTCTTGCTATAATCTAATTTACCATGGAACAACAATTGAAATCCTCCTATTTATTGTCAACAAATTGATTCCCATCTGTTTCTACCGAACAAATAAACTAAAGTTCTCCTTCTTGCAGACAGCTTTTGCAGGCGGAACGGATACCACCTACACATTTAGAGGCCATGACTTCCAATTGATTCCATTTAGTGCCGAAAGGAGAGGTAGCCCAGGAATTTCTTTCGCGACAGTTCTTGGTGAGCTTGTTTTGGCAAATCTGTTGCAGAAGTTTAATTGGTCATTGCCTGGTGGAGTTAAGGGAGAGGATTTGGACATGACTGAATGCGGAAGTGGTATTGTCCACAGAAAATTTCCTCTTATTGCTGTCGCAACTCCTCGTTAATGGCAATTGCTAAATCTGAGAAAATTTTGGCATTTTGGGTATGGAACCCAATCTGCTATTTTTTGTGCCATTTTATGGAAATGGCAACAAATTCCGCAAAAAATGACATGCGGTGTGGATGCCGTTAGTGGTTAGTACTTTTACATATTAGCCAACAAATCTATGTCAACTAGATAATTTCCAAATTTGCTAATGGCGTCATCTTGATTGATTCAATTGGTTAAATAATTGAACGAATTAGCCGGTCCAACGATTCAACAACCACACATAAACACTTATATATACACTCACAAAGGTGGTGGGCTCCACACACACTGGAGGTGCGCAATGTGTGTGTAGTGCACCACCTTTGTGAGTGTGTGTCACAGTTAACTACCACATCTGCTAATTATGTCATATACATATACTAATTCATGCAAATGGATTGACCAGTTTGTTAAACTCTTAATCAAATCAATTACTTTATTTTGCTAATTGTATCGATACTCAATGATTATTGTAATCACCAATACCTTTTTTCTTTTTTGATAGGCAAAAAATTTTATTTAGAAATCTTGACAAATAGTATATCAAGATGGAGATAGGGGGAGGGGAAACCAAGGCTTGGATGAAAAGAAAAACTTTTTTGGACCAAGCCAATCACTCCCAAGCGGCTAGGCCCCAAAGAATACAACACTAAAACACATGGGCCTAACCCAAAAAGACCCGGCCCAAAAGATGAGCTGAGCCAGCCACAACCTTAACCCTACACAGAAAACACAATTGCCGCCGTCGCAAAACAAAACCTGCTCCGCCGCCATCACCAGAAACCCACCGCCACCACCTGCGCTGCCACACACCCCACCTCCACCACTCAAATATTAGTTACTAATAGTAATCACCAATACTGTTAGTTATTACATTTTCAAATTCTGTCTATTACATTTGCAAATCAATTCTTTTGAAATGGGTTCGTATATGAAATCGCTAGGTCTTTTTTTTCCATTCCAAAACGATAACAAAAGATTTTATAAATCCAAGAAATAGTACATTAGGAGAAAATTTCATCCATAAGCAGGGGATCAAGAAACCAAGCTCCAATCAAGTGGAGACTCTGTCCTAAGACTACACCCAACTCCAATTAAACTCACTGCTCCAAACAGATAAACAGTATAGAAAACTACCAAAAACATCCACATAGGGGTGATAGAAACCCTACAAACGGAGAGAAATCCCACACATGGGACACCACAGAAGAGAACCAGAAAAAAAAAAAACTGGTAACGGAGTCCGCCGTACCGGAGCAAACTTCAATCACCTACCTAGATCTCCTACTCCGGTGTGCAGGGGAAGGACGCCTTCGGTGACCATGATCTACATTGCACTACCTCCAAAAGCCGTCAGACTACACGGCGGAAGCGGTGGAGGAAGGGCGGCGGATGGTGGTTTTTGGAGAGGATTGGGAAGGGGAATGTAACATCCCTAATTTTTGGGGAAAATTTTTCTTTTTTAAAGAAGAAAAAAGTTAAAAATTGATAAATTCTTTTAGTTAACTCTTAGTTTTACTCGGTAAATTTCTTTTCTTTCCATCCGTCTTTATTTAATTCATCATTATAATAACTCAAATTTTTGGTAAATAAAAATTTTGTTAATTATTGAAAAATCCTTTTTAATTACTTGAATTGCTTTTAAAATTCCTTTTTAATTTTTTAATAATCCGTCATAATTAAATTCTAGACTTATAAATTAAGTTTTCTTCATATAAAATTAACTACTCTTTTCCTAAGGACAAAGGGACTTATTTATACCCTTGCATATTTATTTGTGTCTAGAATTAATTCATAAATTTATTTTCTTGGCTAGGAATCCTACCTTTCCTAGGATAATTTGATTCCAACCAATTAATTAGCCAAACCAATTGGATTCTAAGCCTAGTTAAACATCCCTAACCATTTGAACCTTCCGAGCTTTTTAAAACTCTAATTTTCCTAGAAAGTCCACCTCACTCATTAAAACGCTATTTCACACATTTTGAAAACCTTTAATCATAGGGTTTTTTTTTTTTTTTTTCTGAATGATCTCTTCAATGTAAGCTATCATCACTTTCTTTCTCCTTTCTACAAGTAACCTTGGCATACATATATATCACCCTAAAAATTTCCTAGAAAGGCTACTTTGAAGTCTTATTCATACTTTTTGCATTGACAAGTCATTTTCAAAAGCCAAAGCCAACCCTTTAATCATTTCACTTTCCATTGACTTGTCATTTTCCCCACTCATATCAATCAAGCCCATCATAATGCTTTCTTAGTCAAACAAATCACTTTCCTAGAAAATGCATTGTTCTTTCTCTCCATTGAAAGGTCACTTTCAAGGAGATATTTCTTCCAAACCCTAGTTGAACCTTTTAACAACAACAACAACAACAACATAACATAACCCATCTAGTCCCTAATCATTGGGGGTATGGGCAGAGGATGATTGGAGACAGATCTAACCTTTGGCAATATATGTACAAAGTGGCTGCTCTCAGAATACCACTGAAACAATGGCCCCCTAAACCTCCAAGAACCGAGGAGCTACAGGGACGTTTTGTTGTAGAACCATGCCCCCAAATCAAAACCAAATGGCATCAGAGAGGGCAGGCCTAGAGACCTAAATCAATTTATGTGCACATTACCATGCTTCCTTCATTGATAGTCCAGAGCATCGGTATGCACAATAGTCATTTTGCTTCTATAAGCAGTATTCCTAGACTTGTCATGCATGTAAGCCTAGAAATATTCGACTTGAACCTAATTACTCTTCAAGAATAACTTTCCTAAATTTCTTATAGGTGTACATGTATGCAAGAATAGAATTAGTCTTTCCTATATTATTGTAGGTATTCATGCATGCAAACCTAGACTTAGACTTAGAAAAGAGAGAGAGAGAGAGAGAGAGAGAGAGAGAGAGAGAGAGACACACACCCTATTTTGGACTTTCCAGATTAGTTTACGTACGGTCTTTAAATTCCCCGATGATGAAACGGATCAAGAACACCCCAGAAATGTTAGTGTGTTTGAGTTTTGAGCATTCCAAAAACCCTTTCAAACTCTCTAAACCAGAACCAAAAGGCCTCAACAAAACCCTACTTGCTTACGCCAATACTTTCCTGACGTGCGCTGGTCCTCTGCCACGTGTCAGTCATCGGTCAACTTTGACCGTTGACAAGATTTGACCTGGCGTACGCCAGGTATCTAGTGGCGTACGCCAAGTCAAACCTCCAGTCAAACTTGTGTTTTTAAGCATGCAGAAGCCGTGGGTATGGATCTACAGCATAGGGGAACCTTCCAATCCATTGAAAAATCAATCTCGGCCGGGGGGACATTTCTTACACCCATCCCATCACCTTTCTCCTCTCATCCAATGAGAAGGAATGCTTAAGGGCTAAGGCTCCAGTCATTTTGACTGGCCTTAACCCTTCTCTCTCCCTTTCCCCCTATAAATACCCCCTCTCTTCATCCTTGTAAAGGGTTCACACAAAGAAAATAGAAAGGGTTAGCTCTCCAAGTTTCAAGTCCATTTTCTTCTTCTTTTCTTGGTTTTCTTGCTTGCTCTTCTTTCATCCATTAAAAGAGCAAACAAGAGACCCCTCCATACACCTCTTGCAGTCAAACATCCACCCACATTCTCCTTTCAAAGCCAAGTTCAAAGCTCAAACATCTTTCAAATCCAAAAGCCAAAGGTATACATCTTTGTACTGCTTTCTGTTCTGATCCCTGAGGGGAGCTAACAGGGTCAAGGCTGGTAATCAATACCAGTCCTGGCCCCAAAGCTGTCAAGGTTTCAAAAACAAAAAAATACGTTTCTGACTATAAACGGCGTGCGCCGGTCATAGGCCCGCGTACGCCGGTCCGTGGCAGTACGTATAGTTTTAAAGTTTGATCTGTCTGGGATCTGTCTGGACCTTGCGTACGCCACTAAATAGGTGGCGTACTCCAGGTCCGAGCCCTCCGGAACTGGCGTACTCCAGTTGTGAAATGAGACCCAGATCTTTGTTTTGTGCTTTATTTCTTGTCTATTCATCACCTTATTGCATGCTAAAAAAACTAGTTTACTGCTTTCTGTATTTAGAACCGTTTAGTTGTAGCATTCAATATTTGTTCATATCTGCTTTAGAAGGCCTCTGGGATCTTTCTGGTCATGTTCCAAAACCCAGATGATGCAAAGCCAAGTACTGGACCAAAGCTCTGACTGGCGTGCGACCTCCTATGAGTGGCGTACGGCATTCATATCAAGATCCAGTGGCTGGCCCTTGCATCATAGCTTAGCCGTGGCCTTTATCTATTTTTCCCACACTGTTTATGGGATGTTTTGTCTATCTTCATGGCTTGAAGTCATTTTATCTGTCTGTATCTGTATATATGATTGCTCTATAAACTGTGTGGTTTGTCCTGGGTGTGCGCTGGTCCATTCCAGAGCCCAGAGGGGTGAAAACAAAGACTGTGAATGAAAAAGGGTAGTGTACGCCAGCTTCTTAGTGGCGTGCGCAAGGTACAGTGGCGTGCAGTGGCCCGGCCACTGCTTGCCAGCATTTTTCCTGTTCACACATCTGAAAAACAGCGTACACCATCTGATCGAACTGATCTCAGTGCTTATTCTCAATCTTTGCACTTTCATTAGTTCAAGCAAAATTATCATCCATAAACATTTTTGTCACATAAACTGTAACTTGTTACAGTATTAATCCCCATTAACTGTTCCCTCGCCCTAACTGGCTAAAAAATGATCAAATGAGAGAAAAATGCAAACATTTTACAAAATGCCTGAGTAGAGACCGATCCCTGAATTGGGCGAAAAGGGTGCCATAAAACCCTTTCCCTCTCGTAACCTGGCTCCTGAAACTCAGATATCGAAGGTGACAACGGACCAATCTGCGCCTCTTCAAATCAAATCAAACTTTTTCAAATCAAAAGCAAACGTAGCAAAAACGTTTTCGAGTTCGGTTCCTCGGGTGCCTCACCGCTAAAACCCGAGTGACGACTCTGAATCGAGGCATTTCGCCGCGCTTTTCAAAAGAGGGCCGCACCCAAATTTTATAAGCAAGATCCAAAATTTTGGGGCATGTGCCCACAGAGAGAGAGAGAGAGAGAGAGAGAGAGAGAGAGAGAGAGAGAGAGAGAGAGAGGGAAATTTCAGTTAGGAGAGAGGGAGCTAGAAGGATGATCATTGTCTTATACATTTGAGTGTAAGACAAGTAAACCATTTTAGGCTACTTTAAACATAATCATAGCCATTTATTTTCTTCTTTCTTACAAGCAAACCCTCCTAAGGCCAAAATCCTTCATGATAGCCTAAAAGCCTTTCAACTTTTATCTTAGTTGACCAACTAAGCTAACCTAAGCCGTCAAACAACCTTAGTCATGATTTTCTAGTCTTCATGTTTAAAGTTAATAAGTAGCATAGCCATCATTTTTACGTTGTGTGCGAGACTAACTAATTAGGGTAATAAGAACCTATAAAGTAATTTAAAGGAATTTATTAAAAATCCAATCACGACAAGCCCGATCCGTGGTGCCAAAAATGGGTATAAACAACGGTATAAGCATGGGTGTGCCAAGAGTTGTCGACGTTCAACGATTGTAGGCGTGGAGTCAAGTACAGTGAGCCACGATCTGACTCTGTATGTAATACGATTGCGTGTGACCCAAAGGGTGAGGCCACAATATAGTTCGTGGTTTGCCACAACGAAGTCGACTTAGAATTTTCCAACCCTGTGAGAACAAGTAGAGAACAAAAAAAAAAAAAAAACTTTATTATATTGGAATAATAAAGTTTGCGGCCCACTTTCTTCTTCTATGGAATGGGTTAAGATCATGGAAATTCCACTACTTGATTTTCCTCCATTGCATAATGGGGCCATTTTGACAAAGTCAAATACCCTTTCATTTTGATTCTGGAAGATTTCCGTTAACTGCTCCAATTAGGATTTCCTCCAATAATTGAAAAAATAAAACATGGGTCAAGTTTCAAGAATAAAATTCATTGGGTCTTGTTTCAAATCATAAAATTAATGTAGACCATTAATTTTTAGCTTGAGAGTCTTATAAAGATCAGCCAAATTTTACTATCAAATTAAATGGCCGTCAGCGCTGGCCCAATGTTTAGTGCCAAAAATTGTCGAGATGCTGACACAACCTTTTGGGATCAGGTCACAACAGAGATATCTCTTGTGAATCTACTAATCTGGTGTGGATGACTTGCTTTTGACTTGACGGGTATGGAAAATAGTCTAGATGCGACACTCCTGACCATGGAAAAGAAAGAAAAAAACAAACTCGAAGGAGGGCAAGGCCTACAAGAGACGTGAACCACTACTCCATTAGACACTTGTCTATTCATAGACGTCTTGCAACTATGAGATCACTCCTAGTCCTACTAGTAGAGAACTTATCCACACTTCTAATTTTCACCTAAAGTTTATGTACTAATATGAGACCATCCAGAGGCGGCTGCACACAGCAGAGCTGAACACCTTCAAATTCCCCCTCCCCATAGTTTGATTTAGCTCATAGAATTATGATAATCTTAAAAAGAAATTTAAAAACGTTGAAAAATCCGGTTGAGTTGAACAATACTCCATATATCTTTCTCTGGATCCAAAACTATGATAGAAAATCTCTTCATGCTTATGGTAGGGAAAAACTAAGAAGAGAACATTTCCAAAAGGGTCCGCTCTAACCTAATTCGCCACAATTTCTCTCAAAAGGCTATTATAATATGTCTTCGGTTAATAGGAAGGTAACTTCTTTTCTGGAGCTGCCACTGGTGCCATCGTTTTACCACTTAATTAACTTCTTTATAAGAAGTCCCCTTTTTCCTTTTTCAATGTAATTGCTCTCAAATCCTCAATCATATCGTTCCACTAGAATTAGTTAAGATGCTTGTAAACTGGCCCGAATGGCTCAATTACGATCAAAACAAAAATGCTCAATCGTTCTCTGTCCGAGTACACCCATGTCTTATGTCTCAAATTACCTCCCTACCATACCATGAGAATGTTACAGAGACCTGAATGTGCCTTTCTATACTGCTTATGGTATAAAAGGAGATGTTTTGGGAAGATAAAACAACACACTCTTCACCCATCTTGTTAAAGCAATCAAGAACTAAGAAGCTATGTTCTCATTACCTCTCTTGTCCTTCTACTTTCTACCCTTCTTCTTCTTCTTCATATTCTACCTTTTCAAGTTCTCCAGCAACACTAGTCGGAAAAACCTTCCACCTTCCCCACCAAAGCTCCCAATCTTGGGAAACCTCCACCAAATTGGCCCGTTTCCTTACCGCTCCCTCCATACGCTAGCTCAAAAATACGGGCCCCTTATGTTGCTTCACTTTGGCAGTGCTCCAGTCCTCGTTGTCTCCTCTGCTTTTGCAGCTCGCGAGATCATGAAAACCCATGATCTAATTTTCTCGAGCAGGCCTAAACTGAGCATTCCTAGACGACTTCTTTACGACTCAAAAGACGTGTTATTCAGCCCCTCCGGTGAGTACTGGAGGCAGCTAAGAAGCATTTGTGTCATCCATCTTCTCAGTAACAAGAGGGTCCAATCCTTTCGCGACGTGAGGAAAGAAGAAACAACTCTTATGATCGATGAGATAAGATCACTATCTCAGTCCTCGTCCTCTTCACTTGTAAATATGACCGATGTGTTGATGTCGCTCACAAGCAACATCGTGTGCAGGGTGTCCTTGGGGAGAAAGTATGAGGGAGGGGGAGAAGGGAAGAAGTTTACGGAGCTTTTGAGGGGCCTTGGGAAGCTATTGGGTGTTTCCAATGTGGGAGACTACATCCCGTGGCTTGCTTGGATTAACCGTATCACTGGACTCGATGCCAAAGTGGACAAAGCTGCTAAGGGGATGGATGAGTTTCTGGAGGGAGTAGTGGAAGAACGAATGAATCACTGTCGACGACAGAACGGTGGCAGTGGAAGCTGTGGAAGTGAGGAAACGCAGGACTTCATCGATATTCTGCTTGAGATTCAAAGAGAGAACGCAATTGGCTGCTCTCCTGTTCATAGGGATACTGTCAAAGCCCTCATATTGGTAAAAATAATGACTTCCGATTTTTTAATTAAAGTTGATTCTTATGCGTTGTTTTGTCTCCTGATTTTGGGTTTCTAATTTTCAATGACGATAAGCAGTTGTTTGATATGAACAAAGGGCTCTGACCTATCGCGAGGCCTGTAAATGAAAGAGTGAACAGATACTTCTCAAATGCTTGAAAGAGTGAACAGAGGAACTAGTTCCTTTCCTTGCATTCTGTTGCTGATGATG
The DNA here is from genome assembly GCA_019656275.1 of Rhododendron kiyosumense. Classification (NCBI taxonomy): domain Eukaryota; kingdom Viridiplantae; phylum Streptophyta; class Magnoliopsida; order Ericales; family Ericaceae; genus Rhododendron; species Rhododendron kiyosumense. Next base: position 1,207,109 of record BPLS01000600.1, read on the forward strand.
ATAAGAGTCTTTTTGTTAGTAACCCATCATAAACTAAGGCTATCATTATATAAATCTTAAATTGGGCTTACATGCCAGCCAGAAAAGGTTTCTACCCCAAGGATTTGGTCAAGTGGGCATGAGATAAGTGTTTGTCCGTCATGGGATTGCATGTTCCAAACCTTGGAGCAATGAAGGATTTGTCCAGTCGTTAACTTCAAAGACCCGAAATTAAGAATCTTTTATTTCTTGTTTAGCCGATCCAAAAGTCTCTCTTTTTTTTATTTATTTAATGTTTGGCTACTTTTGTTTACTTGTCATACATATTTGATTTTTCCAGTCTTCTCTTTCTACCTCTACACCATTTTGGTCTTTTCTTGGTGGCTGTTCGCCATCCCCCTCCGCCCCCGCCCCCCCACCCACATATTTCTGTGTCTTTCTACGAATTATCCATTTCATCCCTTTCGATCATCTCTTTTTCTCTTTTGGTCCTTTTTTATAGGACATGCTTGGTGCTGGAACTGACACTACATCGTCAACACTTGTGTGGACAATGACTGAGCTCTTAAGACATCCGCAAGTCATGAAGAGGTTGCAGCATGAGGTGAGGGAAATAGCCAAAGGCAAACCGAACGTCACCGATGATGACTTGGATAAAATGCACTACTTGAAAGCAGTGATGAAAGAAGGACTCCGGTTACGTACTCCCTTGCCATTACTTGCTCCACGAGAATCAATCCAAGATGCCAGGGTAATGGGTTATGACATCGCGGCTGGCACACAAGTGCTAATCAACGCTTGGGCGATCTCAAGAGATCCCTTGACGTGGGAAGATCCCGAGGAGTTTAGGCCAGAGAGGTTCCTGAACAGTTCAGTAGATTTAAAGGGACATGATTACGAGTTTGTTCCCTTCGGTGCTGGCCGGAGGGGGTGCCCCGGTATCCTTTTCGCCATGAATATGATTGAGCTTGCATTGGCAAATGTTGTGCACAGCTTTGATTTGTCATTGCCTAGTGGAGAGGATTTGGACACGAGTGAGGTCATTAGTTTAACTGTCTACAAGAAAACACCTCTAATTGTTGTTGCCACTCCTTGCTTTTGCTAGTGTCAGGAACTCTGCTATGCTATTGTAGCTCTACATGGAAAATGTTGGACGTATGGATTGCTAAGCAATAGAGCTTATGCTAACTTATGCAGGAAATTAAACTTGTAGATAAAACAATTAATGGACAAACAACTTTCTTTGTTATCGGGGATCAGGGCCCACTCACACGCACAACACTGACACCAAGATATACATGGTTTGGCCGGAATGTGCCGATCGGTTGTGGAGTTAGGAATCCCGTTTAGAGGGGCACCTTTTTACAACAAACTAAAAAAAATCATAGTTAAATTTAAATTTAGTGAAGAAATACTGAACACAAAAATTTGAATATTCTCTATTAAGCACCATAGCTTGTAGCATAATGTTATTGAAAAACTTCAAAATATAAGCACAAAAGTCTAAATATCCGTTGCTAATTTTTTTTACAATTAACTCTGACAAGGTTTTAATCATAAGAAATTACCAGTAAATAGCATATTGTATGTCAAAAATAAATGTATCGAGTTGATTAGAGAGTACCATGAGCTCTACCGAAGAAAACTCTTTTGGATAAAAGTCAACAAGGCAAACCAAAATTTTCTTCGGAAAGCTAGAAAATGAGCTGGATGAATTCAAACATGCTACAAAAAGTAGCAATTCAATATTTGCCTCATTGAAATAAGCATTTAATTCTTGAAGGGATCCATAGATTTAGTTGCAAACCCACGACAACACAACAAACAATAAATCAAGTACCCAAAATTTTCAATTTTTCCAAAATCTTTTGAATATTTGTAAAAATGAAGAAAAAAAAGTAGGTGATAAAATTCAGGGGGCACGTGACCCCCTAGGCCTATTCTCCCTTTGTTCCTAGTGCCGATAATATGAAAAAGTATAAAAGAAAAATTATATTATATATAAAAAAAATTACTAAATTTTAGTGCATTTTTCGAGCCCATGTAGCCTGCCCTGGCCCGCCTACTCAACTCAGTCTCTCGCCCTCTGGTTTTCTTTCTGTGATTACAGTTGCTTCAAGAGTCAGGCATGTAGATGTCCAAAAACGTCCGTTGGAAAGCGGTCCACACATCATCAGACTTTTCAAAAGAAAATGACGAAAAGCACCCTTTGATTTGATCCCTGATCTATGTAAATTTGACTTGGTTCAGAGGAGCTGAGCCGCCACTGGTTCTATGTGAGATCAGCATGGCGCGTTATTCCACATTTGTCCCATTCAAAGTCATCCTCCTATGATAAGCATTATTCTAAGGCTGCATTCTAAAGAACTTAACTTAAATATATGAAAATTTTGTCTTTTATTTATATTTTTTCGCATTTATTAGTTTTGCGCTAAATTTTTTTAAGTTATTGGTTCGTCTCAACAAGAAGAATTAGAAAAGTAAATTTTTTACTTTTAGTATAGTATTTTGAGAAATAACCACTTTTTAGCCAAAAAAGTCACTTTTTTTTTAACTAAAAAGTGGTCATTTCTCAAAATACTTGAGTAAAAGTAGAAAAAAAATTATTTTTCTAATTCCCCTTGTTGAGACGAATCAATAACATACAAAAATTTGGCGTAAAACTAACAAATGAAAAAAAAAATCAAATAAAGACAATTTCCATTGAAATTATCTAATGCACTACAAAGTCGTCCCAGAGGGGGGGTGAATGGGACGACCGATTTAAAATTATAGCAACTAACAACTCAAACAACTATCCAATCCCCATGCCACGCAATTCAATTCAACAATACAAGTAAAGAGCGATAAAACTAAAGAACACAAACACCGAGATATACGTGGAAACTACTTGGGGTAAAAAATACTCTAAGCATAAAACCACAGCCTAATCTACTCAAATTTCCATAAATCAAAAGGTTAGGCAAAATACAACAAGTTAGGAATTACCAACTTTTACCCCAAGTTACACCTAACTCTGCTTCTTGCCTAGCACCCCGTGCCCTTCTTGATTCCATGGACTCCTCGAGCAACACCATCTAGATCTCTGCTCTAGAACGGCTCCAGTATCATCCGGCCATGTAGATTCGTAGGCATGAAAGTATGGATTCTGTAAAGTGAAGATTTTTATGCAAAAGAATCAACCTAGAGAGAATACATGGATCAAGAAAGTATTTCTCCAGATTGAACAAAGATGATTGAATGCTAGATTCAAATCATTCAAAAGCAAATGAAGGCACAAGAGTAAAGAAGATAATGCTTTCTCTCTTTAAAGTGGGCTCTTGTATCTCTTGTTACTCTAGAATGATGAAAAACAAGCTTATATATGACCAAGCAAGAAAAATCTTGGAGAGCCCTTCAAAGGCGCTCTTAGCACGCGCACAAGAGCCTTAGTTTGCTAAGGCACTACTAAGGCTCTCTTAACACGCATGCAAGGGCCTTAGTCTGGTAAGGCGCTACTAAGGCACAAGCATTTAAAAGGCCTTAGACAAAAATTATCTTCAAATAAAACAAGGCCAATAATATAAGATTAGTGCATGAATGATATTTCATAAAAGATTAAGACATTGAAAAACTTTAATGATGCATGGAAAAATATTAAACTAAATGCATATGAGATGCATATACCTTTCCAAGCAAAATGCACGGCACGGCTTTCGTGATCAACTCTTGAACCAATAGGCGGAGTATCTAATCTAGACAAAATAAAATCACCTCTCAAACCCAAATGGAAAAAGAATAAATACAGACTCCAACGGTTTGTCACATCCGGAAATCGCCAATTACATTAACATCCATATTTAAGTTAAGTTCATAAAACGCAGCCTTAGACGACTCCTAGTAGCAATGGAAGTCCACTCTTTGGATAATATCTAAGAAATTTTGCTCACCAATGATTTGATGGCCTTCTTAATCATTCACTTGCTACTCCATACGGAGATTTGTTCTGGCTTTAATTAAGACCCTGCAAGTGGGTGGTGAGATTGGTCCTTCAAGATTAATGAGGTGCGCCCAAGCTGACTCGGACAGCAGAGTTATGAAAAAGCAATCTTTTCTTTCTTTTTCCTTTGTGGTAATGAGATAATGTCTGTCACAAATCACTTCTCTATCAAAAGGATATATAAATCCTGTGTGTTCTTGCCTGTGGAGTAGCATGACTTCTATGCTCAAGGGTCCTGTAAAAGAGATCTTTTAGGGAGATAGGAACACACTATTCAAGTAGAAACTGCATATTGTTATTGAATAACTTATCCTTGTACTTTCTCTCTTTGCTCTTCTTCATTTGTTCCTTCACAAGTTCTTCTCCAAAACTACTCACAAAAACCTTCCACCTTCGCCACTGAGGCTCCCTCTTCTCGGGAACCTCCATCAACTTGGCCAGTTTCCCCACCACTCCCTCCGCTCACTAGCTCAAAAATACGGACCAGTACTTATGTTGCTTCACTTTGGCAATATGCCGGTCCTTGTTGTCACCTCTACTGTTGCAGCCCGCGAGATCCTGAAAACCCATGATCTGGCCATTTCAAGCAGACCTAAACTGAGCATTGCTAGAAGATTTCTATATGACTTAAAAGACGCAGCGTTCTGCCCCTACGGTGAGCACTGGAGGCAGGTGACAAGCATATGTGTCCTTCATCTTCTAAGTAACAAGAGGGTCCAATCCAATCTCAACACGAGGGAAGAAGAAACAGCCCTTATGATGGATAAGATCAGATCACACTATTGTTCTTCTTCCTCGTTGGTAAATTTGACTGACGTGTTTGTGTCACTCACATACGATATAGTGTGTCTGTGACTATAATGCTGTTTGGGTTCCATTTGTACTATTATTTTAGGTTAAGGGTAGTTTAGTCATTATAGTTTTAGGGCTTTTTCTTTGTATTTATCTTGTTCTCTTTCTTTTAAACTACCAAAAAGTTATATTCGAAATGTTTCATGGTATCAGAGCCCAAATTGGCTAATCGTATCTTCCCGCCAGTAGATCTCCAAGTCCATGTATTTTGGCTGGAATCTCAAATCACTGATCATCATGAAGCATACTATTTTGCCATTTTGAATGATTATCAATCTTTCAAATCGGGTCATTGCGAACTAACTCCTTGTGTACTCTTTCTAATGAGAATGCATTAGAACTCAGAGCCCGTTTTCAGACAGCCAACGAAGCTGGAATCATAGCAGTCTAAATCTATTTTCTCCCTGAGAACAATGACTATTGCTGCTCACATATTTTGGAACTACCTTAACTCAGCAATTCTCGACAGACACGTAATCGAACCTCTGACACCCATCGCAGTTCATTAACAAGAATATATTAGTGCTATGACTAATGTTGCAATGATTATAAGCCGCTTTCGTGTTAGTGTACCTAAATATAAGGCTCTTATTTTGTGTCATGGTTTTTCTTTTCTGCTAGAACATGTTTGTTGCTGGAACTGATACAACGTTCACAGCTCTAGAGTGGACGATGACGGAGCTCTTAAGACACCCACAAATCATGAAGAAACTGCAGAATGAGGTGAGGGAGACAGCCAGAGGCAAACTGAATGTAACCGAGGATGACTTAGACAAAATGCATTACTTGAAAGCAGTAGTGAAAGAATCTTTCAGGCTCCACACCCCCTCTCCATTACTGATTCCGCGGGAATCAATCCAAGATGTCCACATAATGGGATATGACATCGCGGCTAGCACACAAGTGCTTATCAACGCTTGGGCGATTGGAAGAGACCCATTGTCATGGGAAGATCCCGAGGAGATGAGGCCAGAAAGATTCTTGAATTCTTCAATAGATTTCAAAGGGCAGGACTTTGAGTTAATCCCCTTTGGTGGTGGCCGGAGGGGTTGCCCAGGTACCCTTTTTGCCGCGAATGTGAATGTGAATGAGCTAGCGCTAGCGAATGTTTTGCACAGGTTTGATTTTTCATTACCTGAAGGGGAAAGTTCGGAGGGTATGGACGTGAGTGAAATCAGTAGTACAACTATTCGGAAGAAAACCCCTCTTATTGTGGTTGCAACTTCTTACTCTTGCTAGTTTCCTAAAGGGACTGGATGCTGTTTACTAACTGTCCCCAACATTCCAATAATTTTCTCACAATGCAAGAGATTATAGATATACATAAGCTAGTGAAAAACCTTGGACAGTGATAAGTGCCAAAACTCCAAACTACATTGTTGTACAAGTTTTTCCCCGTAGTTCAGTAGAGGTACAGAACCCACGTACGTAATGGTAAAGTTTTTAAAGTTATCGGCCAATGTTTGAAGCCATATGTGGATGGTATTTCGGATGGGGAGGTGGTTGAGTCTATTGATTTGTTTGACCCTAAATATTTAGACTTTTGAGTTTTCATGACGTCTGGCTTAAACTTAGCTCTTCTTGGAAAGAAACTCAAGTATTACTGCATTCATGAGTTTTCTTTGTTTTAGTTGTTGATTCATTTTTATGTTTTTGCCATTTTATTAAATTTGAATTCTTTTGTTTGCATTTATTTTCTATATTTTGTTGTCGTTGAGGCTAACATTTTGCAAGTTTGTCCGTCCAAGTTGGCGGGTCTCCCTCTCACTATATTGTACCCTGTTTAGTCCCTCCTGTTCGAGGTGATATATTTCCTTTCTTTTGCTATTTGTCCTCTCTTTTCATCTTCATGGTTTCAATGGGGACATTGAATTGTGTAAGTTGGGGGGAGGGATCACCTTGTTTCACAATTAGAAAAAAGAAAAAAATTGAAAATTTTAAAAATAAATAAGTTGGATTATTTTTGCGTGTGATGAGAGTTGTTGGGATTGGCTCTTGGTTGATTGAGTCTGGGATGTGATGATCATCACTTGGATATCTTTATGGCATTGTAGTTCTTTTTGCTAGCTTGTCGCAAGAAATTTGTCAAGCACTTATTCTTAGCAATTTTGCACTCCACGTTTATGTGGGCTTTGGTCACTTTGTGTGTTACATACTGACTGTTCTTAATAGCTTGTTTAGTGGAGACTTATGGCCATGTGAGTTTAGAGCCTTACCTTTTCTTGGATGGATGTCACATAAATTCTCATTTCTCACATAAGAACATATTCATAGTTGATCTCTCTCATTTTCTTTGTTGTCAAGTTTGGGAACTTAATGGGATGATTATTTATCTCTTGGGTTTAAAAATTTGCATGGTTGTGTTGCCCTTGGGAAACGATTATAGGTCGCCTTTGATACTTTGGGCCAGTTTGTTTCTTTCTTTTATACACTTATCCTTAGTGAGCCCATTTGAGCCTCTTGCATGATAGCATTTTCTTGTTGAGCTCTACTATCCATATTGTCTTGAGAAGGGATATTGGATCATGTGGAGGTGACTTGTTGAAAAAAAAAAAGGAGTGAGTAGTGTTCTTGGTTGCTGGTGATCTTCCTCTTTAACTATTTTGAAAAAAAAAAAGTGCACAAAGTCAAAAAAAAAAAAAAATGAATGGAAAAGGGACACATCAAACATTGTCGAATGCGAAATACTTGATCTTAATGTGGGATTGCATTGAAGGATAGAAAAAAAAGATGTGGCAAAGTTGAAAAAAGAAAAAGAATGAGAAGAGGGCACCCTTTGTGAAAACTTGCCCTATATGAGTTGTTATTGCATGTGAACTTATTCTCAGACACTTGAATACTTTATCCTACCCTTGAAATATTTTTCTTTACTTAACTGTTAGCCCTAAGGTTTCTATTGAATTCCTTATTGATTTTGATGATAACAAAACATAATTTATTGGAATGAAATATAATTAATATTGTGATATTTGTTACTCATTTGAATTAATATTTCTTTTGTAGGATTTGGTTGAAGTACACATGAAATATTGCTACACCAAATCACTATCTTCAATAGTCAAGAGAAATTGAAAGGAGGAAAATTAAGGACAAATCTTCTCCTAACTTTATTGGCTATAAGGACTCATTTGGAAAGCAAACATAAATTAAGGAGGAAGATATTTCTAACGGCTAGTTGATGGATTCACTGAGGAAAGTGGAATTTTGGTTTCAAAGTTGAAGAATGAAATAATTAGATGGAAGATTTATTGGTTGCATTATTTGCTCCAATAGCTAGTGAAGCCTCCTTCAATCATATCATTCACTCCAAGCATAAATAGAAGAAAGAGATAAGAAGAAACAAGACAGAGAAGCTTGAAGAACAAAATCAGCATTTACCATTCTTTATCTGTCAACTCCACGCTTACATTTTGAATATTAGTTTGAGTGTTGTTCTTGAGCCAAAAATTATAAAAAGGGATTGTACACCCTTATTCATACTCTTGTGAGTGATTACTTTTTGTGAGTGGTTTTGGAGAGAAAATCACTTGGAGTTAGGTGTTATTAGCACCGGAGTCAAAACTAGTTGGGTTAGGTGTGACTAGTACCAGAGTCAAAATTAGTCAGAGCGATTGGGGATAGATTGCTCATTGTAAAGGTTGTCTAGCACCCGCGAAGCTAGAAGATTGTAACTATTAGAGATAATGCAGCAAATTCCAAGTTGGATACTTGGGGAGTGGACTAGGCCGTGAAGTTGCAGACCGAACCACTATAAATCCTTGCATTCGATTCTCTCTTCCCTACTCTCTTTATTTTATTATTGCAATTAGTTTTTAAATCCTTCTTTATATTTGAGTTTCCCAATTCCCCCCCCCCCTCGGGTTGCTATTTGGACCAACACTAACGCTATTAACCAGAATTAAAAGTCTTATTTGATCCCAGGGGCAATGGGATGTGGATTGATGGAAAGAGAGAGTTCCTGATACTTGGCATTCCATTCATGAGATCATGTGTCCACTTTATAGAGCGTTCTTTTCATGTCGTGTGCAGATTATTTTGCTTTCATGTTGCATAACTTTCATGCACACATATTGAGAGTATATAATATGCACCTTGTTTCAAGTGAATTCATTTGTTGAGTGCATACACCGTGAGATATGAAGTCAAGACTCAGTCCGGAGAGAATTCTTAGTAGTTACTCACCTTGCAATTGATGCCCTTATTTTTATGACTTGATAGCCTCTAGAACTACTATTGCCTGGTATGCATTTGCGATGGTTCCATTTTTTTTGCTTGAGATGTCGATGAGTTGTCTTACAGGCTTTTGGGTCTCATGTGATAAAGATTCACAGTTTTTGTGGGAGTTCATTGCTATAAACCCTCACAAGACTCCACTCGTCCTCTGGGGATCGCCTAGGGGTTTAAAAGGCTTGTTGCACAGGCTAAGAGCAATCGTGAGTCCTACGAAAGTGGCATAGTTAGAATTAATCTTTTTTTATTTTCTTTGCTCAAGGACTTGCAAAGTGCAAGTTAGGAGGTGTGATAAGTGCCAAAATATACATATTTTGGCCTTCCAAACTACATTTATTAGTCATTCATTTTGTTTAATTGATATTTATTTATGTTCTTTTGTGCTTATAGGTTGCTCAAGCTCATTTTCAAAAAATTTGGATAAAAATAGAAGTTAAAGGAAGTTCGGGGTTAAAAGTACTGCAAAGGGCTTGAAAGTTGGATGTTAATTTATCACCTCAAAAAGTCCAGGGGGCCTTTGTGTCATTGGTGCATTAAGCCCCTACTTTTATATTAAAAGTCACTGAACTACTGACTTCGGGGCAGCTTTAGCCAGGGAAAATAATTCAACGTGAAGTCGTGAACAGCAGCTTTTGGAGGGGAAAGAAGTAGGGCTGCTCGCGGTCCGGTTCGGTTCGGATTTCTAGGAATTCGATGACCGAACCCCTAGTCACGGTTTTTACAAAATGAAATCCGTGTCCGGACCAAAAGTCCTACGGTCCGGTTCCAATCCAATCCGTGACTCGCGGATCGGTTGCGATTTTATCCACGGATTTTAGCAAAAATAAAGCTCAAGCAAATATCTCATACTAAAATGAAAGAATGTTACACTCAGAATTAAGTTTAATACCGTTAGAAAGTATTTGTTACATAAACTACCAAATACCTACTTCAGAAATCAAATTCAAAAAAATCTAATCACTAGTAGATTGTATCATTATAGTACAAAACATAAAACCAAACAAAAAAAAAAAAACCATCAAAGGTGGACAACTATCCAAAGAGGTGAAATTGTATATTTCATCCAAATACAATGCACGGCAACCGGCAACAATTTGACATTAAAATACTAAAATTGGAGGAAATTTTTTTTATGTGTGTGTGTATATATATATATATATTATTTATATAAAATAAATATCTCACGGTCCAGTTTGGTTAATCCACGGTTTCGTAATGAAAATCCGTGGACCGAACCGCGAGTCACGGTTTTCTAATTTTTCAATCCGTGTCCGGACCATTAATCCACGGACAAAATCCAAAAGGTACGGTCTAGTTCGGTCCGGACCGGTTTCGCAGTTCACCGGATTTTTTGAGCAACCCTAGAAAGAAGGCCGTGTGTAAGATGCCGATATTGGAGGAACGAAGTTGCTGTTCTCGGCAATGGAGACCTCTTATATATCCTCCCCGTTTCATGAGCAACTAATCATCTTTCTTAGGGTGTAGATGAAATCCCAACTGAGTAACTATGTTTTTATTTTGATTTTTGATTTCAATTACTAAAACAACGGTTGCATAATGTTGAGACTTGATTTTATGATTCGATCTTATTCTTCCAATTTAGTGTTATGTGTTTGTTTTCTGTGATTGCAAATGCATAGTTATGCAACAGTTTTCTTTGTGCATGGAATTGAGTATTAGGATAATCTATGCCTAGGGAATATCACTTAATAACATTTGGGATTTCTCCACTCATTGTCAATTAATTTTGAGATGAATATAAAGTTTTTAAATGGTATCAGAGCGGGGCTCGTTCCACCCCACATTTTAAAAATTTACAATCCATACCTCATGATGACATACCAGCAAAAAGGCTGCACGATGATAGGACGCAAAAGTGGTCACACGTGACAGACCTCAAATGCAACTGCACGTGAGGGGGGATGTTAACGAAATAGAGTCTCACATTGCTTGGGAGTGAAATGGGTAATTACTAATAACATTTAGGATCTCTCCACTCATTGTCAATTAATTTTGAGATGGATATAAAGTTTCTACAGACGAGTCGTGCCCAGATTAATTAGTGATAGAATCGAAGACGATTCGTGCCAAGCGAAGATAGATTATGCCTGGTTCTCAATTACATGTTACTTAACCAAACTCTAATCACTCTTTCTTGAATTGAATTAGGAATCGATTTTCGAAATAAATAACTTAGCCTCTTGATCTCCGTGGTACGATACCAGGACTTAAACCACTGTTCTACTTGAGTTGAGGTTTTCGCTCAATTTTAAAAAAAAACAAGTAAATTATTTTTGATGTGAAAAACGACCTACCAGACTGCCATAATCACAAAAGAACCTTGGACTGCCATGATCACAAACGGCTATAATCATAATTCTACATTTTAGAGTGTTTTCTTTTCGAGTTTCATCAAGAGCAAAGTCTGCTTTTACCCTTTTTGGTTATCGCCATGTGCGGATACCCCCCTCATGGTTCAAAATTAAGCGCATAACCTACCTGTAGTTTTGAAAATGTGCAAATAGACCACCTGCCGTCATGTTTTCCATCCATATTAACGGAGGTATATCTTGCACATCTCTAGTATATAATCTGAGTCGTTCATAATGTATTGAATAAAGAATAAAGTATCTCTGTAAAAAAATCATCTCGATCAGGTATCAATAACCAAGTGATCTAATTTTTAGTAAATTCAAATTTAAAATTTTAATTTCACAACAAAATCGATTCAACCATGTGCTTTTTATTTTTTAATTGACTTGAATTTTGGAATAGATGTAGTACTCGTCAAAATTTACAATATCAACGGTTTGGATTTAATTTTTGGTATAAGGGATGTTGTGATTAGATTAAAAAAAAAAAAGAACCAAGAGATATGATGAAGGTATATCGATCTTTTAATGCTGTGTCCGTTAATATGGATGGAAAACATAACGGCAGGGGGTCTATCCGCACATTTTCAAAATCACAGGTAGGTTATGTGCTTAGTTTTGAACCATGAGGGGGATATCCGCAAATAGCGATAACCACAGGGGGTCAAAGTGGTCTTTGCTCTTTCATCAAATCAACAAGAGCGACATAACATTTCGTTGGCCTTATCACGTATCCTCTATTCTTTGAAGCATATATTTGCTGCTGGAACACAAACTACCTCCGCAGTCCAACAGTGGGCAATGACACAACTGTTAACACACCTCCAAATTATGAAGAGGCTGCAAGACGAGGTTCGAGGCATGGCCAAAGGCAACCCGAGCGTAAATGAGGATGATTTGGAGAGGCACTACTTGAAAGCCGTCATCAAAGAAACTCTACGCTATCACAAACTAATTCCATTATCGGCTCGGACAACCAGCCAAGATGTCAAAGTTATGGGCTATGACATCAAAGCCGGAAGAACAGTCATCATCACCGTTTGTACAATTGGTAGGGATCCCGTGTCGTGGGGCGATGATACAGAGAAGTTTCAACGTTCTGTTGACAGATCTCCCAGGTTATTGATGATAAAAAAAAAAAAAAAAAGAACTCCCATGGCGAATTTTCCAAAGAGTTGATTGCCAAAATATCCAATCAGCTGTTATCTTGAGTGCCTAAACCAAAAGTCACACCTGAAGATATAAACTTTTAAGGCACCACTGTGGATTCCGAAACTGTGAAACATACAATACCATGTTGATGTGTTGTTATCATCTGATCATTATAGTTTTGATGCAATAATTTTCTTATCAGATCATATACTCCTTCGCTGTGAGTCCTACCAAACAAACGGGCCGAAAGTAAAATGCAAATAGTATGTACTATAATTCTTGTCATTATAATTTTTGTCATTAAAGCGAGATGCAGAGAGGGATTACAACCGGGAAATTTTGTTCTGCCTCAATAAAATGTACCAAACAAAAGGAACACACGTTCACGCAAGTGCCATGTTGTGCTCGTATTTGGCGACAATCAAAGATGACTTTTGATTATTGTGCATATGGTGGCACACATCCAAAAAGATGATAGTAACACGCCACATGCAAAGCACGTGCACCTTACTAGGAATAACAAAAACGTACAACAATAGGCCAATAGCCTTTATTTGCAGCTCCATACGTTGTTAACCACAAAGCCAACATCTATTGATGTAGAGAAGCTATAGGTCACTTCAGAAATGCAGGAGAGTGCGTAACTGGAACAAGTTGAAGAAGAATTTTCTTGTGCATGATAACTAATCCATAAGCCTCATTCATGTCTAGGTCGTTCCCACCAGCGCCACCCACAAGCTTCCAGTCAAACCAGTACAAGAGGTTGGCAAGTGCATATTCAACTTGAATGACACCAAATAACATGCCAGGGCCGCAGCTCCTTTGCCCGGCACCAAACGGGATGAATTGGAAGTCATTCCCTTTAAAATTAATCGGACTGTCAATGAATCTCTCTGGAAGGAATTCTTCTGGCCTGTCCCATAATTTAGGATCCCTTTGAATTGCCCATGCATTGATGAACACTCTTGTTTTGGGAGGAATATCATAACTTCCCAACCTAGCGCTCTTATTCAATTCTCTAGGGACCAAAAATGGAACTGGAGGATGTAATCTAAGAGTCTCTTTGACAACATATTTTAAGTAGTCCATTTGATCAATATATTCTTGATCTATCCCATATTTATTCCCAACCACTCGTCTTACCTCTTCTTGAGCTTTGCTGATCTTAGTTGGATTTTTCATCAGCTCGGTCATTGCCCACTCCATGGTTGCTGAACAAGCATCTGTTCCACCTACAAACATGTCCTGTAATATGACAGGACAAAAGAATCAAAGAGTTAGTGAAGCTAGATATGGAAGGGGAGAGGAAAGAAGTTGAGGATGAGGGTGAAAAACCAGTAAAATTGCTTTAAAACTCTGTTGAGTGTCCATCCCCATCATGCCTTCATTCTGAAGTTGGAGCAGAATTTCAATAAAACATGTCTTGTCAGGTTGATCATCATCTCCTTTGCATCTAATCCCTCTGAAGTGTTTTTTAGTCTCTTCTCAAAACCAGGTAAAACATCCATCCGTCCAAGAAAGGGGAAAAAATCCCGAAAGCAGAACTCTCCCATATGCTCAAATGCAGACCTTGATAACTCTATGAATCTTTTCTTATTATCTCCCCCTTCATACATTCTACCTAGGATACATTTGGATATTATGCTGCTGGATAATTGGACCAACAACTCTCCAAGGTTTATCGGGGCTCCATCAAGACTTGCACCGCGTGTCTTCACCATCAACCCTGCAACTTCTTCTTCTCTAAAGTGAATGAAAAGATTGCACCATATTGAGGCCCAGAAGTTGCGAGACACAGATCTTTCTCATTCGCCTCCAATACTCTCCGTGGGGAGCAAATGCTAGATCACGGCATCCATACATTATCATCTTAGCAGCCCTAGTTTGGACTCTATTGGAGAAAGTAACGTCTTGAGTTTTCATGATTTCTTCGGCTACCTCTGCTGATGTAACAACTAGAGTAGGAGCACGACCCAGGTATAGCAACATTAGGGGCCATAGGTTTGAGAAAGGTTGTGGAAAGATTTGTGAGGGAGTGTGCCTAGCAGGTGTAGGTGCCCAATCATAGGAAGCATCGGTGGGGACAGAGGAAAGTTGAGCTTTCTAGCCCCTTTGAAGAACTTGACACCAAATAATAAAAGCAAGAAGAGGAGGGATGGAATGAGAAAGAGTTGTGGCGTTAGATCCATTCTTACACCTATTCTGTAAGGACGAATTGTCTCCATCCATTCAATTTATAAATGAGTTTCTGTGTGCCTTCGTCTTCTTAAAAATACAAATGACAAGTTGGCTCGAACAGAAGTTAAAAAATCGCATCATTAGCATCAACGTCACCTTGGGGGATTTAGTCTTATCTAGCTAAGAACCTCGGACACTTCGCTAAAAAGAAGGTATGTAGATAGAGTACCCATATATATCCAATATGTGTCGAACGCCAACGCTCACTAGCACCAGCAAAAACACAAATGATCTATTCACTTAGTTGACATAAGTTGATTAAAGAGAAAGACCTGATCATTCAATTCATTGAACGTGAGGAAGAAAACGTGCGCAGGCAGTTGATAGAAGATGAAATATAAGGAATATTAATTGGTAACCCTCCTGAAAGAAGTTTTAGACACTCTCGGGCGTGGGTCTGATACTCTTTTTCCGTGTCCACTGTATGAGGATAAAAATCTTAATTCGGACACGTGTGCGACAATTTTTTAATTATAACGTGTTGGACATCTCTTTGAATATGAGCAGGGGCGCCCATATGTAACGTCTAAAATATGAAACAAAATCCACTAATAAGAAGTTTGATAATTATCGCACGCATCCCTAGGTAATCACTGATTAACTAAGAACATAGTCCCACCTTCCCCAAATAAAAATTCATTCGTTTTCAGGAAAAAAACAATTCATTTGAATGAAGAGTAGGTAATACATACCAATCGCCTGGTCCTCTTTTTTTTTTTTTCCATTCACATTAGTGTTACGCCTGCCACGTGGTGCCCGGTCCTCTTTTTCATCGTACATTGGTGTAAATTCCAAGCCAAAGTGTATAGGCCCCATCCTAATGTGTGGTGGGTGGAGAAGGGTCTGGCGGTGCCCGGGGGGCTGAATAATCTTTCCTCAAGGAGATGGTATTTCATTTGAGTGAAGAGTAGGTAATACTGTTATTGGAGTTTTGAGTGTTCTACATAGAGTGTGTGTGCAGTCACAATATATCTTTCTAGCCCAAAGTTCACACAGAAGAAAGGGAACGTCGAGCTTTCTGCAATCGATGATGGAAAACTTATCACCGCCATCGAATTCAATCGTACCATTTCCCCTTCTGCTCTCCTTTCTTGTGTTGTTTTCAGTTATCTGCCTCGTCAAGAAATGGGTCTTGATCAATAACCCACGTAGCACCACGAAAAACTTACCACCATCGCCACCAAAGCTCCCACTCATAGGCAACCTCCACCAACTGGGCTTGTTGGCACACCGCTCGCTCCAATCCTTATCTCGAAAACACGGCCCCCTCATGCTTCTTCAATTTGGCAGCGTCCCAGTGCTGGTAGTTTCATCCGCAGATGCAACCAAAGAGATCATCAAAGTCCATGATCTCGCCATATCAAACAGGCCAAAACTTCGTACAATCAAACGCCTTCTCTACGATTACAAGGACGTGTCCATGGCGCCTTACGGTGAGCTATGGAGACAGATGAAGAGCATTTACGTAGTCCAGCTTCTCAGTAACAAGAGGGTTCAGTCCTTCCGCAACTTGAGAGAAGAAGAAACTGCTTTAATGGTGCAGAAGATCAGGGAGTTGGGTTCTGCGTTGCGGCCTGTGAATTTAACCGACATGTTTATGGACCTTACGAATGGTGTCATATGCAGAGTGGTTCTTGGGAAGAAGTATGGGGAAGGAGAGGGTAGCGATGAGTTCAAGACGCTGTTGAGGGATTTTAATACTTTAACAGGTAGTGTGGATATCGGGAATTTCGTTCCGTGTCTTGGTTGGGTGAATTGGGTAACCGGAGTTGATGCCAAAATTGATAGAGTTGCTAAAGGGTTTGATGAGTTCCTGGAAGGGCTTGTCGAAGAGCGTTTGAAATTGGATACCGATGATGGTGATGACAGCGAAGGGAACAATAACTTTTTGGATATGTTGCTCCAAATTTACAAGGATAATTCCGCTGGCATTTCTTTTGACAGAGATTGCCTCAAAGCACAAATAATGGTCAGTCTCTATAATCTAATTTACCATGAACCAACATATCAAAAAAATTTTTTTACCATGATCCAACAATTGAAATCCTCCTATGTATTGTTAACAAATTGATTCCCATCTGTTTCTACCGAACAAATTAACTAAAGTTCTCCTTCTTGCAGACAGCTTTTGCAGGCGGAACGGATACCACCTACACATTTCTGGAGTGGGAAATGTCAGAGCTATTAAGAAATCCTCGAGTCATGAGAAAAGTGCAAGATGAAGTAAGAGAGATTCTTTCATTTACGGGTAAACCTGAGATTGTTGAAGAGGATTTGGAAAAAATGCAATACTTGAAAGCAGTGATCAAAGAAACTTTCCGTCTTCATCCTCCGATACCATTACTAATTCCCCACAAAGCGAGGGAAGATATCAGAGTAATGGGTTATGATAATATTGTTGCTGGAACAATGGTGATCATCAATGCTTGGGCAATCGGAAGAGACCCTAGCACTTGGGATGAACCGAACGAATTTAGGCCTGAGAGGTTTCTGAATTCTCCTATAGACTTTAGAGGCCATGACTTCCAATTGATTCCATTTGGTGCCGGAAGGAGAGGTTGCCCAGGAATTTCTTTTGCGACAGTTCTTGGTGAGCTTGTTTTGGCAAATCTGTTGCAGAAGTTTAATTGGTCATTGCCTGGTGGAGTTAAGGGAGAGGATTTGGACATGACTGAATGCGGAAGTGGTATTGTCCACAGAAAATTTCCTCTTATTGCTGTTGCAACTCCTCGTTGATGGCTAGTGTAATTTCTGTCTCTAGTCGTGATTGTTGTTTATGTATTAGTAGTTGCCATCAAAGTCGTTTGTATTCTGTTGTAAGAAATGAAACGTTGAAGGATATATGCAGAAGCTTTTATGTGCTGCAAGAAGTGATTTACAACATGTTTGTGTCTGTTGTAAGCAATGGCAATTGCTAAATCTGAGAAAATTTTGGCATTGTGGGTATGGAACCCAATCTGCTATTTTTTGTGCCATTTTATGGAAATGGCAACAAATTCCGCAAAAAATGACATGCGGTGTGGATGCTCTTAGTGGTTAGTACTTTGACATATTAGCCAACTAATCAATGTCAACCAGATAATTTCCAAATTTGCTAATGGTGTCGTCTTGATTGATTCAATTGGTTAAATAATTGAATGAATTTCTCGGTCCAACTATTCTACAACCATACACAAACATTTACACATACACTCACAAAGGTGGTGGGCCCCACACACACTGGAGGTGTGCAATGTGTGTGGGGCCCACCACCTTTGTGAATGTGTGCCACCGTTAACTACCACGTCTGCTAATTATGTCATATACATATACTAATCCATGCAAATAGATTGACCAGTTTGTTAAACTCTTAATCAAATCAGGCACTTTATTTTAGCCAATTGTATCGATACTCAATGATTACTGTAATCACCAATACCCTTTTTTTTTTTTTTGATAGGCAAAAAAATTTATTCAAAAATCTTGACAAATGATATATTAAGATGGAGATAGGGAGAGGGAAATCCAACCAAGACTTGGATGAAAAGAAAAACTATTTGGACCAAGCCAATCACTCCCAATCGGATTAGGCCCCAAAGAATACAACACTAAAATACATGGGCCTGACCCAAAAAGACCCAGCCCAAAAGATGAGCTGAGCCAGCAACAACCTTAACCCTACACAGAAAACACAATCACCGCCACCGCAAAACAAAACCAGCTCCGCAGCCATCACCAGAAACCCACCGCCACCACCTGACCCGCCACACACCCCACCTCCACCACTCAAATATTAGGTACTAATAGTAATCACCAATACTTTTAGTTATTACATTTTCAAATGCTATCTATTACATTTGCAAATCAATTCTTTTGACATGGGTTCGTATATGAAATTGCTAGGTCTTTTTTTTTTCCTTTCCAAAATGATAACAAAAGATATTATAAATCTAACAAATAGTACATCAAGAGAAAACTTCATCTATAAACAATGGATCAAGAAACCAATCAAGAGGGGACTCCATTCAAAAACTACACCCAACTCCAACTAAACCCACTGCTCCAAACAGATGAAGCACTATAGAAAACAACCAAAAACACTTACACATGGGTGATAGAAGCCCCACAAATGGAGAGAAATCTGACACATGAGACACCACAGAAGAGAACCAGAAAAAAATATTCGGTAACGGAACCAGACGGAGCCCGCCGTACCGGAGCAAACTCCATTCACCAACCTAGATCTCCCACTCTGGCGTGCAAGGAGAGGATGCCTTCGGTGACCATGGTCTGCAAGGCACTATCTCCAAAAGCCGTCAGACTACACAATGGAAGAGGTGGAGGAAGGGCGGCAGATGATGGTTTTTGGGAAGGAGGATTGGGATGAAGAGGAATGAGAGAAAACCTCCGAGATCTAAGATCGTAAGATGGAAAAATCCCACGAGGGGAGAAATCCCTACCCTCCCGTCACCCATTGGGGTGTAAAACCTTGGGGGAGGGGAAGGGAGATCACCACTAATAATAATCATTATTCAGTCACTATATATCTTGTCAATCAAATTAAATGATTGATCAATTACTTGTTAAGTATTTTAATCAAATTTAATAGTTTAATTTCATTAAATACAAACCTTAATACAATTGAAGGTCCTACTAAATCATTTGATTTTTATTAATCATTGATCATTTAGCTATTTTATTCTATAACAATTAACTTGTCGTTCACTTTTCTTATAAGTAGTGTTAAGTAAATTTGTAAGTTGTCAAAACAGTAAATGAATACCTTCTTTTCACAAGAATATATTTATAACTCGATTGCTATTTAAAATTTGGGAGTTATTTTTATATTCCCTTTTTTGATATCCATGCACTCTTTTTTTGGGTTTTTTTTTACAAAAAATGGAGTGTGGATATATATAAAAAAAAAATAAAGGAGTGTGAAAATCAATTTTATTACTTAAATATGTTTTGAATATTATATGGAAATTAAGACAAATTTTGGGCATAAATTTCTAGTTACCTGATAAAGCAACCCAGAGGCCGGGGGTGAATAGATTTGAATACTGTAATACACAATTTTCCTTTGAGTGTGTAAGAGATATTTTCAAGGATTAATGCAAATGATCCGGGTTCAAGAAATTAATTACCAGCTCAGCAAGTCTACCTAACAAAGCGGTGCTGCATTGAAATTATGGCAGCTTGCTACTTTGCTTGATGCCTAGCTTTGAAGTAGGGATCACGGCACGCCTAATTTAACAAGCCACTTTTTTGGATCTAGTCAAATGAATTCTCGTGGATCTAGACCACTTGGTTATGGTCTCTGTTTTGGGATTGATAACCCTATTTGATTGTATGCTTATTTCGTATGAATGAAAGTTCTGTTTGTTCAAATGTAAAAATATAAATATTTTTCATGTAAAGTATTTTTTCAGAAAATTAACTTCAAATTTTTATTTTTTGGTATTTGGTTAGCATTTGAAAATATTTTTAAAAATCAACAAAATAGTGTAGAGACAGAGAGAGAGAAAGAGCTTAAAAGGTTAAGAGATCTGAGATTGTTGGAATTAAACGTAGGTCAGGACTGACGATTGAAGAAACTGAATAGTGAGAATTGCAGTAAAAGACAACGGGTTCATTTCGGAAAATAACTAACGAAAGATTTAAGGGTAAGTCATTTTCATCCAATTGATGAAAAATATTTTATATGTAAAATGTTTTTTTCATTTTTTACACAATCAAATACTAGATAATAGGTAAAACATTTTATCAGAAAACATTTTACGTCCAAACAAACAGAGCCGAAATCTCTTACCTTTTTGGAAAAAAAAAAAAAGTGAATTCTCGTGGGTAGGGTGCGGAATCTCTCCAAATCATACACAGACATTTGTGTTTTTGTCTTCTTTTTCAAGGCAATTTTGTTGTGTAGGTAAGACAAGTAGGTAGTACGTACCACTGGAGCTTTGAGTCTTTTTCATAGAACTTGTTCAGTTACATTATCTCCTTCCTGCTCAAACTTCACAGGGGAGAAGGAAAATGTCGAGCTTTCTGCAATTGGCATCGAATTCGATTATTTCATACCCTTTTTTGCTCTCCTTTCTCATCTTATTTTCAGTTATCCTCCTCCACAAGAAATGGGTCTTGATCAGTAATCCAAGCAGCACCACAAAAAACTTTCCACCATCCCCTCCAAAGCTCCCCTTCATTGGCAACCTTCACCAACTAGGCTTGTCGGCGCACCGTTCCCTCCAATCCTTATCCCGAAAACACGGGCCCCTCATGCTTCTTCAATTAGGCAGTGTTCCGGCGCTGGTAGTTTCGTCCGCAGATGCAGCCAAAGAGATAATCAAAGATCATGATCTCGCCCTGTCAAACAGGCCTAAACTGCGTGCAGCAAAGCGCCTACTCTATGATTACAAGGACGTGTCTATGGCTCCTTACGGGGAGCTATGGAGACAGTTGAAAAGTATTTATGTGCTGCAGCTTCTCAGTAACAAGAGGGTTCAGTCTTTTCGCAGAGTGAGAGAAGAAGAAACTGCTTTAATGGTGGAAAAGATCAGGGAGTTGGGTTCTGAGTCGATGCCCATGAATCTAAGCGAGATGTTTATGGACCTTACGAATGATGTGGTATGCAGAGTGGTTCTTGGGAAGAAGTACGGAGAAGGAGAGAGCGGCGATGAGTTCAAGCTGATGTTGAGGGATTTTGTTACGTTAATGGGTAGCTTGGATATCGGGGATTTTGTTCCGTGGCTTGGTTGGGTGAATTGGGTAAACGGAGTTGATGCCAAAATTGATAGAATTGCTAAATGGTTTGATGAGTTCCTGGAAGGGCTTGTCGAAGAGCGTTTGAAATTGAGTAATGATGGCGGTGATGATGGTGAAGGAAACAAGAACTTTTTCGATATTTTGCTCCAAATTTACAGGGATAATTCTGCTGGCATTTCTATTGACAGAGATTGCATCAAAGCTCAAATATTGGTCAGCCTCTGTATCACTTTTATTCAAGCTCAAATTGTTGGCACTAGTACTCAGTTGATTTTGACCATTCGCATAGAAATTCTGAAATGATTTTAGAGTATTCCGTGTTGTTGATTGCATCCAAATCAGTGGAAAACGTTCCGATCATGGGACTCTCCATCACCATTTCCCTTGCCTGCTAATGTTAGACAGAGGGCTTAACAGAATAACTTCTATTTTTGATCGACTTGATTGATAGCATCCAATAATAGGAGACTATTGTAATGAAAAACAAGCATTCAGAATTTCATTACAAGCATTCAGAATTATGTGAATTGGCTTTTGAATTGGGTATGAAATTCTCTTCAAATTCACGAGTTGATGTGCCATGCTATTCTGTAGTGAACAGCAGGTTCTCTTTCCCTGTCATTTGATTTCTTCGGTGTCTAGTTACTTCACTGATTCACCAAAAGAACTCGTTTTCTAGGAATTTCAGAATATCTTTGTTTGTTTGTTTTTTCTACACTTGTATGAACACCTGAAAATGGGGAAATCGTAGAACCTCATCATGTTGGTTTACCGGAATAACATTTCTGGTGAAAATAAACCTGAGTCGCGGCACAAAATGCTGAATCCCTCTTTCTGACAATGTACATGGATCAGCTTCCATCTATTAAGACTCATGCTAGGGGATCAGACCACTACAAAAACCGTCGAATGTAGCCAGTGTGTCCATTGTTCTCTAATAGCTAAAACAACAGATTTACCGAGATCAACAGCTGAAAATCATCCTGGTCTCTTTAAACAAATAAATGAACACTCCTTTCTACAAAATTGATAAACTAAAGCTCTACTTCTTGCAGATAGCGTTTGCAGCTGGAACGGATACCACATCCACATTTCTGGAGTGGGCAATGTCAGAGCTATTAAGGAATCCTCGAGTCATGATAAAAGTGCAAGATGAGGTGAGGCAGATTCTTTCATTAACTAGCAAGGCTGAGATCGCTGAAGACGATTTGGAACATATGCAATACTTGAAAGCAGTGATCAAAGAAGCTCTCCGTCTTCATCCCTCAGTACCATTACTTGTCCCGCACGAGGCAAGGAAAGATATCAGAGTGATGGGTTATGATATTACAGCTGGAACAATGGTAATCACCAATGCTTGGGCGATTGGAAGAGACCCTAGCACTTGGGATGAACCGAACGAGTTTAGGCCTGAGAGGTTTCTGAATTGTCCTATAGACTTTAGAGGCCACGACTTCCAATTGATTCCATTTGGTGCTGGAAGGAGAGGTTGCCCAGGAATCTCTTTCGCAACAGTAATTGGTGAGCTTGTTTTTGCGAATCTGTTGCACAAGTTCAATTGGTCATTGCCTGGTGGAGCCAAGGCGGAGGATTTGGACATGACCGAATGCACTGGCGCTATTGCCCACAGAGAATTTCCTCTTCTTGTGATTGCAACTCCATGTTGACGGTTTGTGTAATTCCCCTCTGTAATTATACATGTTGGTGAAGCCAAGACGGAGGGGGTGCCCCGTTACCCTTTTCGCCATGAATGTGAATGAGCTTGCATTGGCAAATGTTGTGCACATCTAAGATTTGTCATTGCCTAGTGGAGAGGATTTGGACATGAGTGAGGTCACTGGTTTAACTATATACAAGAAAACACCTCTAATTGTTGTTTCCACTCCTTATATTTTCTAGTGTCCGGAACTCTGCCATGCTATTGAAGCTCTACATGAATATTGTTGGTTTTGCTATGCTATTGTAGCTCTGAAATCTGAATGACCAGAGCTCCTACATATGAACAACATTTCGAGACTAACAGAGGCAAGTATTTTTTCTCCGGTAGTTCTAGCCTTCTGGGTGCAGTTTAGCTTATGCGCACATCGACTAATGTTTTTGGCCTAATGAAGGCAAGCATGATGACTTTTCTTTTTTCATAATAGAATTGGACGTATGAATTGCTATACAAAAAAGCTATGCTAACTTATGTAGGAAATTAAACTTGTAGATAAAACAACTAGTGGACAAACAATATACTTTCTTTGTTATCGAGGATCAGGGCCCACTCACACGCACAACACTGACACCAAGCCAAGAGATATGTGGTTCGGCCGGAATGTCTGGTCTGTAGAAACATAATAATAATATTCACTATCGATTGAAATATTGGAGAAATACAAATCCTATGCTCAAGTTAAGTTTTGACAAAATTGGATTTTGATATCGAAGTAGTGTTTAACGCACTCTGCAAACTGAACGATACAAATTATGACGACAAGATCCTTGTTTGTCCGTATTAAAAGCTCAAAATCTGTAAAATCTTGGGGACCTTGTTGACATTATGAGAAGAGTTATCAGGTGGCAAAAATGGAAGCGCCCCCGATACTGTTCCTGTTCATAAGCTTGCTGAGGACAACGATACCCAATAGAACAGAAAATCCATCGCCGAAGGCCCCGAGTAATCCGATGGCCATTAGCAGGCCATCGAAGCCATCGGAATGCATAAAAATAGAACGAAATGAGACACGGCTCTTCTTTTCAGTACCCACGCTTTTCTCTCTCATTTTCCTCTGCTCTTTTGGGGACATTTTTGGAAAAACTTTTCGGAAACTAGCATTGCTGTTATCTCTCCCTCCCTCTCCCAATATTCCTACACCAATGCTAGGGTCCCTGAAAAGTTTTCCCAAAAATCTCCCCAAAGAGAATCGCAAGGAAATGAGAGAGAATCACTCGGATATTTGGATCCTACACATCAAAGTTAATCTCAATCAATTTTAATTTCGAAAATATTTTTGGAGAAATTTTTCGAGGACTATAGAATTATCAATATTCCTAGGATTCGGAAAGGACGGGAGTGTTGCTTCCAAGAGTTGGAGTACTGCTATGTGTACATATGCAGTGTACATACCATGTACATATAGATTTTGTGAGGCCCACCTCAGGTTCCACAAAGATAATTCGAACCACCCATTATTTTTAAAACATTTTTTATGTTGCCCTGTAAAAAATTAGCTCAATCCGATATCAGTAAGGATTTTTTCTAGATTTGTAGAGGCGAAACTGAGCAATTAAGTAGTTTCGCACCCACAAATTCAGAAAAAAAATTTACCGATATTGGGTTGAGCTTATTTTGTACAGAGCTCCATAAAAAAATATTTTGCTTCCTTCGTCCCAATTCTGTAGTCCTTTTTTGGAGTCCATGCTATTTTTCAATTGATTAAATATTGCAATCCACTATAATCTTTTGGGTGATTTTGAAAACGTCGTTTAAAAGAGCTCATTGAAATCTATCATATAAGATCCATATTACATATAAACAATATTACCAATTAAAAGTTATAATTAGTTTTTTATCCGGTTGAGATAGAATGAGGGACAAAAGAATGGAAATGAATGGAGTAAAACTAATGGGCGGTTCGATTCATCTTTGTGAAACCCGAGGTGCGCCCCACAAAACTTATATGTACATGATATGTACAAGTCCATATGTACCCATAGCATTTCCGCAAGAGTTGCTGTCATTTAAGCTTGAAAAATCAATGAAGTCCAAAAGTGATAAACGAGGTTTGACTTCACTATTTTTGTAAGCCATGCCTCGACGACCATCTCCAATTACCAAATAATAATGAAAATGAAACGTCGTGTGTACTTCTTTTATGGACCAAAAAAATTAACAATTCATCACCAAATAATTTGTCAGCCGATTCGCTAATTGTTTAAGATTTGTTCGCGTGATCTTCCAGTCGAAATTCAAAATTCATTGCAATATTTTGCCCAGTCAATGATATTGTTAGATCTTTGTCCCCATCGATTTTTCAAACTCTCAAAGTTGAGCGTATATATTCTTAAGGTTATTCTTTTCACAGTCAAGTCATCTTTGTTTATGTGGCATCCGAACTAAATATTAAAGTACCTCACGGTTAATAATTTAGAGAGTTCCCGTTCTGTTAAAGGAAATATCAAATAAATACTTATTTTTTAAATGAAAGATGATGTATTGTGAGAGAATGATCTATCTCATAAAGCGGAAAATAAGTACTTACAAAATAAGAACTTTAGCGGAACGGAGTAAGAATCTTAATTGGTTAGTTGCGCAAGTGTCATGAGTGTGTATCCATGCTTGCTTGCCCAAAGGAGTATCGGCCAAGTTTTGGCATGTAAGTGACCATGGCTCTTTTTTGGTTGGTTATCCCAAAATGCCCCCTTTAGCTTCTCTTTAGTGATTGGTCGTGGGGGAAGATTGAAGAGGCATTTTGGTCATTTTGCATCTCTTAGGTGGTGGCCCACAAGCACTATTTAAGTATTGTAGCAAGTTTTAAAATTTTACTTATAGTAGGTTTTTTTTCTGACTTTTCAAGATTTTTCTCTGTCCTTTTTTCCTTCTTAGTTTCTTGTTTTTTTATCATTTGCGCGGATTAATTTGGTAAATCAGTTGGCCCAAATTCTATGTTTATTGTGTTGCACATGGCTAGAATCCTCCCATGATCTCTAATAAACCACTCTGACAATCCTTGTACATTCTCCCCTCCTGTATGTGATATCTTGCAATAATCATAAAGATTCGATTCTTCATCCCACATGCGTAATTCAAACCAATTGTGAGAGAAAGAGAAACTGAGGCACAAAGAGAATAGTAAATATTAAAGAGAGAGACAGAGAGAGAAAGTGAATCAACCAAAGATTTGATTCTAATTCTTATTCTGGATCCAATGATGGAGAAAGAATGTGAGAGCTTGAGCCAGTAGAAACCAGGTTAAAAGGTGAATTGCGAGGGATCTAATGAGCAATACAAAGAGCAATGAGTACGACATGCGAGCACGTCTTGCACGTTGCGCTCTTCACTAGTAAATCTATAAATGTATCAGTGATCAATCTATACTCGTAATCAAGAAATCTAATAACAGAGTAACCATTCCTCTCTCTAGATCTTTAAGATGGAGCTGAAGCCCTCTTTGATGGGGCTGGTGCCATTCGCAGCCATGATGATGGCAGAGTTCTTCGACGTGGGCCTAATAACTCTGAGCAAAGCAGCTCTGTCCGAAGGAATGAGCAACTTTGTCTTCGTTGTTTACTCAAACGCCCTTGCCACTCTCATCCTCCTCCCTTCTTCTTTCCTCTTACAAAGGTCCACCCTCTTCCCCTGATTGCTTCATTTCAAATTTCGATTGTCACTCCCGATATCTGATTCGATTTTTCTTCTAATTTAGTTCCTTGTTTCTTGCAGAACAACAAGACCTCCCCTGACTTTTTCTCTCCTCTGCAAATTCTTCCTGCTAAGCCTTTTTGTGTACGTAACTTCACCGTAACAATTGATCGAATCAAAGAAGTGGATTTTTTTTAGGACATTAACGAGTCTATGTTTTTGTGTGTGTGTGTGTGTGGGTATTTTTGGTTTTTCTACAGGGTTACTGTCACGCAAAATTGCATTGTCACTGGGATAAGCTATAGCTCACCTACCCTTGTAACTACCTTGAGCAACTTGGTCCCAGCTTTCACTTTCTTGCTTGCTGTTGTCTTCAGGTTTTTCCATCTTTTCTTTCATTTCTCACATTGGCAGACAGTTAAGTTTCTCCACTTCTTACCGAGGACGACTAACAGTGGTCTTCCGTTTATAAAGAAAATCTTGAAAACAAATGAAGGTCTTCCTTTCCTACCCACAAAATCTTGAAGTTGATAATCAAGAAGTGGAGAAAATTTAACTCGCACGAAGAATTCATTTTTGTTTTCTCATTACTTGTTCCTCTCTCAGGATGGAAAAGATGGATCTGAGAAGCTCAACGAGTCGGGTGAAAATCATGGGGACCTTGGTTTCATTATCAGGAGTATTGCTAGTAACCCTCTACAAGGGTCCTGCAATCGGCTCCTTGCTAGTTCAATCCCCATCAAGTTCCTCGGAAGACTCATTTACATCTCAACCATCTCTCCACAACGCGTTTGCAACTGAAAATGACTGGATTCTCGGAGGCCTTTTCCTTGCGATTGCTTTTTTATCTACCTCAATAGGGTACACTTTTCAGGTAAGATTCAAACCATAACGCTACATACCCAGAAAAGTACCTGATTTCAAAATAAGTGGACCGGATAAATTTTGGTTGTGAGCCACAATACACAAAAGATGAATTTGTATCATACACACATGCCGACCAGATTCATTCTAGGTGTGACTAATGACGAACCTATAGATTCTGCACAACACTTGGAATCCGGTTAACTTTTGAGGCAGAATCTCGTACACACGTTCTTTCAAACACATGTACAGACATTCGATCATAACCATTATTCTTCTTAATTGGGAGAGGATTGATCATATCTCAACAGTAACTTTACAGGCAGCAATCCTAAAAGGGTACCCATCAGAATTGGCAGTAGTTGCATTCTGTTGCTTGTTTGGGACAATTCAATGCACTGCGCTTTCGCTATTTGCAGAAAGAAACAACCCGAGTGCTTGGGTATTCAGCCTTGATATCGAGCTCCTCTCGGTTATCTACGCAGTAAGTAAATTTTGTACCGTCAGTTCTCATCTCCCGAGCATTTTGACACCTAATTAATCCGTAACAATTTCGTGTTTTTTTTCCCACTGTTTTAGGCTGTGTTTGGATGTGTCATAAACTATTGCATCCGCGCGTGGTGCATGCATAAGAAAGGCCCCGTGTTTGTGGCCATGTTCACGCCAATCAGCATTGCTATTGCTGCATTATTCAGTATCATTTTCCTTGGGGACACACTTTGTGTTGGAAGGTAAGAAATTCCTCTCTCTCAACTCCGTACTAGTCTGTTCAAAAAAAAAAAAAAACTCCGTACCAGTGAACCAAAGGGCTTGTAGCATGGCGGTTATCTCCTGATCCTACCACAAGGGAGGCTAGGGTTCGACCCTCGTCCGAGGGATTTAGGGTTTAGGTCTGTTTGGGGTTCAGGCAGGGACGGAACAAGGATTTTTGCCTAGCAGTGGCAAAATGTATACTTAAAAAATAAAAAGACGCATTACAATATTAATAGTTATTGGCTCCACAAAAAATTAAAATAACATAACAAAAACTATAGTAAATGATGTTTTTACACATGAAGTACGAAAAAAGACTAACTTTAATTTTGGGTATCAATAATGCCACTCCCCAAATTGATTATGTCACTCCCCAGATCCCTATATGGATTTTCCAAATTGATAACTGTACTCCTTTTTTTGAAGTGATGTTATAAATTTGAAGAGTGGCATTATAATTAAATTCTCTTAATTTTTTAGGTTAAGTTGTTTTAGGGTTAAAGTGTGGAGTTTTTTTTCTTAATTACACATCATCCTTATATTATTTCACTTTGACCAATTGAATTTAGTTTTGAAATAGTTTTTTGGGTCTCCTTTCTTGAAAAAAAAAATAGAAGATTTATGAATATATAATAAAAAATAAAGAAAAAAAACCTAGCAGTAGCGAGACTATATAAGTTGAAGATAAAATTATTTTTTCATATATTATAATTGTATTTTCTAAAATTATTGTCATGACGGCCGCCGCCACTAGATTCCCCTGGTTCCATCTTTGGGTTCAGGTCTATAGACAGCTTCTGGACCCCACGTGGACTAACTAACTAATTTTTCTGCTAATCCCTCACTGATGTATACAATATTGGCCCAAAAAAAATGCATACATTATTCCAATTTTAGGTTGTTCCAAAATAATGGCCCTTTTTTAAAAAATGGAAGAAAAAATTTGGTAATTTTCCAAAAGTGTCTCAAAAGTGAATATAAGTGGTATAAAGTAGGTAGAATATAAGTGTAATGGTGGAAATAATAGGCATTGTAGATGTAATTATTACATGTCTCTTTAAATAGTTGAAATTTCCTAAAGAAACTCTCAATTTGGAACGGATGGAGTACTTTTCTGAGGGGAAAAAAAACTTATCAAGTAAACATGTTATCATGTGATGAAGTTGACGTTTTCATTTTGTTTAGAGTTTTGGAAAGGATCAGGATCCTCTCTCCCGTCCAATTATTGGACTTGCTGGTTCAGTTTGAGCCCTTTTCGTCCCTTTCCTGGGCCCCACGTGAATGATTCAATCCCTTCACATTTTAGAATTCATTGAGAACTTTGATCATCCCAAAAATCATATTACTGGAATACCATTTGATATGAATTCGAAATGGATTTATCTTGAGGTAAATGGATTTAAGGGGTTGTGATCCAATGTCTCACCCTCTTTTTTCTTAAGATAAATGCGTTTCGAAATCATATCAAACGGTATCCAATAAACTAAAATTTTTAGCGTGGTTAAAATTGTTGACGAGCTAAAAAATGTGAACGATTTAGATCATCTACATGGGCCTGGGAAGGGGCTCAAAAATGTTAAACGGGACCGTCCAGTCCAATAATTGGACCAATTAAAGAGGATCTTGATCCGGTCAATTTGCTGTCGAGAAGCGGGGTCAACGAAGGGGATTAGTTGCAGTTAAAAATAAAATGAACGGGATTAGTTAGGTTGATTTTTTTTTTACCGGTTTGCATTGTCTCCATAGTGGACCAGTCAGTTTGAGCATTTTGTTTTGTAGGCCTTTTCGGGGTCTATTTTGATGATCGAAACCATTTCGGGGTCTATTTTGATGATCGAAACCATTCGCTTTTTACAGCTCATGAAAAATATCTATCGTGCCAAAACCCAGATCGATCGGATATTTTGAAGCATATTTATCTTAGAAATAAAATAGGTAATCCCACTCGATCTGAATCTTTATATTTTTTGGAAAGACAATATATGTCGGGGCCCATTTAAGTAAACATAAATGAGTTACTGTATGATATTCCAATTGATCATTGGTTCATTGATATTCAATTAACTTAATTTTTGACGTGATTGATATTCTTTACGAGCTCCACAAATAACAGAAGATTGGGCTAAAGTCCAATTTTAGCGGTCTAAAATGGGCCAATTTTTTTCTTTTCACAAGTCAAAATCCAGATCTGGTTGCTTACCAAAAAAAAAAAAAATCTAGATATGGTTACTTCTTATCTTATCTTAAGTATTAAAGAAAGAGAATGATTAAAATGATTTCACGTAGCTATATTAAAGATTATTCTATGATTGTAAAAATTATATGAACCTACAACCACTTAACTGATATTTTTGCTAACGAAACTAAACGGCATAGAAAACATTAGCACATGGGTAGAGTTCGATTTCCGTAAGCATCCATCCATCCCCTTCTCCAAATCTCCTAGAATAGAATAGATTAGGATTAACAAATGGTAAAAAAAAAAAAAAAACCTAAGTGTGAGGGCTTGACATGTAAAATTGAATGTGTATGGGGCGAAGTGACACATGGGTGCAAAGTGTACGTTACCCAATTTCAATGCAAAAACCATAAGGCCCGTCTAATTGTATGGAAAGCAAAGCACGAGAAAGTGAGAGAAAATTAACTTTCATACCAAGAAAGTTATTCTTTATTTTTTTTTATTGAGAAATACTTTCCTATAAGCGAAATTTTTTATTGGAAAATATTTTCCTATAAAATAGATCTTGTGAAAAGGAAAGAACCTTAATTTTCATGCCAAATTCTTCATCAAAAGAAAGTACACAGAAAATAATGTTCCCCCTTTTTTATCAACAAATCGAATAATTAGATTAGGACATTAGAAAATGAGATTAACTCACGACTTCTATCTGTATCCCTGATATCGTTGGTCAAAGGCCTCTTGGCATAAATCTTTTTCCTTTACTTCACTTTTTTTTCCCTTCTAAAAATACATTTCTCATGCAACGTTGTCAACAACTAAACAAAACCGACCCAATAAATTTATGCTTTTCGGGTTTTTTTTGTTTTTTTTTCTTTGCAGTGTGATTGGAGCGACTGTAATCGTGGTGGGTTTTTACGGCGTGATATCGGCACAATCAAGAGAAGAGGAAGAAGAAAGTCATGGAGTTGATCACCTGCCTCCATCCTCAGAGACGACCCCTCTATTGCAGACTCACATGGTTGTATAACATAGATCTTAGTCACATACTGTATAATTCTTCAGTAAGGTCCCTTGCTCCAGCTTCTAATTATTATTGCTCTGGGCTAAGAGCCAGTTGAATCATATTATTAGTTTCATCACGACTATTGAGAGAATGTAAGAATAGATGTGAAGTTTGTGGTCCTATGATTTGCTCATTGGGAAAACATTAACTCATGTAACCCATTGGGACTGAACGGACTCAACACACTCCAATTTCCATGAAGTGCACTGAAAGATAGGATCAAATCAAGTTCTGGTTTTCATATTTGTATGGTGAATTGCAAAAGCCGGCCATGTATGAATGAGTCATGCCATGGACAAGAGTCAAGATTTTTAAATAACGTGGTCACCACATGGAATAATTTTTAGTTTGGTCTTCTAATGACAAAATAGTATATTAAGAATAAAAAACGGCTACCGATTGCATTTGATATCCTTGAAAAATGCATTAAAATCCTTAAATGAAGATTGATACCTGTGAACTTGTTTGTATTACATCACCACCCATTGGACAATATATTCGTAATTTTAATGAAAAGTTCATAGTAGAGTTTGTATTTGTATTGATTCTATTGAACAATGCCAACTACACTCTACATGTAACATATACGATAAAAATGCAAGTATAGTAATAAAATTTTTGATTTTTTTAAAAAAAAAGTAACATCTAAGATAGTAATAATAGATATTTAAAAACTTATTGAGCCACGAGCTACTATTTACCGAAGTTCTAATTTTCATACTTTCCGAACAAATTAAACCATTAACTTGAGGAAAAGAAATTTTCTCTTCCCTTGTCAATTGGTTGTTTTGAGAAGAAAGAAAGGAGAAATTTACCAACTATAGAATCCTGAATAGTATTTTTTAAAATTTTTCCTTTTTACATTTCCTTGTACTTTCCTTGGTAAATACAGTATTTTATCTTCTCTTTGAGAGTTTGGGTTAAGTGTGTGCGTTTAAGAAGGTCCTTAGTTACCTAGCGGAGGTGATAAGTGAAATTACTCTCTTATTCTTCCGTGTTTAAAAAAAAATTTCTTATTTTCTCTCATTTAAAAAAAAGTTCGAAACAAGGGCATAACAACTTTAACCAGCTACGAATTTTCAGTGCCACATCTTCATGATTGGAGTGGACAACGCTCTCCTCACAATGAACCCCTTCTAGAAAGGGTTCGCCGCTAAAAACTGCAAATTGTCAAACCCAAAAAGGCAAGCAAGGGTTCAAAGAGGCTCTTTGAAAATTCTAAATAGTACTAGTAATTTTGACTCCCCTGTTCAAACACGCGGAAACAATTAACTACTATATAAAAGAAAGAGAACGCAGTGAAGACTCCCCTGTCCGTCCGACTCCGAATGAAGCTATGAAAAGCTCATTCTCCGATCAAAATGGAGTACTATCTATAAGCAAACGCGGTGAAGATTAGCAGGGAGGTGTACTACTTCTACTTGTACACTACCCTTCTTTCATAAATCTGTAGGGTAGTAGAAGAAGTATTTCTAAATGGCGAAAGGTTGGTTCAGAGACCTCCTAACTCCAATGAAGCCAACCCGTGAATGGGTCAACTTTTTCCGTGAAGCCTTCTTCATCCTTTTAGTCCGTTTGTACCTTTTCTTTTTTCTCCAATTCGATCCCAGTGAATCGGTCGACTTTTTCCGTGAAGCCTTCTTCATCCCTTTACTCCGTTTGTACCTTTTCTTTTTTCTCCAATTTTGTCTTGGTTATTTTCTCCAATTTGATCCCAGTGATGTTGTTTTGAGTGGCTACTCATGTTATTTGGTAATAACTACGCTCAAGAAGCTGATTTACTTGCAAAATGCTGAAACCCCATCGCGGGCTTTCTTTGCCCCTATCTCTATCCATGCGGGCATTCTTGGACTCTTGCTTTCTCTCCCATCTCCTCGTCATTATATAATTACCTCATTTGATCCTCCTCTTTTTGTTTTGGACGGCCTCCTTTTCTCTTATTATTGTCTAATCGGCCTCTCTCTCCTTCTTAGCGTCCAAATTTTGAAAATAATTATGAAGCCGATGCTCAAGACGCTAGAGATTTCCCTGAAAAATAAGGGCATAATTTCAGTCTCGTCGAAATTCGAGAGTGGGAAAAACAGGAAACAAAAACCATTGGTCGATTTTGATTCTACAAACAACAGGGCATGTCAGAGCGGCCTTCTTGTCTCTAACTCAGACAAGACAACTGCAAGAGAGGCATCAAAGGGACCGTGCATGACGGAGGAGGGTGCACTTGGTTTAGTTGATCCAACAACAAGAATATCATCCACGGATTTTGATGCTCCGGAAAACAGTGCTCGTCTCGTGAGGGCAAATCAGAGTGGCCCTATTATGCTTAATTCAGAGAAGAAAGATGCAGGTGAGAGACTAAATGGAGAATGCTTATCTGAGAGTGTACTTAGCTTGGATGATTCGACAAAACAAAAATCGTTTCTGGATTTTGATGCTACAGAAAACAAAGCACATCTTGTGAGATCATATCAGAGTGGCCCTGTTGTGTCTCTTTCAGAGAATAAAAATAAGGGAGAGGCATTGAAGAGAGAATGCATTACTAAGAGTATGCTTGGTGTAGAGGATCTTCAACAACATTGTGGTGGTAGACCTGATGCTGCTGCAAACAGCTTTCGCGGTAAGCATCTACTGTTAAGTAGAAAATAAGTTATTGCTGGCAATCTTTACTTCTTTTCAATTTTCAACCATGTGAGTTCTTTTGCATAACATAAGACAAGCTTAGTTAGTTATGTATCTAGATTCGAATTTTCTAAAAAGAAATATGAATTGAAATTGTTTTTTTCTTATTTTTATTTTCTGGTTATGTCGAGTTGGAAGTGCATCCCTTCAACAAAAGATAGTGTGCTTAGTAGTTGTCCATCCTGATTTATAGTCATGTTCCTAAGTCTCCTTTTCATGATTCTTACCCTGGTAATTATCCTATTGATTACAAAGAAAGTGAAAACGCCGGGAGTTCCTCTAAATGGGCAAGTCAAGTGAATGATCAATCAACTCTGTCCACTCCTTATCAAAATCACAATGCTCTTGTATTTCCCCAGCCTCAAATAACATCGATGCTAAGTGAGAATAGGGGTGGTTCAATAGATTGGAGGAATTCTTTAGCTTCACAAGCAGAGCCCTTTTCAGACAGACTTATCTCTACATCGATCTAGTAATTTGACATTTCCTACATGTTCTGAATCTTCTGATACAACTATCCATTTCTCTTCTTCTCTTTTAGTATCTTTCCAACCTAATTTTTGTTTACCTTTCTTTTCTTTTTCCCTAACAGTCTGGAGACCCCTTAATCCACTGGAAGGTCAAACAATGCAGTTCACTGCCCATCCAAATCGAAATGCTCAGATAGCATCGTCCCAAGTGTCAAGTGCGAACCAAGATAGGAGAAATTTGTTAACTTCACAAGTTGAGGCCTTTTTTATGGGACGTGTCTCTGAGTCTAGTAATTTAGCATTTCCTGAATATTCTGATGCAGCAGCTCCTAGCCAACCTGTGGCTCCTATTCTCACAGAAAGGCAAGATACGTGGTCCGTGAAGGTGAAGGTAACATATGGGGATAGCATAATAAAATTCCTGCTCCTTCTCACGTCTGGAATTAAGGAACTGATGCAAGAAGTGTCTTTGACACTGGACTGTGTGCATGGTAGTTTCAATTTTGATTATATGGATGAGGATGATTATATGGATGAGGATGAGGACTGCTTTACAATGCCCTGTGAATTTAATGGTTCGCCTTTTACTTCAGAGATTCTTCAACAATATTTTGGCCATAAACGTAAGGACGTTGCAGCGAGCCTTGGCGGTAAATATTGCTTGCCATCTCTCTCTTGTTTTCAACCATACTAACTGTGTTAGTAGATGCTGGATTATTGTCTTGCATGTGGAAGCAACATTATGATACTGATTTCTTACGTTTCTTTGCTCATGCAGTTAGTGTCTCCACGTTTAAGCGCAAGTGTAGGCAGCAGGGGATTATGCGGTGGCCAAATGGGATGGGAAGCAGTGGTAGTGGTAATTCTTCTCTCTCTTTATAGTCTTCTATTTGGATAGTTGATAGGAAGGGAAGAGAAACCATGGTCCCCCAAATAGCCAATCTTTGAATCTTTCCAAAAGTTAAGGGAAATAAAGGGGACGTGAGTCATGGTTATTAAAGGCACCCTTACTATATATAATGTTTACGTTCTTATGATTCACACTATAGGACCTTCTTTCCTTTTCCCTCTAATACCTACATTTCCCATGAAAGGGTTAAGGATAATTCAATTCTTTCCCTTCTTTTTCTCTCTTATACCTATATACAACTATTTGTTTCTTTTCTTTTATTTTATTCTCATTCCTACCTAATTGTATCTTTTACTTTCTCCAAACAGTTTTAAAACCCTCTGATCCACATGATAACCAATTTTGTTCCTAAATCTTACTGACAATAGGTGTCTGTTTTTTATGACCAATATAATTGAACCTTCTTTATTGTTCTTTCTATCATTTCTCTTTTATTTTCTCTCGTATCTAATTACGTATTTCCTTTTCTCCAAACAGTCTCTAAACTACCTGATCAACATGGAGAAAGGAATACATCAACCGCATGCGAGACACCATCACATAATGTGCAGACTGCGATGGAGGGTGAACTGTTTGGTCAAAATGAGGTGGCAAGTGTGTTTCGACGAGATTTTATGGGAGGCCCAATTGCTTTCAATACAAAAAGTGGTTTAATAACGGGTATCGTGAAATTTTCTTTCTAGTATCCATTCCTTTTCTTCTCTTTCATTCTGTCTTGTACATAATTACTTCTTTTCTTTTCTCCAAATAGTCTCAAGACCCCCTGATCAACATGGAGAAAGGAATACATCAACCGCATGCTGGACGCCATCATGTAATGTGGAAACTGGGATGGAGGTTGAACCAGTTGGTCAAAATCCGGAGGCAAATGTGTTTCGCCAAGATTTTATGGGTGGCTCAGTTGCTTTGAATACAAATGGTTTAACGTTTCCTGAATGTTCTGATGCAGTAGCTCCTAGCCAACCTATGGCTACAATTCTCGACACGATACCTCACCTCACTGGGGGTTCCTCTGAATGTGCATTTCAAGTGAAAAATCAATTGATGCAGTTCACTGCAAATCCATATCCCAATGGTCTTGTGGATCCACACCCTCAGATAGCATTAACACAAATCCTGAGTGAGAATATGGAAAGGTTAGAAGATCGTAGAAATTTGTTAGCTCCACAGAAAGAGCCTCTTCCGGAGGGACATGTCTTTGGGTCTGTTAACTGGACAGTCCGTTCATGTTCTGATCTTGCCCTAAGCCAACCCATGCCTACTATTCCCCACACAACGGGAGGTTCAGAATATTGGAGAAATTCATTAGCTTCACTTGAAAAGCATCTTTTGGAGGAAAATGACTATGGATCTATCAACTTGACAGCCCTTTCATGTTTTGATCCAGGTCCGAGCCAACCCATGCATACTATACCCCACACAATGCCTACAATTCCCCAAATGATGCCTCTTCTCACAGAAAGGCAAGACATGAGGTCCGTGAGGCTAAAGGCAACATATGGGAGTACCACAATAAAATTCCCTCTCCCGTCTGGATTTAGTGAACTAGAAGAAGAAGTGTCAAAGAGACTGGAGTTCGAGCGTGGTAGTTTCAAACTTGAGTATAAAGATGAAGAAGGGGACTCAGTTTTAATAGCATGTGACGAGGACGTAAGGGATTATCTGCGACTCCTCACCTCATTGGGAAATCAAGTAGTCAAACTATTTGTTCTTGATAAGGTTCCTAATACCACGAATTTTTGTGATAACTGCAAATCATTGAAGTGTAAAAGACCATAGGTATGTCTAGTTGTACGTAGAATAGTATTACATGGTTGACACTAGTTCCATGTTCTCTGTGTAACAGGACGTTTCCTTGCCAGATTTTCCTCTGCTAAATCAGAATATTTCCAGTAGTGTTGCATTCAGTATGGCCTCTCTTTGTTTTGGCCTAGGTTTTACCTAAATTTAGCTGGTGATGTTTGTTTGTGTAAATCTCTGTTGAGATTTCTTTTTATCCTCTTCTGGCGTGGGGATTATTTGTGTCCACCATCATTGCTA
This sequence comes from Rhododendron kiyosumense, assembly GCA_019656275.1. Taxonomy (NCBI): domain Eukaryota; kingdom Viridiplantae; phylum Streptophyta; class Magnoliopsida; order Ericales; family Ericaceae; genus Rhododendron; species Rhododendron kiyosumense. Next base: position 1,244,954 of record BPLS01000600.1, read on the forward strand.
GACGTGCATGGTGAGGATGAAGAGATTTTGGGGACCATGGGCCTTTAAATTTAGATCTTGCTATGGTTTGTGGGGTGCATTGATGGAGGAGCTTAGTCCTAACCCACGACCCGTTTCAACCCGTCCAAACCCGCTTGTTTGCCACCTCTAATTTGTTCCTAAATTGTTATTGCTTCAGCAATGGTATGTTATTTAGGATTCGTCTCGTACAGGTTTAAACTAGTTCCCAAACCTCATTTCTATGATGGGTCTCCATGGTTTCTGAATGAAGCTATTTGGAGGATTTCTTTGGCTGCAAGATTGTCACTTTTTGGCTCATTGGCTGTGTTAGATTTTTTGGAGGGTTCAAACCTAAAACCAATTGGCTATAAGTGGAGTAGCCCCTAGAATTTATTAACCAAGCTTGGGTGGCTTAGATAAGCGATGTGGGACAAATCTAACACTCCCCTTCACAACCAAGCTTGGGTGGCTTAGATAAGCGATGTGGGACAAATCTAACACTCCCCTTCACATGCAGCCCGGATGCACGTGGAGGTGACTAACCAGGAGCTGACTAACTGACTCGGGCGACAGAGACTTTCCCACGAGAGGTGAGGCCACCTAAGACCTAGCTCTGATACCATGTTAGATTTCTTAGAGGGTTCCAACCTAAAACCAATTGGCTATAGGTGGAGTAGCCTCTAGAATTTATTAACCAAACTTGGGTGACTTAGATAAGCGATGTGGGACAAGTCTAACATGGGAAAGTCTCTGTCATGCTAAGTTCTTATATGTATATTAGTATAAATGGAGCATTCAAAAAACATAATCCATACCAAAAAGAGTGCGTACAGAGCAGAAGGAGAACCCCTAAAAATACATATTTATGTCAACAAAAATTCAAAAAATAATTTAAGTTATCGTAATTCATGGGGAAAAATGTTTTGGGAATTAATGCAGGAAGTAAGATTTTATAGTATTCTTGAAAGAGTTCTCATATTTTGAGCTAATGTTAAATCGGTGTACTAATCTACAACTATCTGTTGAAAGAAATTGTGGTGAATAATACTCCATTCAAGCACTAATCTCTTAGTTGGTTATGCAAATTACTCATATAGTCATATGGTGATAAATTAAAATTCTATAAGGGTGAGAGAGAGAGATTGTTTGGTGAATTTCTATTTCTTTCTTGGCTTTTTGGGCTATTGAGTGTTCAATATTAACGGTGGCATCCAAATCCACATAGAATATTTAGTAGCAATACAAAAGCAAAGATGTTCATGTGACCATTGTGCGTTTGTTGTGGCGCCGCCAGTGCCTGTTAGAGGGCGAGGTGATAGGTTCTCAAAATTAGTTGAGGCACGTGTAAGCTAAACTGAATGTCTGTGTTGAAAAACAAATAAAATTTTCTTTGGTAACCATTATATTCCTAGAAGAGACAATCAAATTCTAATACTAGGCTAATGGTAACCGTCTCTATTGGCTAAAAAGATTTGAATATTTATTGGTCGATAGATTGATGGATAGCGAAAAAAAATTTCTTTTCTTTTTAAGACCAACAATATCTTGTTAAAGCACCTTGCATACTAAATAAAGTTTCTTAATGGGTTTAAACTCTTTAAGCAGTTGAGGAGAAGTTTTAACTTTAAAAACTTTGTTAAAATGGAGGAGGCCGAAATAGCGGAGAGAATTAGTGCTCTAGACAATTTGAATGAAGTCATGGATTGGGAGAATGTATGATCCATGCCCTCTTGAATTCTCTCTCAAAGGTGTAGCATAACTAAAGGCAAAATCTATTACACCCTCCTAACCATAACTTTTGTCTGATTCGTAAAATAAGGACTTGAAAAAAATACAATTCTTTTCAAAATAAAAATAAAAATTTTCGACGAAGTACTAGATATTTTGGAAGTATTATTCTTTAAAATATTCAAAATAAATTTATTCAACAAATTGTACAGAGTATTATTTTTAAGCCATCGTGTTACGGACCCGAAAAATATTTTGGGATGAAGGCCTAGGGTATGATTTTTACTTCCTACGTTTGTTTTACTATTGGCTTAACCATTAACGCTTGTGTTTGATTGCAGTTTCGTGCTAAACAAGCGAATTTGCGAACCTATACGAACACGGGGACTGTGTTGTGCGTTGCTTGTTGTGCACCGTGTATTTTGAAAAGTATTTTGGATGATCCAGATTTTAAAAAACAATTCGTGTAGATAGTCCGAATTTTAAATAAACAATTCGCGCGAATTGTTTTTTTTAAATCGGACCATTGATTGAATAGTTTTTTTAAAATCCGGATTATTGATTGCCGAAACGAACGACTGAAATTGTACGGCTCCATAAATAGGTTGTTTGCAGCATGCGAATTGTTTTTTTAAAACCGGACCATTAATTATCGAAACGAATGACTGAAATTGTACGACTCCGTAAATAGGTTGTTTGTAGGGAGCCCGTAAAATAAGTTTCTCTCTTCGTATTATTGGGAGAGGCCAAAACGACCGTGTACTTTTAATCGGTCGAAAACCCTAATCATCTCTCCCTAATTCCTCATCCGCTCCTGCTCCTCCCGTCAAAACCGTTCCTCCTTCTCCCTCATGGACTCCTGTTGCTTCTCCATCTTCGATTCCTTCTACCTCTGAACGATCCTCCCCCACCGAAGGTCTCCAAAACCGTTCCTCCTCCTCCGTCGTTGAAAAGGTATGCCAAAACCGTTCCTCCTTCTGTTTTTTTATTTGTATCTAACTGTTAGAGTAGATTAGGACAAATTTGAGTGGCATCGAGTTTACCAAACTCGTTAATTTAATCTTGAATCAGAACTAGCGTTGGACAATTTAACGAAATAGTCCATTAAATTAACATTAGAACTTTTGATTGACGGTGTATTTGATTGCTATTTTTTATTCTAGATTAAAACGTTGTTGATAGATTAAGAAATTATACTCATATCCGATCAAAAAAAAAACTTTGGTTGAAATTCCTTTTTGGAATACTTTTTGGGCGAGGTAGCGTGCGAAATTGTTTTGGTTGCGAGGATATGTGGAGGATTAAAACTTTGGTTGCCCAGTTGAAATTGTTTTGTTGCCCAGTTGACAAATTTCAGTTGCTACATTACAAATTGTTTTGTTTTGATTTGTGCCCCAGTGGAATACATTTGGTATTTAAAGAAGATTAGGACAAATTTCAGTTCACTTTGCAATTTGGAATTCTCTGTTTTGGCGTCTCCCAATAACTGAATTGGGAGGAAAAAACCCCCCAAACGGAGCCCTTGTTGGCTGAAAGCTGGGCACCAACACAGCGCCAAGACGACGTTGTTTTGGCACACAGCACAACACGCACCGCACAGGACAGTCCCGCGTCCGGTCTGGGCCCTGAGAGGAAGCCAACAAGGTGCTGTCTTTGGGCCCCCCAAAATTTGCCAGAACTTAGGGCCCTTGTTTGATATTGTTGCAAATGGATTGTAATTTAGATTGGGTTTGTAGTTAAACAAGTTCGCATGTTGTTTTTCATGAGACCATGTCTTGGCTTGAACGGGCCTATTCGTTTGATGGAACTAGTAGTTAAGGAAGGTATAATATTTATTTTCATCATAATCAATATGATGATATTAGTCAATACCTATATAATCTCACAATATTGTGCTTATATGCCTGAGTGTTTAATCCAATATTAATACTCATATCAAATCAAATAAACGGGCCGTTATTAGTACGTTTTACTCGAGTAACTTAACTCTAATTTTCTATTTGGCTATCATAACCTCTTTGGTCTTTGGTAGTTGCTTAACTGTTAGCCACAAATCAAAACCAAAGCAAAGTTCCCACTGCTTCAAGAAAACCCTAAACCCTTGTTTTCTTCTTTTTCTTTCAACCAGGAACAAGAAGTTCAGTGCACGCATATTGTAGTAGTAGCAGTAGGCTTTGAAGACTCTTCGGAGAGAAGGCAAAGAAGAGAGAGAGGATATGACGGGGCCAATGCTGGCGATGGAGCCAGTGGAGCCACAATCGCTCAAGATGAAGCGCGCTCGCGATCTCTTCTCTCCTGATCTCCATGCCCAATTCCCCCTTCCCAACCCCGATAGTAAGAAGATAAGGATGAGCCAGAAGTTTAATGCCGAGTATGGAGGGATAAAGAGCATGTGTAGTCAGCCTCTGACTCACGCAAAGTCGGGTAGTCAAGATCAAGCCCAAGAAGGATTTGCTCCTTCGAATGCTTTAGCTCTTGCAGGTCCTGAAAATTCCAAGGATCCACCGAATGGAGGAGCTCAAACTGATTTGTTTGTTGGTCCGACTGTGCAAACAAAGGGACTTGATGGTGATCTTTCTGGGGAAAGCAGTGCCATTGTTTCTGCTTCTGGTTCATCTGAGAGGAATTTCTCAATGTCAGCCATTATGGAAAGAATTCCAAGCAGATGGCCACGTCCTGTTTGGCATGCACCATGGAAAAACTACAGGGTGATTAGTGGCCATTTGGGATGGGTGAGATCTATTGCATTTGATCCAAGTAATAAGTGGTTCTGTACTGGTTCTGCAGATTGTACGATAAAGATTTGGGATGTGGCAACCGGAAGGCTAAAGCTCACACTAACTGGGCACATTGGACAAGTACGAGGCCTTGCCGTCAGCAATAGACACCCATATATGTTCTCTGCTGGTGATGATGGACAAGTTAAATGCTGGGACCTAGAGCAGAACAGGGTTATCCGGTCTTACCCTGGTCATCTAAGTGGAGTGCATTGCATGGCTCTTCATCCGACTAGGGACATTCTACTCACAGGTGGTCGCGATTCTGTCTGCCGGGTCTGGGATATTCGAAGCAACATGCAATGTCTTGCATTGTTTGGGCATAAGAATACAGTTTGCTCAGTTTTTACTCAACCTACGGATCCACAAGTTATAACTGGCTCCCATGATACGACGATAAAGTTCTGGGACCTTAGACATGAATCACATGATAAAACAATGCCAACTCTCACGAACCATAAAAAATCTGTGCGAGCAATGGCTTTACATCCTACAGAGAACTGTTTTGCATCTGCGTCGGCTGACAATATAAAAAAATTCGACCTTCCAAAAGGAGAATTTATGCACAACATGCTCTCTCAGCAAAAAACCATCATCAATGCGATGGCAGTCAACGAAGATGGTGTAATGGTCACAGGAGGTGATAATGGAAGTTTATGGTTCTGGGATTGGAATAGTGGTCATAATTTCCAGCAATCCCAAACAATTGCACAGCCTGGCTCGCTGAACAGTGAAGCCGGTATCTATGCCTGCTCTTACGATGTTACCGGTACAAGACTAGTCACTTGCGAAGCCGACAAGACAATAAAGATATGGAAAGAGGACGAAAATGCCACCCCTGAAACTCATCCTCTGCACTTCAGACCACCAAAAGATATCAGAAGGTTCTAATTCATAGTCGTCTCTACAAGCCCTATCGTTCTTTTCCAGGCTGTGAGGATATCATAAAGCTTTACAAAGATGTGATCCCATTTCGAGTGGTGACAGTGTAAGCAAGTTTGGAGGGTCTTTAGCAAGAAAACTAGGTTCTTGGCAATTCTCTTCTGTTTTCAGTAGTACCGTGTTTGCTTTCAGTATAATCCCTCCATTCTACAATGACAGTCCCACTTTCTTTTTTTTACCTCTTTTCAAATCAAAAAATAAACTACTTTTGCACATAATGTTTCAAATTTTTTTTGCACCGTATTAAAGATCTCGATTAGTACTTTAATTTGATGCGAAAAAATTCAAAAAATCATTCACGGAAGTAATTGATTTTTTTATTTGAAAAATGACACGACTTTTTATGATAGATTCTCAATATGAAACGGAGGTAGTATCTTTTTTATAATTTGTTCCATGTCTTTTTCTTCACTGTTCGAGAAAGTACTTTTCAAATACATTCCCTACCATTTTAACAAGGTTTATCCTAAGCAGGGTCTATTGAGAAAGCAGGGTCCATTGATGTTCTAATTCAACATTCTAAATTTTTTGTATACTTAACGTGTTTGAATTAGTTATTATATTTATTAAACAAAAAAACAAAAAAAAAATTTGTTTGAGGTTCTCATCTTAGAAATTTTCTTTGGAGCTCGAAAATCCTGTCTAGACGATCACGTTCTGCATGTATATTTACGTGTGCGTCTATGCATATATCATACATCTACATCATCTCTTCTCTTCATTACAAGAAAAGCTTTTGAAAGATGAACCAAAAATTGACCAGGTTTTGAGTCGATAACATGGGTCACGAGGCCATTCGACTCATTCAAATGGGCCTTTGGATATTTTTTTCCCAGAACTCCCACATCTTTTGAGCCAGCAAATCATCAGCAACCAATTACCAAAATATAAAGACCTCACGGTTCACCCTCCATGGGCCACCTAACCCAAAAAGATTAACTTAGGCTCGTTCCACTGAGAGAAATAATTACTTATTTTTAAATTAAATATGTTTTGCGAGAGAATGATTGTAAACCATTTCTTAGCCCATTTGACTTTACAATAAAAGGGGCTACCAACAGCAGAAATTATTCGGTGCATTCCACTAGACTTCGCCCATCATTTGGTGCCAAATTTGAGTATAAACACAAGTAGTATAACTTAAAATTTGATTATAAACACAAGTAGTATAACTTAAGGGCCGAAAAAGGGCATATTTATGCACCTATCTTGTTAGTAACTAAACTCTATATATTCACGTAGGCCCCTAATGTTTATCACCATCTAATCATTGATATTCCATGGTAAAGTTGCCCACCAAATGGACCACTCAAACTTCTTTAAGCGATTAGACTGGGCTTTTTGTATGGATTATTTGTTGTGCATAAGATTTGTTTTGTATTTTTTATTTACAGTAGTAACTTAGGACTTAATTGTACCATTTCGTGTAGTCCAAGATTCTAAACAATTGTTGATTAACACTCAATGAAAGCTAATTGATAAGGAATGGGGATTATTGATGTTGCTTTTTGTAGAAAATTAGATGTGACACTAAAAAGTCTAGATCACGTGATCATGGAATCAATTCAGAGTCAGATCTGAGTTAAAGTCCGTGGTGCAGTTGTAGATTTACAAATTTTAGGGGCCTATCTTATTCTGATACCCCTTATGTTAGTTTAACAAAAAGAGCCCCACCTTTAATCTTTGCTTTAGGCCGCGAAAAGTAAGAGCCATTGATCAAAATCTCCCAAACAAAGAAGAAGAAGAAATGGCCGTGATCAGATTATGCGATGGGGGCTATCACAAACAGATGTTAGGATCTGAGAGCATAGGCAATTGCATGAGAGCATGGGCAATTGCATGAGTGAAATAGATGATAATGAAGTATTTAAATAAGTATAAGAATTAAAAACGGGTCCGGCCTGCAAATTTGTTAAACTAGAGGGGATTTATTGGAAATAAATTATTGAGATAAATTAATTAATTTTGAAATAAGTTTTTGAGTGGCATTACAAAAAAATAAGTTCAATTGGGACATGTGTAAGCGGTTGATTCAATTTCTAATTTTTCATTAGTTCGAGCGTTCTCTCCCCCATATGAATTGCTCTCAACAATGAATGAGAATAAAAACTTGAAACATTGAATCAACTATTGGGGTTTAAGATGGATCGGTTCGAGGTTTTATGCTTGCACTTGTGGTTCGAAATTGGTTGGAACCATTTGTATATTTGAAATATGAATCGGAATTTCCACTAGAGAAAATAGATATATATGCCACAAATTAATAAGATAGTTCACTATATATCGAGGTAATTGGTATTATTTGTTAGTGGTTATGTTTATTTAGAAACTTTTCATAAAATCAAAACTTAGATGGATTTCGGTAAATCTAGTGACTTTTGGTGATTTCATGATTGTCAATATACTTAGTGAATTGATTAAATATAAAAACAAGTTAAAATTTTCTAGTTTCCTGTACAGATGTGGAACCGTTTAATTAACAGAAATGAAATGTAGTTGCATGGTTTAGATTTGTTTGATTCCATAAATTTCATGGGTCGGTTAGATTCTCAAAATTATTGGAACCATGAACTATGATTTGGTTCTAGATTTTCTATGGAGTTGGACCAATCCGATTCATAATCCCCCTCACGCATAAGCTGGACGCCTGGACCCGACAACTGAGTAATAAAAAAAAAACCAATATAGGCGTATTGCCAAAAACAGCACACATTAGTGAACTGTAAGATTTGTCGAAAGATTTGTCAACAAATAAAACTGTTAATTCCAGTGGATTCGCCTGGTGGTTTTTCACTAAACTTTGAAACCTCTCAAGTGCTATCAATTTCTTTTGGGGTCAATCCGGTACGAAACTTTGCTCCGGCTTTAATCGGGCCCCACCAGTGGACGATAGCATTGTTCCTATTGGATTAGCCGAGGTGGGATCAAAATAAAAACAAATGAAATTGTGTTATCCAAATTTCAATACAAGGCTGATAGTAACCTTCACCATTGGCTAAACGGATTTTGACTATTTATTGGTCGATATATATATATACTAAATCCTAGCCATTAAAATAAACGGCTAAGATTAAAAATTAAGAGGCACAATCTCTCTCTTCCCTTTTCAACTCACGTGCAGATCTCTCTCTCTCTCCTCTCCCACACCCCCCCCCCGCTCTCTCTCTCTCTCTCTCTCTCTTAATTATAAATCTTAAAATGTATATAACTTTCATTATACAAATTCAATTTTTATAAATTTTATATTTTTGAAATCTACTTGAAAATATCTACAAAATGAGATCTATAATGGATGTAAAATTATGTAAAACCAATTTTTTAATATTTTTATGTGGCAATAATTTTTTTGGGATCATATAGAAGAATTTGTCAGAAAAACTATTTTAATGTCTTCTCAATATTCCTAATTTTCATGTGGTAATCAGAATTGAGAAATATGTATCTCAGTTTCTCGGCTATGTGATAACTTTTATTATCATTGTTATTTCCATAATGAATTTCGAGACATTTTGTTCTTTGGGTACAGGAAAATCATCTCATCTTCTACGTGGATGTTTTGTATGGGTGTATGTACAACCTTAATGTGTTGTATTAATTTCTTGCAATTTCTAAGTCCCTTAAGATTTGAAGTAATTTTCACTTCTTGAAGATATTTTTTTCTTGGTCTGTTTCTTTGAAAATAGAAGCTTATATTGTTCTCTTGTTTTGTTACTTTTTCATTTATTCTTATGGAAAAAAAATTAAGAATATTGAGAAGATATTAAAATAGTTTTTCCAATAAATTCCTCTACATGATCCCAAAAAATTATTGCCACATAGAAAAATTAAAAAATTGGTTTTACATAATTTTACATTCATTATGGATCTCATTTTGTAGATATTTTCAAGTAGATTTCAGAAATATAAAATTTATAAAAATTGAATTTGTATAACAAAAGTTATATACATTTTAAGATTTATAATTAAGAGAGAGAGAGAGAGAGAACATAACATTAAAGAGAGAGAAATCTGCACGTGAGTTGAAAATGGAAGAGAGAGATTGTGCCTCTTAGTTTTTAATCCTAGCCGTCCATTTTAATGGCTAGGATTTAGTGTCTATTTTGTTGGTAAAAGTTTTGTCCCTTGATCCCCTCCTATATATACATACAAAAATTCTAACAGTAGGGACAATCCGCAGGGACAACGCGTTTGGCCCCATTTTGGATCCCGAAAAAATCTAGAAAAATATTCATAAATTTTTGAATATTATTTTATGAGGCCCTGTAAAAAAATCAGCTCCAAAGGATATCGGTAAGTATTACTTTTGGATAAGTCGGGCCCTATAAAATAATATTCAAAAATTTTTGGATATTTTTCTAGATTTTTTCGGGATCCAAAATGGTGCCAAACGCGTTGTCCCTAGGGATTGTCCCTGCTCATAGCAGGACTGACATACATACATACATACATACATATATATATATATAATTATTATTATATACAGATAGATGGATAGAGATCGACAATATCTTGTTTAAAGCAGCTTAATCCTAAACAGAGTTTCTAATGGGTTCAAACTCTCTATGCAGCCTTGTCAAAAAAAAAACTCTCTATGCAGCTAGTAAATATTTTGATGCGACTTAATTAATTTGATTACTCTAATTAATCTTGCCTCAAAGTTAAGAGTGTTAATCTAATCTTGGCTCAAGAAGGAAGGAGAGCAGTCGGTAATCCAACTTTAAAAGTTTACAGCTCCGCATGCGATCACATTGGATCGAGGTGCCCTCTCAGATTATCTCAAAGGAGTCCAAAGGCGTGTAGCATAACCAAAGGTAAAATTTAAGTATTGTAATTTTTACTTCCTGCGTCTGCGCGCAATAATTTGAGTAACCATCTGTGTTTGATTGCAATTTCATGCTAAATGAGCGAATTTGTGAAGCTAATACACTCAGATGCAAGCCCGGTCTTGAGGGAAAGCCAAGAAACTGGCCGTCTTTGAGCCCCCCAAAAATTTGCCAAAACCTAGGGCCCTTGTTAATTTTAGTATTTTTGCAGATAGATTGATACAGTTTGGTGTTTGTACTTAATCAAGCTTGCAGTGTTGATTTACCAAAAAAAAAAGGCTTGCAGTGTTGTTTTTCGTTAGACATACTTATTTTCGTCATACTAATAGCGATGAGATTAATTACTATATCCTAGCTCATAATATTATATCTCACAATTTATGCACTTCTAGCGATGAGATTAACTAAACTAAAATTAACGGTTCTTCCTAAAGAGAGTGAAGAACATTTCTTCATTGATTCCTAATTTGGAGAGGAATGAAAAATACGCCCTCGATTTCCGATACAGATATGTGATCTCCTATGATATAAAAATCTTGTACCCTACACGTAGTACAAGTTTTTTATACTAAGTAAAAGTTTTAGCAATAATACTTGATATACTCATATCCTGGCAAACAAACAACCCCTGGTACGTTTCACCGACTAACTTGACTCTAACATTTTGTTTCGCTAGTCTACCCTTTTTGGTCTTAGGTAGTCTTTGTTTTTTTCCTTTTTTTTGCCAAGTTGGTCTTTGGTATGGTTGGCTTGCTCTTAGTGCATCTTTTTTTTATAGTTAATTTAGTCCCTGTCTTTTTCTTCACTTTTCCATAAAGTGAAACTCTTTCGAAAACATTCACTTACAAAAGTTTTATCCCAAGCAGGGCCTTATTATTAAATAGGTTATTCCAAAGTTTTTGCAATTTGACTCGTTTGAATTAATTAGTTTTAATCTTGTGAAATTCTCTTTTAACTAGTATTTGTCGAGGGTCCCATGTTGGAAATTTGTATGGAGCCCTAAAAAATTCTCCGGAGGATGATCATGTCGTGCGTATATGTGTTTACGTGTGCGCCTACCCCTATAATCGTACATCTACATCACCTCTTTCAAGAAAATGCTTTAGAAAGAGGAACCAAAAAATTGACGAGGTTTTGATTTTTACCCACTACCATCCACAAAGGTCACATACATGAAAATGACATAGGCTGTTTCTTCCGTTGACGCCCAAAGTCGTCTCCTCTCGCGGACAACTCTAATTTTGTCTTTGAGATTCTTCGAGCCTTTTTCTCAATCATGGTAGGATATGTGTAAGTCGTCGTTACTGTTGTATACGTTCTTCCTAATTTTTCTAGGCCAGATTATGAGTATCTCGACTAATTTTAAGGGACCATTCTTACCGCCCACTTGCAGTATCATCCTAGCTAAAATTAAAACAAAACTCTGTATAAATTAACCTCAAAAAAATTTGATAACACATTGGTCGAGACCTTATAACACAGGCCTTTACCACTAGGTCAATGTTATTGCTGTTACTGTGTTACCGTTGGTCACTTCTTGAAGGTCTAATAACTATATATACATTCTTTTGATTCGTAGATTTTAGTGACGGAACTGAATTGTTTGGCAACAAAGTAGCAATCTAATAAACGAGTTTCTAAAAGTTGCAAGGTAGGCTACAATCACTACTTGTTCTCTTAATTCAGGATTTAAATTGCAATAGCGAGATACGTATCAATATTGATGGGGCAACTAAATCTCACAGTATAATGAAAAAAAATAAATGATACGTTGAAAATATCCCATTACATTGCGATTAACATGATATGTCACAGTAGATTTTTATTTTTATTTTGGCAATGGGAGCAACAATTCTACAACCAGACCACTAAATGGACCCGACTACGCAACCTAACCCTCTAAAAGAGCTAGCACGGTCACACCTGTTACAACCCCCTCCACTTACTGGAAGGTATTCACCCTCTGAAGAATCAAACCCCAGACCGACCTTGAGGAGTACTCCCATAACCTAGACATCCGCTTGAACCAGCAAACCCAAGGTGTGTAAAGTAGATATTTACTTTGTTTAAACCTAACCTAAACCCATAGCCCAACTTTACAACTCAATTGTTTTTTATTACTCGGGAAATGAAATTTGATTTTCCCTTCTCTTCTTTACGTGCATCAAACCCTTCGTGTGAATTTGATCTCCATAAGAGTAAACAAAACATAAAAAGAAAATATAAAAAGAAAACAGGAGGAACACAGTGTAAATACATGCCTCGTTTCCAGAGAACCATGTAATGTTGCTTACATGATACTTCATTCATCTCAATTTAAATGTTAAATACGGTTCTGTGTGTCATTTTCAATGGTTTATATCTCTTGACACATACTCCATCCATCTCAATTATGTTTTATATTTTTAAAATTATTATTTTATAAAAATAATTAAGATTTATCAAACAAAATTTATATTGCATATTTTTTTAGCAATATACATTAATAGATATAAGCAATTGAAAATGGTACACAGAATCGTAGTGAACACTTAAATTGGGGTGGAGGAAATAGTATCAATCATTTACGAAATGACAAATTATATGGTAGAGACATTATTTATTATTTTTGTTCATAAATTAGGATACAAGAAGTGCCAAACGTTATATAATGGCATCTTTTATTTGCAAAGAATGTCATATAATAATAGTATCACGTAATAATACCGCATCGTAGTTTGCGAGTATTCAATAATTGCCCACTTTATATTCTCCTCAATCATCATAATATACAAAGACTGCGGGGGTCAATAGTCTGGCAAAGGACGTTAACATTACTTTAGAATTTATCGATAGAAACTTCGTAGGAAGCAGCCTTCACCAGACCAAGACCAGACCAGAGCGGCAAATCTACTTTTAACAGCAGCACCCTGTTTAGTGCCCAATACCTACGTTACCCTCAGGGCCTCCCTCACCACCACTTGTTCACCGCAAACAAGAAGAAAATTTAGATATAGATTCGTCTCTCCAGTCTCCACCTACCTTTACTCTCTCTCTCTCTCTCTCTCTCTCCCGAATTCTGCAGAGACTGACTCGTGCTTCACGAGGTAAGAACACGTCTTCATGTTTAATGTAACTGGTTTTCTTTTTGCCAAGTTTAATTGAGTAGACATTTTCTGGTAAATTTTGCTGGGGTTTTTTTTTTTTTTTTTTGTATTTTCTTTTGGGTGCCTGTTGGTAAATATATCTGGGTAGCATTGGATTATTGTGGTTCTCCCAGTTTTTGAAGTCATTTTTGTATTGCGCTTTCTGGGTCGAATAGGGGGGAAGCAGTGGCGTGCATTGAATGATTTGTTGTGGAATTAGGTTTCTGATCCTGAGGGGTCAAAACTGCCATGATTTCTGATTCCAAAGGCAAGATTAGTGCTTCAGTTGCTGACCGGACAGTACCCGCATTTTTTCTGTTTTTTTATTTTCTGGGTTACCGACAATTCCATCGAAACATTAAACAAAACAAAGTTAAAGGAAGGCATATTTTCCAAGTAGGCAAATCTACCATTGACAACTAATAAGAATTTGTTAAGGCAGCCATGGCACAACGGTAAGGTTGCCTCGGTGTGACCTGGTGGTCACGGTACGAATCAAGGAAACCACCTCGCTATCCAACAATTCCAATTTCCAACCCTTCTCCTGACCTGCAGCAGTGGGAACCTCTTGCACTTGTAGCCCTTTCTTTTGGGGTAAAGATTGACAAAGAGCCTTTCATCCTAGCACCACTGCTATAAAAAGTACGGTATCTATCCTGATTTTCTTGTTAAAGCACCTGGAGCCCAATGTTCAGTGTCTTTAATGAATTCCATAAAGTTCTTCACTTTACAATCTATTTCTGCAATTCATGAATAATTCCACAATTCTGCAATGATAGCAATTCCTCTCTCTGTCATCATGCCTGCCAAAATTCATACGTGAAATTTGTACAATAGTTTTGATATTAAAACTATCTAGCTTCTGAAAACCATTGTGATACTAGGTAATTCTTATTTAGTCCCCAAGTTGGATTATATTTTGCAGGTATCAAAGTATTAACTTTTGTTGAACTTGCTCTCTTTTACAAGCAATGTTTTTTATGATGTTGCTAGGCTTAAACTCTTGGGTAGGTACAGAGTTTACCTTTTCCAATCTTTGACTTCTGCAATTATGGGATTCCGAATTAAAGAGCAGTTGCAGGGTTTTATTTTATTTTGTATTTTTTCGTTTCTTGCTCTAACCATGGCAAGACTTTGCTGAATTAAGTTGATACCATCTGGTTGTGAGTCTTGCGACTATTCTCAAAACTGAGGTCATCTGCTCTGTTAGGAATGTTATAATTGCTTATCTTTCTTTTAAGTTGTGTTATTATCTTACCTTAGAGACAGAAGAAGTCACAGTTGTTAGATGTTGCAGAGTCTCTGTGAGTTGTAAACAGCATGGGAGGCAAAATATCTAAACGGGCAACTACAGGACGGTATTCATCATATGGATCAAGTTCAAATACATGGAGTAACCAGGATTATCCATCATATACTCAACCAAGCCAACCCTATCCATCATATACTCAACCAAGCCAACCCTATGTGCCACCAACTCCACCTCAAAGCTATGGTTCAAAAAGGAAGCTTGAGAGGAAATACTCAAAAATAGATGATAACTACAGCAGCCTAGAACAGGTAACATTAAAAGTTTTTGTTGTGATGTAACGACAATATGGTTTATGTATGCATCTGAACCATACCAATGGAAAAATATCACTCACGTATAAAATTTACTGTAAAATTTGAAATGCTTCTGCCTCACCCTATGTGTGGTTAAACGCCTCGCAATTTGAAAACACTTTTATTGACTTTTGATTATCCTTGTGTGAGGTGGCTATTAAAAACTAGATGTGGTCCTCACTTACTAGGACTTATCCCCGTACATAGGTGATTCCTTATGAAAACCTCTTTTGAAAATTACAACCTAGCCATGTTTCTTCTTGTACAGGTTACTGATGCTTTAGCACGTGCTGGCCTGGAGTCTTCAAATCTTATTGTCGGCATTGATTTCACCAAGAGTAATGAGTGGACAGGTCTGGTATCATCTGAGTTAGTAGTTATTTTGGTTTGCTGCACTGATATGTACTCAACTTGTGTCAATACTGGTAATAGGTGCCAGGTCATTTCACCGGAGAAGCCTGCATCACATTGGGGATGAAATTAATCCTTATGAACAAGCAATATCAATTATTGGAAGGACATTGTCTTCATTTGATGAGGATAACTTAATTCCTTGCTTCGGATTTGGAGATGGTATCTTTCTCGCGAAAACATCAAACATCCCATTTTGAGTATTATTCTCTAGATAATTGAGACCATATGCGATAAAATCATTGCAGCATCAACGCATGACCAGGAAGTCTTCAGTTTCTATCCAGATGAGAGGTTTTGCAATGGATTTGAAGAAATTTTAGAAAGATATAGAGAATTGGTCCCTCAGCTGCGACTTGCAGGTTTCATATAATTCATTTGTTTTTGTTGTTGTTCTTATACTAGTTGAGTAGTTGTATTCAGCAGCTTATGGTATTTTGGTGTGTGTCTATGACAGGGCCAACATCATTTGCTCCTGTTATTGAAATGGCTATCACAATTGTTGAGCAAAGTCGTGGTCAGTATCATGTTTTAGTCATAATAGCTGATGGACAGGTATCTCTCTTATGGACTTTGAAGTTAAAGACAATATTTATTGAGGGTAGTTTTGCGTGAAATGCCTAATGCCCCAGAAAATTTTGCAAACTGCACACATTCATGCTTTGGCCTGATGTGCCTGAAGGTGTTCTATGGTGGAAGTAGAAAGTAGTTCTTGATTTATTTGTGGAAAATGTTGAAAGAAGCCTACATGACTTCGCTGCTTATTAAAACATTAAACTTACAACTTTAGTGACTTGGTTTTGATTCTCAAGTTTTGCTTTGTTGATCATATTTCAGACTCTTGAGATCTTACTAATTAGTGGGTGTTGTCATAGGTCACAAGAAGTGTTGATACTGGAAATGGCCAGTTAAGCCCGCAGGAAAAGAAAACTGTTGAGGCAATTGTGAAAGCAAGGTAACTCAATCAATAACCCTTTTTTGGTGGCAATTCCTTCGAAAACACTTCCAAATGTGCTTTCTGTCATTTGCAGTGATTACCCGTTGTCAATAATTTTAGTTGGGGTTGGAGATGGACCATGGGACATGATGAGAGAATTTGATGACAATATTCCTGCCCGAGCGTTTGATAATTTCCAGGCAAGTATACGTAGGAGAAAAATTCACCTGTATTGTATTATTTTGAAGTTTGTCTTGTTCTTGTCATTCTGGTCTTATTATCCCAAATTGTTGTTTTTTCCTTTTCAGTTCGTAAATTTTACAGAACTTATGTCGAAGAATCTGGATAGATCAAGGAAAGAAGCGGCATTTGCTCTTGCAGCCTTAATGGAAATACCTTCTCAGTATAAAGCAACATTAGAGCTTAATATATTGGGGTAGGTAACATTTTGTATATTCTCTTTGTTTGGGTGTACGGTTTGGTCCATGGACAAATTATTTATTCTGTCTTACATTGTTCAATCAGTGCAACTAGAGGGAAGGCTATAGACAGGGTTCCTCTTCCTCCTCCTCACTATGGTCCGGCTTCTTTTGCAAGACCGAAATCTTCACAGTCTAGCAGTTCCCACTCAAGTGCACCTATTTCTGACAGGCATGATCCGTTTGTTGGGACAACACGACCTACAAGTTCTTCTTCTGACAGCCATGTAAGTTTATTCTCTCCTAAATGTCTCGTCGGTAGTACAATAGTATCAAGACCTTTTACTTTTGCGTGATTCCCTCATTCTTTTCCCCTGTTTGTGCATATGTACTCATAGGTTTGCCCGATATGCCTCACTGACCCAAAGAATATGGCTTTTGGCTGTGGACATCAGGTAGAGCAGTTTTTTACTTTCCATTTGTGTAGGCACATTTTCTGAGGGTATTTTTTGTGGATAATATTTTCATAAAAAACAGTTTCTTGTGTTTGGTTGCAACCCGGAAAATGCTGGTGTGGTGATGGTGGTGGTTAGGTTGTGGGGGTTGTGGTTGAGTGGTAGTGGTGCTGATCCAACGAATTGTTTTCCTCCATAAAAAAAAAAAAACTAGAAATGCATTCTTGCCGAATCAACCTATTTTCTGTTGGGCTAAACACTAGGAAATATAGAAAACATTTCTCCAAAGAGATCATCTGCCAGGAAAAAAAAAAGTTGAATAAAAAAAGTTGAATGTTATTGCCAGATTCCTTCTTACCAAAGAAAGGTTGAATCCGCACATGAGTTGCTTATTGTCTATTTTCCAGACTTGCTGTGACTGTGGGCAAGACCTTCAACTATGCCCCATCTGTCGATGCACCATTGAATATCGGATAAAGCTCTATTAGATGTCACATGATGTTGCCAAAAAATTTCATTGCTACTGACAGCAGCTCTCAGACGCAGGTTCTTTGCACGGTGTCTTCTTAATGTCGTTGCTAGTGGGTATAACGGAATGCTGCACAATTTTTTTGGCAGAACTTGTTCTTGCTAGTGGTTCTTTGCACGTTGTTTTTGTCTTCTTAATGTCTTCTTGTGCTGTGTACATGTCACTTTTCATTGATCCGTATGGAAGATTCGCTTATGCTCATTATAACCTCCTGTTGTTGAGTTGTACAGAGTGTTTGCATTGGCCTTTTTCCTCTCCATAACACGGAGTGGAATATCTGTAGCATCACAAGCTGTTTGCTGGCTTTAATTCATCGACTCTTTTTGTCATTTGAGTATATCTAATTGACAAGTAGTCGTAAATGCTATTTACTTTGGCTTCTGATTTTGATAGCGCGGGCCTTATAGTATTTCCTCACGTGTCATGGATGATATTGTGTCTGGATTGGGTTTTTTTCCAGAAACGAATGGGCAAAAACTAAATGCACGACATATATCACTTTTCGATGTAAACGTCATTGGACTAAGCAACATTGTTCTGCATGGGTGATGAAACCATCTACATCTTTTAGCTGCTAGTTTGTATCTTGGATTTGATGAAAGAATGTTATAGCAAATTGACATGAAAGAAGATAATTGTCTTTTTGTTGGGATTGCTGTCCCTCTTTTTTTGTTGGGTTAGGAAAATGCAAAGACAATGAAAGGTAATGCCAAAAAAAAGTTCCCATTTTGTTTGGTTATCTAGATACAATAAATATGTGGAAAAGCTAGGCTGACTAATTAATCCCAAAGGGTAAAGAATCTAAATTTAGGCCGTTATATAAGTACATAACGGGGTTGAATTTAAAAACTACGTCACCATCATATGTGTATGTATTGTCCGATACCGCATGATAGGGGCTGTATCACTGATATCGTTACGAATCCAGATACATTGATTCGAAACCCAGCTTCGGATTCATGTTTTTATTACTCTATTGTTGATAATGAAAATTGCATGTACACCCATGTGTCCTAGTTGTTCTTATGTATCTGCAAAGAAATGGTATACCCTAATATTGTCGACAATTAACCGGACAGCAGAGATTGTAGTCGCTATAGCAAGGAGAGAAAATAAGACAATGTTGGTCCAATGCCACACCTTCTTCTCCATTCTGGCTGTCTTTCCCTTAACCTGTTCACAGAAAATGAAAAGACAAGGAAATCACTCGTAGAGGGTGGGTTTGAATTAAATTGATTATGCTCAAACATGTTTAGTATTACTGGTGTTTAGTGAACTTTCCTTCAGCTTTTCGTCGAAATTTTGAAATTAGTCATTGGTCTCAACCAAAGGAAGCCGGAAAGTACTAAAATATCGGCTAGAGTTGACAAAAGTTCAGATAAAACAAAAATACAGTGACATTGTTAGTTTTTTTTTTTTTTTTTTTTGCCTCCGGTAATTTTATTTTTGCCTTTTGTACTTGTTGCTTTTCTCTTGTCAAGGCAAACGGTTTTATTGAAAAAATTTGACATCAATCTTGCAAAAATCCACAAGGAAAAATCAAAAGGACAATGATTTGAGTAAAACAGTTGGAACTAATCGTTGTGTAATTACTCCCTCCCTTCTATAATTCAAGTATATTGCGAAAAGTTGTACTCCGTATCATTTTTCAAAATAGAACAATTTATAAATTTTTTTCGTACCAATTTAAATACCTTAATTAGTCTCTAAAGTGGTGCAAGAAAATTCAAAAAATTCTACAACTGCATTGTTTCTTTATTAAAAAATGACACGATTTTTCATAACAAACAAAAACTACAAGACGGATCACGGATAGATGAAGTTTGTTAGCCCTAGACTGCTATTGAATAGTAAATACTAGCTAGGACGTTTTTAATTTTACCTTAATGAAGATCATGCTCGGGAAGACAAAAGTAAGGGGGATGAGAGTGAAAGAGCCAAACAGATTCACGAAGTCGCCCATGAAAGGGAAAGCTGCTGTCACCAACGTGTTTCCCGTGAACAGAGAGGCTCGAACGCACAAGAGGCGTTTGATGTTTTCTCTTGAATGCAGGCTCTCGTCTAGCTTCAGGAACTTGGTGTCAAGGGCTTCATGAACTGGTGCTATAAACATCTGCATCATATATATATAAAATTGCTAAATTAAAACTTTCTCAAAGTTAAATGTAACTTAAAAAAGTCCGGGTTTTTTTTTTTTTTCAATAGAAAATGCATTTTTTTAAAATAAAAAAAGGACATAGCTTGAGATAGAAGGTGCATGTATCAACCATTTTACAACTACGAATACAATTACACAACACGCTCACATGGATGTATTGTGTTGTGCATTTGTTTGTGTAAATATTTGTAGTTTTTAGATTTTTTTTAGTGCACACAATGCATCTCCTTGCTCGATTGCCCTTACAATGGGCTTCAGGTGCAATGACGAACATCAGAAACACCGCGAGTCATGTGGCACTTCCCTTAAAGGTCAATTAATTTTAGGATTATGATATATGGTTGAAAGGGATGTATTCTTTCACATAATTCATTAGACACCTAAAAGCATTTATTTTATCTATTCTACCTATCTCTAGAATTCAACTGGAAAGAGGATTTGGGTTCCGGAATTAGTCAAAATGCGTGCCCGAACATCCCGATTATAAAGATGAAAACAGGGTGAGAGCTTACTATTATCGCTTAGAAATGATGAAATGGACCAAATGAAAGCCAAGAGCAGTAGCTAGCTTACATGTTGGGAGACAATAGATTGTACGAACACTGCTGCATTAATCAGGATTTTGACCAACTTGGGTCCACTAAGCTCTTTGGGGAGATACTCGGATACTGTCGAACCATAAGCCCAGTAGCCCACAATGCTCACCCCGTAGTACACTATCAGCCCCGCAGAGTACTGTAGATACAAGGCTTTTCTCATGTTTTCAACTGCCGGCCTGCGCAGAGTCGACTGCATATATATGTATATACACGTAAACAAACAAACAAACCGTAACGTTTCACCCGAGGAGGCGTAACTTTCACTAAAGAACGGTATAATGTTATAACGTTTCCTAAAAGCTAGGAGTGTGTGCTGAAGCATTTTCCATGAAATTTACATAGGCAACATTTACAACAAAACAATGACTTATTTGGTTGTGAACATTTAATAATTTTTTATGGTTATATATTTTGAATTTTTGAATTCATCTGGACAAATGAAATTAAGAAAGTAAAATAAGTTGGACTGAACTTGAAAAAAAATTCTAGAAGCACAAGAAAATATGATTGTGAACTATTTGTGTCTAGTAAATTGCTTTTTAATCTTTTGGTCGTGGGACTTTACTTTTTAAATTTTCTCTCGTCAAGACGAATCAAAAAAACAAAACAAAAGCAAGCCAAGTACAGATCGATTGATCCACCCTTTCTCGAGTTGAAGCATTCCGAATAAGTACATAGATCCGATTGTGGTTAATTTCTGATGATCAAGAAAGCTTATAACCTGAATCTCCAATAGCAAGCCCGAGGTGTTGCAAACAATAATGGCTGAAATTGCACCAAAGGCATTCAACACCTTGTCCACTTTGCTTCCACTAATCTTGTATTCTCTGTTTTCGTTGGTTTTCCCTGGAAGATATATTGGTTTTAATTACTACAATTACAATTCATGTATATATGAATATCGCATAGCAATATATATAGCACATCTATATATCAAGATCAGTATAAGCACGAGGGGGCCATTAATTAATTTCAATGAGGCTACACACATCTCATGTATTGTAAAATAAGATTCTCCAAATCTAAGCTGCTCTTTCTGCAAGTCGATCTTGTTATGAAGTATATCATTCAGGCAAGTGGTTTTTTTTTTTTATCAGCTATCATTCATTCAGGCAAGTTTGACCAATCATTTATTTTCTAGGAGTATGAAACCACGAAGCAAGTAGTTAAATCGTTATCTGATCAATATGATTTGTTTACATGCATGACACACACACTTTGAGGCTTTACAAAATGTCACCGCTGAAATCATCAAATGGGAGCATGATATGATGAATTCATTTATCACCGGTCATGCTACAATCACACAAACTACTCACATCAAATATGAGGCCCATACACACTACACAAATTCACTCACATATTTGATGTGAGCAGATTGTACGATTGTGTGTCGTTATATATTAGTAATTGTTTACATCACGTGAGTTCGCATGATGGAGTACACTCCATCATCAATCAAATACCTAACAAAAGCTCAGAAGTGGACGACCACCTCCCGAGGACAAAACCGGTTCTGACTTTTTGGGGGCTTAAAATAAAAATTAAAAATAGGACCTCTTTGTTGGATATAATAAGGGATAAAAAAGTTGGATGTGCCCTTTCAATTCAGATTTTTTTGGAGGCCTAAACCTAAAGTGATCACAACACTTGTTTTAACTCGCGGCCAGCTCTGCCTGGGAAGAGT
This sequence comes from Rhododendron kiyosumense, assembly GCA_019656275.1. NCBI lineage: Eukaryota > Viridiplantae > Streptophyta > Magnoliopsida > Ericales > Ericaceae > Rhododendron > Rhododendron kiyosumense. The sequence goes on from BPLS01000600.1 coordinate 1,267,149, forward strand.
AGAAGAACGAAAATGTAAGACACCTGTCCACAAACAGATATACATCAACTACAACATGACGACACGTGTGTGTACGTCTATGTTGAGTGTACTAAATTTTTTAACTTTATTGCCACTGCCTTTGCCTTTTGTTTTTTTGTTTTTTTTTTTCAGAGATGACATTTTTTTTTTTAAACCGAGTGTTCGAGCAGCTTGCGCTCATCTCATTTAATTTTGGAGCTATCGGATAAATTCTCTAGTTGTCCCAAAAGTTGTAATATTGGGTGCCATGAGATTCAAACATGCAACTCTATAGAAAACATTTATTAGATTTCTCATGTATGCATGCTTAGGATTATGCATGCCACTTTCTTTCTTAGTATTTTTTTATTCGATCTATTTTAGTAAATGACAATATGGTCAAAACACTTAAAAATTTAAAATCATAATTTAAAAAAAAGGTACAAAGAAAAAAAGAAGAAGGAATCCCTTGGAAAGGAAAAGGACCTACCATCTTTGACAAGCACTACCAGAAGGATGAGAATGTAAGTGAAGGTAAGGATGGTAGAGATTCCTAACCACCTTCTCATTGCTGA
>BPLS01000601.1:0-13840 GCA_019656275.1 Rhododendron kiyosumense
CTTTTTAATGGAGCTTCCGTGAATAGTTGTTTACGAGGTGAATCGCAAGCGTCCGTTGCCGAAATGGGCGGCTGAGATCGTGTGGCTCCGTGAATAAGTCAATCTCAACATGGAATTCCTGAACTTCATGAGAGGACAATTTGGAAAAGTAATTTCCTCATAATAGGCACAACTTGGAATTCCTGAACGATGAGCAATAAAGATGTAAGATCCATGTTATGTAGTTTTGAAAAAAACATAACTCCAGCTTGTTGAGCAAAACCAGGAATTTTTCAACTAGGAACAAAAGCACAAATTACAAGGAAGAATAAATAGCAACCAATTAACGAAGTGTGCTGAAGGACAAAAAGCTTGTTGAATCTACACAGGAGGGAAAAGGTTGTTGAGTTTACAAGGGAGTTTATAAAATTCATCATTTCTCACATCTCTATTATAAAACATGAACTTCTCCCACCAATGCAATCCGCTATCTTTTCCACCCTCATCGTCCTCGCGAACAAGAGTGCAATCCAATATCACCGCAACTAAAACAGCCACCATGGCATGGGACGTGAAGATGACCGTTATCATGTCGTTAAACTGCAGTTTCATATTGACCAATAATCAGAGTTTGAAATGCTTGCAAATAATGAGAAATGGATTTGATCAGTTTTCTTTCCCCAAGAGAAATTTACCCATCTCGAATGCGTATGAACAGGACTGGCTCCTGAACTTAGTTGGTATTCCCGGAAATATTGTGGTACAGAGAGTCCGAGGAAGAAAGAGAAGCCTAATATGAACTTAGTTCTGAAGCTATTCAAATTGCAATATTGGAGAAGGCCAAGGCCCGCGGAAGCTACATGAAACAAAAATACATGTGTATTTTTCGGTAGGTAAGCAGTTAGGCAATAACAGATTTGGCTTAAGGGAAGAAGATACTTACCTACATAGCCGAAGAAGAAGCAGTATAAAGCTGCTGTAATCGGCAGAGCTATCAAAGCGAAAATCGCCCCAAATTTTCCTCTTTCGCCATGTATCAAGTACTTGTACATGAGAAATTATTTCACAACATCTAAAATCCTTTCTTTTGATGCCAATAAAATCTAGGATCTAAGTTTAACACAACTGCTAAAAGCAACTACCTCACTGCCTTCGGCTGATTTTGTAACGTAGAACTTACCATTTTTTTTTTGCAGATAATAGACCAAAGTATTAATGTACTTGTAGGAAATGGCATGAAATGAGCAAACCTAATAAAGAGAAGAATATCATAAACCCAGCTGATACTTGAACGACTCTTCGACTTCCTACTCTTGTCATTGTCAAGAAACTAGAATACAGCAGATAGGCTCAGATACAATGAGAAGATGCCGTAAACCCAACTTATATACATTCACCGCATAAAAAATAACAGGATCCAAACATTACATGAGGTTAGAGTTTATTACACTGATGCTGTACAACCAGTCACGGTACCAAATATACCAGACAGCAAAGTCCCAAATCCCTGAAACGAACTGATTGAATGTGTGAAGCACTAGAAACTACTTAAACTCGGTAAACTATACATACACGTGGGTATTCTCAAAAGCAATTTATCTAACACCGATTGTCAAAATAAAAAAAGTGCTATAGAAAGTCATTACCAGCCAACCAACACCGCGGCTGAGAACAGAAGCTGGAACTGGTGTAGCACTCCCATATCTTGCTGTTGCAAGGAATGTGCCAGTAGACTGCAAACAAAAAGAACCAGATTATGTCTAACCGAATCCATAATATTACACAGGAGTCCTAAAAAAATTGTTGGTTATGAGCCAACCTCAAGAGAAGCAACAAGAGAAGCAGCCATCATCGTGAAAGCTTCACCAGCTTGAAAAGTAGGTCTCCCCCATTGGAATGGATAAGGAATATATAACCTGGATAAGGAATATAAATCTGAAATGGTTAACAACAGTATTTCTCTATAAGAAGTTGACGAATACGTCTGACTGTTAAGAGTAGAGAGTAGTAAAACAATAGGAGAACTCAGATATCAAATTCTAAGTTGTAACCCTGCAGTTTACAAGCGTACAATTTCAAAGTAATGATCTGAATTGAAACATCAAGGAATCTAGCTATGTTCTCTCAAAGCTCAAATAAGAATTTTTCGGCGTCAGAAAATGTGAAAGAAAACAAGATATTTTTGAAGGAAAAAATTTCAGCGCTCCTGGACGAAGCAATGCTAAAGGGCCTCACTCCACTGCGCAGGAACCCACACCTATGTGGATCCCACACTATTGTGAAGCAGGGAGAGTCCCTCGAGGATTCTGAAGCACTCAATAACCTCTCCTTATCAAGAAGCTCCAATAATGAGTCCTTTCATAGTTTGGCTCATGTTATTAAGAAGAATGCGAACTTTTCAGATGCATTAGGACCAAACAAACAAAGCTTCTGGGATTCCAATCTAGTTCTTATACATAAAAATAAAAAAAAAAATAGGTGGGAAAAATGATTAGATATTACCAAGGAGCTCCAGTAATGAGGCCAGCACAATCAGTGCGACAACTAGCTTGAGTGGCTGCAGAAGCGTTATGATATGCACCAGTTGAAGTGAAAATTTGCGCATAGCCCCATACAAATGCAACAGAGAATAGAAGTGCAAATCGATCACACACACGTCTCTTTGTTTTTACTTTTGCATAATGGGGAAGATACTGCAAAATCATCACACAAATTTTCGTTGCATATGGAAAGTCAATTAGTATAGTTACTTTGCTTCAGAGCGATGCATTTACACGAAAAACCAAGAAACTTTCTCAAATGCATCATTGAGCAGTTGACAAATGACAATTACTTGCCTGTGAGACGATAACCATTAGAATTAGCTCGGGGATCCCAATTTCAACACACTTTGCCAGTTGCAAGGGACAAAAACAGAGAAGGAAAAACAGATCTATAGCAAAATTTGTCTTTTGGAATATAAAGAAATATCAGATGCTACCAATTCCTCAGTGTAACAAGAGGCAAAACCTATTTCAGTTCCATAGTAACTATATACCCGAGCAACACTAAATGAACTTTATTCAATTCACGTCATGAATTCATAGTGAAAAATGCTAAATTTTGGAGGTGGGGTTGGAAGGGAATGATAAATCTTTACAAATAAGTTGGATCTTAGAATTTTATTCCCTTCAGAAGGGCCTTTTTCTTTATTTTACAGCAGTAAAGATTGAATAAGGGAGCAAAAATGAAGTTGCTATCAAGTCTAAACTAGAAAAGCCAGGATTAAAGACAAAACATGTGTTGAAGGATCAACGAATCTTACCATTTGAAAACCAAGATAGTATAGCCCAAGTCCAGCAAAAGTCATGAGAGGAACCATAGAAAGAGGGCTAAGAAACCTGAAACAAATGAGAAATAAATCCAAAATCAGAAATCTGTCAAAAAAAAAAATGATCTGAATAAGCAAACAGTTTAGTTGTAACTAAGCAACGCAAAAAATGCTCCAAGTTACAATAATGATCTTACAACATTTCTCCACACTCCTAAGAAGCCGATAAGCATCTGGAAACAAGAGTCAACAATGAGAGCACCCTGCATACCTCTCATTGTCCTTTCAAACTTCTGAAAATCACCGAAAAGCCCAAAGTCAGAAAAACAAGGAATTGCTACGACAAGGAACAAAAATTTCAAGAGAAATACAAAGACTAACATTATATGTGCAGTTATCTCCATTGGGCTCCGGAGATGACAAGTGATATCTTTTGGCATGTAGAATGGAAGTCATGGGCATAACAAATGCGTATGAACCACCGATTACTGAGGGAAGTTGGGTGCCAAATAAGGACTACATTAGTGTGTTTAGTCCTGAAACAAATAGTAAGGTCTGTATCACCTTAGCCTTCTCAACCTGTAACAATGAAAAAGACTCCATTAGATCGAGTCACTAAACAAATCAAAGAGAGATGATGAACAAAAGAAGAATGTATCGCTTACATTACTGCCTCCCATTTGGTTTACGAACGTACTTGGAATCAAGACAGTTGTACCTAGGGTCATCAGATAATGCTGGAATGCAAGAACTACGACTTCCACTGTATTAGGGAGGGAAAAAACTATTCATCACTAAAAATTGTAATTGGTCAGTAATAATTACATCTTGACTTTCCAATGAACAAGGGGAAAAAATGTTTGACGAGAGAGAGAGAGACGAACGCCATGGAGGTGGACTATTGATGCAATATTGGACCCCTGGGATCTGTTCCATCACTGGGTGTGGCTGTATGTCCTCCATCTTCGCTCCATTGTGGACACAACAACAGACACACTTGCAGCCGTCGCTATAGCCGCATTGCCACAATCACCTGCAGACATCCCTGGAGCTGAGATATGCTTGCAGGGCAATAACGACTAAAAGGCTACTTTGTGATTCTCTTGTACCTCAATGCTGTGAAAAATGTAATAGTAGGAAACTAATAACTATGTAGGATATCGCATTTAATAAATTGTTAATGATTTGTTTGATATTGCACAATATTTGCTGAGTATCAACCTGATTCTACAGTTACAACTTCGAAATCATTGGGATAACATAGTTATACCGGTACATGCTATAGTATTTTCTGGTGTGGAGCAAACTATCAGGTTTGCAAAACGAAGACTTAAAATTCATACAATTTTTGAAGAAAATTTTAATTTTTAATTTTTTGACAATTTACTCACATCATTGATATCTCTTTAAATTAAAGAAAAAAAGTTTGAAATTTTTGCTTTAAAAAACCTCACATCATTGGTTATCATTTTAAAGTTATCTCCGTGAACAATCCCATTTCCAACACCTATATTAATAACTGACGAAGTTAATTAACACGTATATTAACTAATTAGAATAAAACATGGATTTGTAACGGCAAGTGAGTGTTGACAAAGGTTTTTGTTATAGTAGGGCCTATTTTTACTTAAAAAATTTAAATGAATTATTTTTTTGTCATTATTCAAACATAAATTCCTCTTTATTAAAAAAAAAAAAAAAGGGTTTCGATCGTAATTTTAAATTATTCTCATCGTAACAAAGCAATAATGTAAAAAAAAAGGGTCTAAAAACTAACAAATATAAATTTTTTTAAATAAAGACAAAAAAATAATCCATTTAAATTTTTTAAGCCAAAATAGGCCTAGTAAACACAAATTCTATTTAACCTTTCCAAAAACCCAAATTAAAAAACCCGAAAAACATCGTCCGGACCGACATCCCGTTGGCCCAGAAAAGCTGGGACCCGGTTTCATCGGTTTAAGCTAGGGCTGCAGTTTTGACCCCCTTCTTTTGCCCTAACCTTTCTCTCTCTCGTCCTCACAGCCACCCTCCCTCCCCCCCTCTCTTTCTCATCACCATAGCCCACCCCCGTCGTCTCTCCCCCTCCACCGCGCCCTAAAATCGTCCGAATAACGTCCCGACGCACACGCTTCGTCTGGTGAGTTTCTCCTGCAAGGTTTTTGACCTCCATAACTTCCGGTGAGTTCTTTTAACCTCTCTCCAAACTCTAGTCCACGGTGAATTCACTGGTAAAACCCTAGTTTTCGTTGGTAAACCCTAGTTTCCGTTGGCCTAGTCGTAATATGGGTGAGCAAGTAATCCGCACTAAACGTAAAGCTGCAGGCGGCCCCGGCGAAGTTGACGCCGCCGGCCCGGTTGCCCGCGCAGAGGAGGCACGCGCGCAACCCCGTCGCCTCCGTAAAAAGACCCAAGTTGTGGACAGTGAGGAAGAGGAGGCGGACGAGGGAGTGCTCCAACCCCCGTGGGTCAATCGGGGTTATGTGATCCCAACAACCTTCCCCATCGACGAGTTCCTGCGCCACGACCGTGATGCCCGGTGGGGCGTGGCCGAGCTCGAGCGGCGCAATGCCCGGTATTTCTTTGGCCCCTTCCGTCGTATACTCCCCCGCCTCGTCCGTTTGTTTTGGCAAAACATGTACAAGCAGGACGGGTTAGCTGCCCTTTACACTGTAGTGGACGGGTTCCATTTCAAAATCTCCCGGGCCGTCTTGTCGCGCATCCTTAACTGTCCCACGCATCCCGACGAGCCCATTTTTCATGAGTCCGTGCGGCACCTTCTGCCGCATGAGATTGTTGCTGTTTTTAGTGAGGGACGTTCCACTGGTTTGGGATACTTACGTCGAGTTGACCTCCCCGCCCGTTTATGGCTTGTGGACTCGGTCTTTAGGAACATATTCCCCACGAGTCACAAGGACGAGCGGCGTGTTGATTTCCTTCGAGCCCTTTACTCGGTTCACTTGGGCGTCCCTCTTGACATCCCGGGGCTTGTACTGGCCGAGATGAAGAAATTTCATGAAAATACCAGCCCTCGCACTTTGAAGTCTTCAATGCCCTTTGCTGCCTTGGTCACTGATATCTTGACTCATTCGGCTTCTCTTGTGGCGGTCCAGGGTGGACCTCCTGGGCCCTTTGAGCCGCAATATGATGAGGAGGAGGATCGCACCCCTCGCACCATGGACCAGACCACTTGGAGGAGAAGTTTGCGATCACTGCGGAAATCTCGGGCTGTACATGCCGCCGGGGTTCACGCTGACGAGGAAAGTGGTGATGATGCAGATGTCGAGATGGAGGCGGGACCTCACGATTTGCCTCCTCCATTCCAGCCACCTCCCCTGGCTGCAATGCCACCCCAGGCGCCAGAGAATACGTCCTATGCGCAGTGTCATGATTTAGTTCAGAGCCAGAATAATTGTCGGGCTTCTGTGGATGCCCTTCCAATCAGGAGTGAGCAAGTAACCCGCAGTAAGCCTCAAGCGAGGGGTGGCCCCAGTGAAATTGATGTGGCTGGCCAAAATGCCTGTGTCGAGGAGGCAAATTCACACCCCTGTCGTCTGCGTAAAAAGACCCAAGTTGTGGACAGTGATGAGGAGGAGGCCGATGATGGAGTGCTCCAAGCCCAGTGGGTCAGTCGGGGTTATGTGATCGCTATGACCTTTCCTATTGAGGAATTTCTACGCCATGCCCCTGATGCCCATTGGGGTATTGCTGAGCTTGAGCGTCTTAATGCCCAATATTTCTTTGGCCCCTTTCGTCCTATATTCCCCCGTCTCGTCCGTTTGTTTTGGCAAAACATGTACAAGCAAGACGGAATAGCTGCTCTTTACACTGTAGTGGATGGGTTCCAGTTTAAAATTTCTCGGCTTGTCTTGTCACGTATCCTTAATTGTCCCACATCTCCCGATGAGCCCATTTTTCATGAGTCTGTGCGGCGCCTTCAACCACATAAGATTGTTGCTGCTTTCAGTGAGGGGGTTCCCACGGGTTTGACCTATTTACGTCGAGTTGACCTCCCCGCCCGTTTATGGTTTGTGGACTCAGTCTTTAAGAACATATTCCCCACGAGTCACAAAGATGAGCGGCGTCTTGATTACCTTCGAGCTCTTTACTCTATTCACTTGGGCGTCCCTCTTGACATCCCAGGGCTTGTACTGGGCGAGATGAAGAAATTTCATGAAAATAGCAGCCCTCGCACTTTAATGCCCTTTGCTACGTTGGTCACTGATATCTTGACTCATCCTGCTTCTCTTGAGGCTGTCCAAGGTGGACCTCCTGGGCTCTTTGAGCCCCCACATGATGAGGAGAAGGATTGTACTGCTCGCAGCAAGGACCAGACCACTTGGAGGAAAAGTTTGCGATCATTGCGGAAATCTCGGGCTGTACATGCCGCCGGGGTTCGCACTGACGAGGAGGGTGGTGATGATGCTGATGTTGAGATGGAGGCAGACAATGGGCCTCCTGCATTCCAGCCACCTCCTACGACTGCGATGCTACCACAGGCACCATCGACTATTTCCTATGCACAGTATCAGAATCTGATTCAGCGCCAGAATTATTGTCAGGCTTCTGTGGATGCCCTTCGAGCCGAGATCCATCGAAATGCGTATGAGTTTCGGGGTTTTTTCCATGCATTGACCGGCCAGCCTCCGCTTCCGCCTTACCAGCCTCTGTCTTATCCTCCTTTCCCCGGTGCTCAGGCCCCCCCTTCCGATGATGACGCCTGACATGGTTTGTTACTTGTGCATTTGTATATAGCGTCTTGCGTCCTTTGCTTGTCTGGATAGTTAGTATGGTTTGAGTCTTTCTTTATTTTTTTTGTCTTTTGTTTGCTTGAATTTTGTGTGCTGGCCTAACAGTTTACAGGCTGCAATACTTCAAGTTTTGGGTGTATCAAACTTATATTCTGTGCATCTGTTATGTCAACCCGATATCTAAGGTGATATCCTTCCTTCTCTTTTACGGTTTTTACTGTATCTTTTTGGTGAGTATGCTGTCAATGAGGGCATTGCCTAATGTAAGTTGGGGGGTGGAATAGCATGTTGGGGAGTAGTGTCATTTGGTGTCTTTTATGCTCTTTCAAAATAAAAAAATAAAAAAAATGGTTGGATTCCTTCTTTGTCTTGGTCCCTTTGCAAAGTTGAGCATGAATTGTGGATCTTCTGTGCTTTGATATGCTGTTGGCGTCATAGTTCTTTATGCTAGCTCTCGATAAAGCAGTTCATGGTGTCTATACTCAGATTGCTGCACTTCACACTTAGCTTGCATGTTCTTGATCTTGATTGATGACTGGGGATTATTTGAGAATCTTGATGGATAGTTGTGGAGACTAATCCTTTTGCGAGTTTAGAGCCATTCTTTGTTTGGAGGGGTATACATACACCAACTCTTGCATGATTATTGAAAGCGCATGTCGGTCGTTGGCCAGTCTCATTATTCTTTGTTTTTGGTTGAATGCCGGGAGTGTGTAGTTTGTGCCACACTATCACCATTTGAATGAGGACTTTGTGGAGAATCATGTTGTCCTTAGGAGAGGATTTTAGGCCGTCTTCGTTGTTTGAGCCTGTTCATCTCTTTTGTTGATACTTTTATCCCTAGTTTGCCAATTTGAGCCTTTTCACATGATAAACCTGTTTTTTTGTTGAACTCCATAGCCAAAATGTCTTGAGAATTTAGGCTTCTCCTTTGACTATGAGGCTAATTTATTTGGAGGGATATTTTTGGAGCATGTATGGGGAAAAAATCAGTGAAAAAAAGAAGAGAAATGTTCAAAGTTTTATTTGGTCAAATGCTAGCGAAGGTGGAAAAGAGTTGAATTTGAATTGAATTGAAGGGAATGTGATTGTGGGGGGGGGATGTGGGGAGGGGGAGAGGGAGGAACTGAAGAGGTTGGCTATATAAAAGAGGGTGGTTATTATTGAACTTTAAGCCCATGTGTTGAATTGATTCAATTGCCTATTCTCAGACATGAGTTTCCATTGACCTAGCCCTGATATATTTTCCCATACCCAACGTTATAACCGATATGAAGTCCTATTTGATCCTGGGGATAATGTGATTCACGCTTTACATTTGAGGTGGTGGTGTGGTGATCCTATTCTTACCGGTATTTGGCATTCTATTCATGAGACTACGAGTCTTCTTTGGTTGAGCATCTTTCATGGTCTTGGTGTGCGGATATTTTGATTTAACTGAATATTTCTGCCGCATGCACCTGTTTCGAGTACATATATGCACCTGTTTCTAAGAGTTTCATTTGTTGAGTGCATGTCCTGTGAGTTTTGAAGTCAAAACTTGGTTCTGATAGAGACTTGAGTGGTTCTTTACTTTGATATTGAGGTTATGTTCATGCTGGCTAAATTTCACACACTCCGGTTAGGTATGAGTTGCTAGCATTCCGAACTTTGCATGGCCTTTATATCGTCATGGAGAATCTTTGATTTATGCTTGATACTTGTTTGAGTGGTTGTTTGATGGAGAAGGAATTCACGGTGTTTGTGGGTATCATTGATAACCCTCACGAGACTTCACTCATCTTGCCGGGGCCTTCCAGAGGTTTAAAAGGTTGCTACTTGCTAAGTGATTGTGAGTTCTACAAAAGTGGGCATGGCTAAGAGTAGGTTGTTTTTATTTTAATTAGTGTTTTCCTCGAGGACTTGCAAAGTGTAAGTTGCAGGGTTTGATAGGTTTGTGAATGGTGACATTTACTCCCCCTAAGTTGCGTGTGCTATTTATTATGTTATTCGGAGTTTGATGCTTGTCATTCATGTTTCAGAACTTGAGGATTTATTGTGGTGAATTTGGAGCTAAACAATGAAGTCTTGAAGGTCGGGAGGTTGGAGTGACTACTTGGCCCACAAAGGCCTTGAGCATCCTGATGGAAGTCATGTGTGTCCGGACGTGGTTTTTCAAGCTCTCTGTACTTTAGTCCAGGCCAAACATCCGGATGGGGATTGGTTGCATCCTGAAGGATGTTTCATGTTTTCTGTATCTCAATCTGGGCCATAGGGGTTGGCTTTTGGACGCGCTGTGTTGCTAACTGTACGAAATGCTTTTATTTTGAGGATTCTGAGAGAGCAACTATATAAGAGAAAGGCCTGGGTCGGTTTAGGGTATAGATGAAGCTCTTTCAAGCACAGTCGTGCATTTGTTTTGATCGACTTGTGATACCCGGTTAAGATAGTTCTACTGGCATGGACAATTGATGTGAACATGAATTTCTGCAGTTTTTCGATGGAAATTATGCATTTCACCTGATGCTGCTACAACTTGACCTACACCTTGAATTGCTACAACTTGTCCCTTAGTGCTTCTGTTGAAGCCCAATCAGTTGCTTATGCTTCTTTGGTTTCTTTGTGTTAAAGTAGGCTGCGCCCGATATTTTTACAGTGCTGGTAAGCTTAAGATTTTCCCCAAATGTTTTCTTTCAAGAACCCTATAAACTCTTCTTTCGCGTGACCCAAATTTACCTAAAACCTGATCTAATGGTCCATATTAAATGGGGGCATGATGCCCCAATACCACACTGGGGCATCTTAGAAATTTTGATTGAGTATGCGATTACGTGCAGCACATAGTCTCAACACTTTAGGACCCAAATAGGCATGGATCTGACACCACGCCTTTCTCCTTTGCAATGAAAGCTTCTACCAGGGTGCAAACGAGAAGAGTAGAGCCGATTTGTAGGGATATTCCAACTCAAACACCTTAGTATTTGAGAGTTCGAGCTTGAATACAAGACTACCCTCTATAAACCAACTGAGTTCATACATGATACATACCAGCCAAGATACGGTTAACTCTGGCTCCAATAATTTACTAACCGAGCCAAAAATACTGCTCGAGCTTGCCTTGTTCACTAAACAAACCCGGTGAATGGCTTGGTTCCTGGGGATAAACTGTTCCATATTTTAAATTACAATAAATTTCTTTTCTCAGTCTCTTAAAGTTTGTTAAAAGATTGGGGAGTACTGATAAATATGGATGCCTGTTGCATGAGGCAATTACACTACATATGAATTTATATAACATAGGTTGTATTTCAAAATTTTGATGAGTTTTATCCTTCATAAGATGCAAGGACGACGTATCCAAGATGTTGCTAATTCACGATTCAGCAAACGAACAACATTGTTACGCGGCTTACGCCACATTAATTCAGTTCAAAAATTTGATTACAGTTATAAATTGAAGAAACTCAGTTTGTTCGTTTACATTTAAACACTAGATCAAGGTTGTCTTTATCTCTAATATTAACCCATGAATAACTACAGGGTCTTCATGTTTTACACACCAAATTCGAGTACTGGAACCGATTGAACTTGTTTATAAGCCTGCACACAAAACCAAAACAACTAAATCAAAAAGATATTCTTAACAGTAATGAACTCAGCATGCTCAATATCTTCCTTATCTTCAATGCCTAGACAAGACAGATGCAACTCACACAAATGAAACAAGAACGGCTATGTTTGTGTTCTCGTAAATTTGCGGGTATATTTGGCCTTTCGTCAAGGAGGTTAAGTGGGCAAGGAAGAAAGGTAAGGGGGTTTTCTGTGGCTTCGAAGCAGGGCAACCGATATGATAAAACTTTCCGAGAATAGAAATTTTGTTTGCCCTTGGGGCGCCTCACCCCACCCCTGCATCTGATTTACGCAAGGCATTTCTCTTGTGCAAGTCTCAGCATTCCAAAGCGATCTGGGCAACTTCTTTGATCCATCAAATCAGTTATACAATATCGTAGCCTGAAATCAAGCCCGTGGAATGGTCTAGACTCTAGAGAGTCTTTTAAAAGATTGTTTTCAAAAACTACCACAAAACAGAGGACACTACCAAACTCACAGGCCAAAGCTAATGAGAACAAAACACAACAGATCAAAAACAAAGCAATCATGCTACATTGGCTCTAGGAGAGGGCGGAAAACGCTGAACTTGAATACGAAGATTTTCTGATCTAGAAAAGAGAGAGGCATTTCTAATGAGACAACGCTGTATTACAAATTTGAGATAATTCAACAGTGTGGAGTGAACTAAATATTACAGTTTACAGCAGAACGTCGGCTCTACTCTTCTCAAAAGATGATTTTCTTCCCTGGCTCTCAAGCGGCAGCAGCTCAGAAGATGATGCTGATCAAGAAGACCTGTGAGAATATATACATGAACGCTACTGTATTTTAGTATGTCTTTACTTTATACGTAGTACTATCTATATTCTTACTAATATATTCTTCTTCTTTTTTTTATCGGGGCGGCTTGGAGAAATGTGCTCCGTACAGGTAGTCTCCTCCATGTTTGTTAAAATTTATTTACTCATTTTTTTGATCGGCGCATATTTCTTGAATTTTCTATTGTTTCTGTTTGCTTCATGATGGTATCTGCACACGTATCCACAACGGTCAATGTCAAACAATATCAGGAGTATCGAATGATACGTAACGGGAATCCGTTGTTGCGATTGTGAAGTTTGAAAATCATTGTTGAGAAAAAGAAAAATTAACTGCCGAAATCATCCGCTAGCAGACGAGTAGCGGCCATAGCGGATGAGTATAGGCTGTGAATCGAAAACTGACTGTTACGAAACGATTTTGACTGATCTAATTAGGGCTTATATTCATAGTTGTTAAAATCCTGCGATACATGATACGTATCTTACTCTTTGTATCTTCTCATTTGGAGAACAATACGTATCACATCATGAGTCGTTTTTGTATAAAAATCCTACGATTACTAATTCGAAAAAAGTCGACTCTTATTTCAAGAAGCAGAATCTCAAATGTATTAAACTAAGCCGTTTGATCTAATGTAGGGCTTGTATAAAAGCAAAAATCATACTTCGATTGTATTTTGTCTTACTTTTGTTTTCCTAACAAAGGGAACATAAAGTCTTAATATAATAGGCCCCAGTTGAGAAACTTAAAATTTTGAATCTTAAATTTTTTTTAAAATATAAGCATAGTTTGTTGGTGTTATGAGATTCATCTATTTTTTAATTATATTTAATTATGATTAACGTTGGTGAAGTATAAACTAAATTTAGTATTTTGACAAAGCTCTAATTGACAAAACCTAAATATGATAAGATGTTATCGAAAAAGATGTAACTATATAGTTTTTATAAATTCTCAATATCTAGCTCTAAAAGCTCTAGAATATCCTTTATGAAATATCTAGAGTTTTTTTTTTTGGTGAGAATTAGTCTCATGTTAATTCTAGAATTATCTCAAAGTTTATCTTGTATAAAAATATCTTTATACTAGAGTTTTCTATGGAGTAGTACAAATATGGATGGATTCTAACCATTTTGTATCAAGCCCAAGAAAAGTTTGAGTTCAAGCACAATACAAATACTCTTATTCCCCACTCTTGTCTTTAGTTTTCACTCTCTCTAAAAAATATTGTCCAACTACACAATAGAAACTCCGAAGAAGACTAGTTTCAATTTAATTTAATATGATGTTATTCTCAAATTGGGAAATATTGTCCAACTACACAATAGAAACTCCGAAGAAGACTAGTTTCAATTTAATTTAATATGATGTTATTCTCAAATTGGGA
>BPLS01000601.1:15988-58697 GCA_019656275.1 Rhododendron kiyosumense
ACTATTTGTCATCATTGGAATTTATCAGATATTATCCAAGATAACCTTATGGCCCTAGCTTCACTGTTTATGGACATCGGGATGGCATATGGTTGGGTATTCATCCTACTATTTAAGGTTCATGACATCTCCAGTTGTCTTGGACCAAGACTTGTATTAACACCCCTAAGTTCTCTCACTCTTAAAGAGATGAACTACAAGGGTATTCCAACGACACTAGAGAATGAGACAGTGGTTGTATGTCTCTGTACGTATTTGTCATTGTCATGGAAGTCCTTTTGGGAATTGGAAAGAAGGTCGTGCAGGGGAGTGCCTTCAAGTACCGTTGGAGATAATCTAGAGGCACGATTACTCACCTTTAACTTGTTGAAGAATTGATGACGTGCAAAATTCAGTTTGCTAGAACTATGAGATGTTTCAATGCTTATCAGGGCCTAACTAATCCCTAGTAGCATGTTTGCTTTAGCCATTCAAGTGATACTTGATAGATCTACAATAATATAAAGTAAGAACAAAAACATGGAAAAACTGCTATTGCTACCTGCATAAACACTACTTGAAAACATGGGAACTCCAAGACCTTCCAAATTTCATATAGGAGCATTAACCCACAATGAAGGACATTGTAGGTGGAGTTTGTGAAGGCCTTGGTGATTTAAGGGGCATGCCTAACAATAATCCAACAGATGGTGTCAATAGGAATTTAACCTACTTCCTTTCATTTAAATAGATACTAATATCATCTAGTGCTACGGAGTGAAGGCTCGCAATACATGGTTATGCTATGATCTGCTACATTCTTAGCCATCCTCCTTTCCTTTTCTACAAATCCTGATTAAGTCTAGTCTAGTGCATGGTACACAAGACTTGTAATATGAATGATGAGAAATGTTGGTGGCTACGGTTCTTCTATGCTGGTTAGTATATAGTTAGATTCAAGAAGTGCTTTTGGTTACTGCTTATGCTGGTTAGGTTTCAGTCTAGGATGGTCCTCATTCTTTTTTTGTATCTCCTGGGATATTCAACTTGTATTTGTACTATTTTTTCCCGAATATATAGCACGTAGCCAAACATTACGTAACCTGGATTTACTTATTTCTGCATTTATTTCTTTTGGTTTTTGCTTGTTGATTTCACATTGGTCCTCTCTCTTTACTTAACAGGTCTGAGCATCTCGAGCATATATCATGATATACCCTAGGTTCGGAGATCTTCTTCTCAAAGGTGCAGCGAATTTGATATGGGCGTGGAATAAGAAGTTCAAAGAATGTGCAAAAGAGTTGTCAAGGACCCTCGTGGGACTTGACAACAAAGAGAATATGGAAGCGGGGTTAGAGCAATGAGGATTGAGATGGCTACGATGTACGCAATGGTTGTTTATCAATTTTTTCCTCGATCGAAATCAATAGAGATTTTGGGAAACAATGTCAACAACAAAAAAATAAGGGCGAATGCAGCTTGTCTCCATAATAGACGGACCCGTGGTTCCACGCATATTCTAAGACTTCACCGGAAGAGAAATTGCAGTCGAGTCAAATATGAAAATAAGAACGAAATTGAAGACAAACGAAAGAGACTTCCGTTAATCTTCAATGGTGCATCAATACATACAAGAAAATCGGTGATGCAAAGCACACACCAATCTGCAAGAACGAAATCAATACATGGAATTAAATTACTCCTACCCCTACTACTAATTATAACCCCGAAGTGGGTTAGTAAGACAAAAATTAAGAATAAAGTAAAGACTTTGATTTGTTGGAGAGGATTTACAATGAAGCCTAAAAATGCTATTTATAGAAAAACAAAGATGTACAGGAAATAACCTCCTAACTTCTTCAATACACTTCATTCTCTTTTGCTTCCACTTGTCCAAATAACATGTCAAGTGTCTTACAAAAATACAAACAAATAAAAGAAATAAAAACTAGTTATATTATTAATTAATACAAAATAATAAAATATGAAGCATTCTTATAATTGCTACCTTTCAATCGATCATCCACGGGCGGTGAATATAGCCCTACTATGTTAAGTCACAAAGACCTAGTAGGATACAGTGATTGTATTAACTATTAATTAAGCAAGTAGCTATTGGAAGGATCTTGAACAACATAAACTAAAATCAGGAGGTAATATGAAGTAGGAACAGGAAAAGAGAAATGTACGATGATATTCTATTTCGAGATAATTATCATTACAATCAAAAGAAACTTTTAAAAAAAGTGTCAACCTAATTTAATAACATTAGAACAGAACTTCAGGCTGAACAATATTTGTTGTGGTGTCCGTTTCATCTTTAGGGAGGACGATACTAATATACAATCAAACGATGTGCATCTTGATAACGCTACATAAAGCTGCCCATGACTAAACACATGCATGCACAAATCAACCTCAGCAAATTTCACAAATTGTCCTTGTGATTTGTTGATAATTATAGCATATGCCAAGCGGGCTGGCTAGGAAATTGACGCCTTGTCATTTGAAAAGGAAATTCGGAAGATGATGGACTCAAGGAAATTCTTGGTATGAAAGATTTTTCGCCAATCAAGATTTTAACTGGCGAAAAAGATTTTAATTTTCCTGCATTTTTTCCCCTCTTTTCCCATCACAGTTAAACTTGACCAAAAAAAAAAAACTTCAATAATGTGAGACGCACTGAACAACTATCATCCTTGGGTCAATACAAAGTCCACCCTTTAAGGCAATGTTCCTTGACAACATTATATATAGGAGAACCCACTTTCAGCTCTAGCTTAAACGGAGGTAGCTCAGGAGAATCTAATGGGTTTTGGTACTCGTTAGGATATCAGTTAGTAATGTTGTGATCGATTTCATCATCCTCGGACATCTTATCTGCAGTCAAATAAGTGCGTGTGTATATATACACACACCTAGCCCCTAGCTAGGTAAACATTAAGTGTTGCGCCATTTATTGCGTTCACATCATGGTTTCGAGCTGAGAGTATTGTTTGTTCAGTAAGAACTTTGGGGTTGATCTTGGCATTTACGGATGATAGGAGCTAGGAAATTCCCGAAAGTAGCATTTCCAAGATCGATCTGCAGTATTCAAATCCAATATCAAGACACGCTTGTCATTCCAGTTGCGCAGTTTCGTTTCTACGAATCCAAAAAAAATCTTATCGATATCTGTTGGAATTGATTTTTTTACAGAACCTCATAAAATATTATTTTAAAATTTATCGATATTTGCAGTATCGATATTTTTTATATTTTTTTACCCTGCGGTATAAATGCACGGTAAAATCATGTGGTAAGGCTAGACTTTTTGATAGATGTAAGAGGCAGAAGAAAAAGAAAAAAAAAATGAAAGACTACCTAAGGTATCAGAATAAGCAGGGGGGAAAATTGCGGAAAGTGTTGCCAGTGTGAGAGAATCGCAATTTTATCTTGGTCCGAAAACAAATTTCGTTGAAAAGTAGCACCTCCGAATTCGATTGAGCTAAACTTTAGACGAACTAGTTCGTGATTATTGTGCGTCAACAAATAATGGGTGTCCAAGTCTCGGATTGGAGTGGTGGTTAGGTGCTAACGGGGAAGACATAATACATAAAGTGCTAATGTTTCAATTGTTAAATCGAAAATGGAACCCAAACTGATGTACCGGTAACCCCCACTCTGAAATAACAGGCCCCTATGCCTTCGAAAATTGACGAGCTCGAGGAACCATTCTAGAGTTTATAAATCCAATAAAACCAACCCACGCCACAAAGCCTCTCAATTACTAACAAGACCAACCCACGTTCTAATGCCTCTCAATTACAAAGCCTCTCAATTTATCAAACCCAAAAGATTACGTCGGAGACAGAATAATTTGAAAGCAATATAAAGAACGGAGAGTAATTTCTATATTCATATTGGATTAAGCATTCTTACAAGCACCTTGAATGCAATATACAGCTCCTATAATTCCGATTCCTGAATGCCTAAAAAAGCTAAAAGGATTAAGTATTTTTATAAACCCCATGAATGCAATATACAATTCCTACTGTTCTGATTCCCGAATGCCTATAAAAATTGAAAGGTACAATTCAACCGTAGGATTAATGGAGGGCAATTTTGGGCCGTTGAATTTATTTATATAAAGTTCAAAAACTGAGTTTGGTTATTATAGTAGATAAATAAAATAATACAATCGATGCTCATTATTTTGGGCTTAATGATATGGTTTTTAATGGGCCCAATTGATTTTTCTGTATTTGTAAAATCTTTGTTAGGCCTTTGGGTTGATCTGGGCTTCAAAGATTTGACCCACACCGTACGTGACGAGACCAAGACGGTTCACAAAACAAAGGAACCAAGAAAAGGTGTAGCCACAAATGCAAGCTAGGAAGAAGAGATTCCACCGCACGGTTTCACCGCTATCTTAATCTCATCGTTCATTTCGGTAATCAATAGTCTAGATTTTAAAAAAACTCTTCCAGCTCCGGAAGAGTTTTTTAAATTTCGGACCGTCCAATTCACTTTTGGACGGTGAGAGTGATGGAGGGAACGGTAAAATGTGAGAGGTGGGCGTAGACTTAATGCGTGATTACCCTAGAAAAGTAGTGTATGGTTGTAAATTGTCCTTTGTAAGTGCCTAATTGCTGGCTATTTTCCTGTTCACTTTGATGATCGGAATCATGCATATATGCACACTTCGGATATTATCTTGAATATCAACCACATCAAATATTATGTTGATGGATATCGTTTGATTTTTTTATTGAATTACATTTCTGTTGTAAGAAAATATCACGACATTGGATCAAAATATATTTTTCTCAATATAGATGTGTTCAGAAAACAAAACAAACGATAATCTATAGAATAACGGAACTCAGTTTTTGAATCTTATATACGTAGTTAATTATAAACCTAAACCCTTCATTTCTAAATCCTATGGTTAGCAAGTGTTAAGAGTTTCTATAAATCTAAAAAGATAAGTGTTAAGACTTATCTAAAAAGAATGATTTTGGACTGATTTTATTTGTTATGGAAGCAGAACTTTAGTTGATATATATAGATCGATGATAGTTGACACAATCTATGTTGATTTTATTTGTTACGGAAGTAAAACTCATATATGGTAAAACTTTAATCGAGCATTCGAGCCGTGCCTAAAAGCACTAGTTAATCAATACAGTATGATTTTTTACTTATTTGACATTCTTAACGACTTTTACAAATTAAACGGTTCTGATCTTCAAATGGATTCAAAGTGGATTCGAAAGGGGTAACAATAGGCTGCAAGGGCCGCCTTTGTCCAGTTCCACTTCCTTGGTTTTTTTTTAAAAAAAATTTCGGCTTAAGATTTGTTTGGAAGTTGAGAAAATAAAAAAAAGAAAATTAAAAGAATTCCCCTTCTATGATTTGGTTGGTCGCGCACGGGAAGAGAGAAGAAACTCAAAAAAAAAAAAAAAAGGTGGAGAAGAATAAATTGTAAATTTTTCTCTTACCTTTCTCCCACTTTTCCTTCTCAAACATTTTCTCTCATTTTCTCTTTCTTTCTTCAACTTCCAAACAGACCCTAACTAACAGGAGACTAAAGTCATATATCTGTCTGTTGGATCAACTTAAAATGATACAGCAATTAATTACTATATTATTAACCTAACGAGGCTAAAATATTCTTTTCAAACTTTCTAATTTTTAACCTAACGAGGCTATGATCTTTTAAAACTCTCTTTTTTCAACTAAATAAACAACATCGCAAGTCAAAACTTACCTACTCCAAGACCCTGTGAGATATAAGACGAACAAATCTAAAAACGTGTTCGAAAATCGCTCTCTCAAGTGGTGTTTTTTCACCGATATTTTGTTCATCTATTCCAACATAAAAAGGGGCGCACTATACCCACTTTAACACGAACGCTTTTGCGGATCCATGCAACAAATTGTGCCAAATTTAACAACCGGCGTGATTCGTCTAAACAAGTAGTAGTACAGTGAAATGCAGGGTGTCTTGTAAAGCCTGTAAGGATTCTATTCTTTGGTTGCTATTTTGGTGTTACCATGGGATATATCACCAGTTTTGTTGGGATAATTCATACCCACTTTAAATTATTCTCTGCTACTCATTCACTCTTTTATCTTTTAAAATGTCGGCCAACTGCTCCCGTTCCTCCATAATTTTTCCAAAAGAAAAGAATGTCCACATGTAATTGTCTCAGATTTTCACTCCAACAATGCTACCGCCTGTGTATACTCCTACCGACCACTTTCCGGTCACTCCTCTCTCACGTATGTATCGGTTCCACACATTGAATTGCGGAATGAACCCCACACGTATGCAAGAAAGGAGTTGTCAGAAAGCGGCCGGTAGGCATCTCTGTAGCATTATTGTTTTCACTTTGTGGTCCTGCATAGATATCTTTGGAATGGGATTTACCCTCTCAGCTCTTTGCTGCTTATAAGATGTGAGACTTCGTTGACTGCAAGACAAAAGGTATCGTTAGAGACATTCCGGTCAGTGTTGTCCTCCACAAATGTCCTCCACTGCCATTGTGGATTTCACCGTGCGTTTATTATTGTCATCTAAATCGTTTATTTTGTAGAATCTGCCGAATAGTATCTCTACAAGAAAAAACAAATTGATCGATATCAAAAGTTTAATTTTTGTTTTATAAAATGGACGGCTTGATGGACAGCTCAAATTATAGACAGAATCAGACTTTTCATTTCATAAAACCAAACTCCAATTTTTGATATAATTATCGATGTCAAATCAAATTGATTTTTAACATGAATATACTTCTTGGCAGGTTCTACAAGATCAATAGTTTATTTAGATTAAAAAATAATAAACGCACAGTGAACCCATAATGGCAGTGGCGGAAACCTCACCTAATCCGACGGACAAAAATTAAACTCACATTGTACGAGTTTCATCGCCAACAATGTGCGGCTCCCGCACCAATATAAATGAACCTCGCTAATGCTCCAAGAGCACTAAATAATCACTCGATGGCGGGGGTGTGGATGTTGCATGTAAAATCGACATCATGCAACAGAGAATGTGCTCTGTTTTTGTCTCTGTGATATACACGAAAGTAATAAATTGTTGTGACTTCTCATGGAGCACGAGGGGCAACGAAACACAACATCATCATCATCATCAATGAACGTCGAGCCATCCCTCAATCCCTCTCTCTGCCTTTCGGATCTGCCTTTTCCCGATCTATCATGTCACCTACGTTAGGTTGTGTGGAGGGTTGTACTAAAATAAAATAAAATAATTTCGTATTTTCATAGGTTAATCATCCATCAACAGTAGCCGAAAAATAGCTATTGAAATTGGTAAGGGTTGGGAAAACAAATTGCAGCGTTTTTTCGGTGGAACGTTAGGACCCAGGGACTGTAGGGCTGCAAACGAGCCGAGCCTAGCTTTGTCGTGCTTGAACTCGGCTCGTTCATTAAACAAGCCAAAAACTTGATCTCGAGCTTGGCTCGAGCCTTAACGAGTTGAGTTTAGTCACATATTAAACAAGCCTCTTTAATCGAGCCGACCCTTTCTGAACAAGCCGAGTTTTTACTCTAGCTCAGGTCATTTAAACGAGCCAAGCCGAGCGTTAATGAATTGAGCTCCCGAATTACTCGGTTTGTTTGCAGCCCTACCAGAAAGGGGTTGTGCTGCCAAGGCCCCCTGAAGGCTCCGTCCCTGTCAAGAATGGAACCAGGATTTTACCCTAACAGTGGCGAAATGTATACTAAAAAAATTTAATGGTGGCGAGACTATATAAGTTGGACATAATTTTTTGTTTTACATATAATAATTACATTTTTTTAAATTCTTATTGTGGCGGTCGCCGCCACTAGACCCCGATCGCATCCTTTGGTCCCTGCACACAGACACGCTCATGAGAGGGCATTGTGTTCTTGTGGTCCATGAAAGATATTATTCAAAAGTGCTTTTGTGGTCCAGTCCCTTGAGAAAGGGCCAATTTCAAGGGGACATGGAGATAAGGAACACATTGGATAAAAATTGGGAGTGGGGGCTCTAAGTGCTATTCATGGGACAAATTCAACGAAGTCGTAAAAAAAAAAAAAAAAAAAAAAACCTTTTCCTATCAGTTACAAAAATATAAGAAATTAAATACCAAAAATAACCTTTCCCTTCAAAAAAATTAAACGAAAATTGCACAGAATTAAATCTAAAGATAAATTCGCATTTTCGAAAATATATCGTGTTTTGATCATTGGTAACCTAAAAATCTGGCCCTTGAGTATCTTTCCCAACAATAAGAAATGCCGAATAGAGAGAATAGACATGGGTAGACAACCTAACTCCACTTTATGTGAAGCGATTTATTCGCGTGACTTAAACTTATTACTCATGACTTTGACTCTCCTTGTAATTATTTCGAAATGAAATAATTTTTCTTTTAGATATCGATTTTTTATCATACGATAGTGCTCGTGGTAAGCGCACAACTATATGTCCGTCATGTTAGTGCAAAAAGAAAAATAAGAGTTGACGTAAAGAAAATAAGGTGATCATGTCGCTTGTGGGACAGTCCCTTAATCACGCGTAGCGGAAATTAGACAGTTCAAACATAGACGCATTTGAAACTTTAGTTCATTGAGCAATTCAGGAAGGGTTTCCCTGTTGTTTAAACACAATAAACGGGGCTAACTCCCACAAAAAAATGGATTTCAAGACAAGTCGTTCTATTCTCCTTAATCGTATCAACTAAAAGTCCATTTCGCAGAAACAATTTTTCTAAGTCCTTAAGCTATAGACAGACTTTTTATGAGAAACCAACTAGATTATTTTTTATGAGAAACCACCCTCAATCTAGCTAGGTACAACGGAAATGGCAATGCAAAACCTTGTGATTGCAACTGTTGGACCATTTTCTGCACTATTTCTAAAGGTGGGGAAAGGGCCAAGCTTTCCCTAGGTTGGTTTGGAGAGCCAAAGGGGATGGAAATATGGAATTAGGATTTGGGCATGTGCCAAAGAAGTTTGAAATTTTGGTTCGGCACTACAAATGGATGACAATTTTAGAAGGTGCTCTGGAGAGATTTTTCAGTGCTGATCGGATATATCTTACGTGGTATCCACTCGGCGCATCCGAGCTATCCGATACACTTTTGGACGGCTCGGATTGAAACTCTCTCTCTCTTCTCACACCAACACTTTCTCTCTTCTTTTCTCTCTTCAAATCTGAATCGTTCAAAAATAAAATGGACGGCTTGGATGCGCGAGCGGGCATCACGTGATACCCGCTCGGCACTTAAAAACTTTCCCTCTGAGGGGGATTATACACAAGTTTCTTTTCTAGAGATAAAGACAGAAAATATCACCATAACCGATATTCGATTGTATTGATTTCGAAGGGAGTAGCGTATGGAATCGAATAAAAGAGAGGGAGCAAGCGTAATCTCTGACAAATTTGTATCATCTCTGACATCTCAGCTATTTTGTGACAATAAGTCTGCCATTATGCTTGCTTCAGATTCAGTTCTTCATGAACGGTCTAAACGAGAAAGAATTTCCGATTGTTCTTGTCGAGAACTCGAGGGCATGATTGCATATTATCGAACCTAATGGCCCAATTTTGTTCGATGAAATGAATCCAGCTAGAGACTCGAATACACAATAAAGTGATAAACAATGAATCTGGTAAGCGAATAAGACAAGACATAAGTCAACAATGATAAATCAAACTGGCCTTGAAATTAGATACCCGATTCAAAGAAAACAAAGTACTACAAAATAAATTTTTGGTTGATTGAGGAAAATAGGGAGAAACCGAGAAACTCGGTAGGTCTAATTTCTACAGCTTCTCTTACAGCCGTTTCACATACCTATGACACCCTGCATTACCCAAAAATAAATAAATAAAATCGGCAGGTAGGTTTTTCATTGTTTATAAAGATGGATATATATATATATATATATATATGTCACAAGAGAGAAACTTATAAGTTATTCACGTCTCCACACGATCTCAGCCGTCCAAAAGTATTTTGAACGATTCGGATTAAAAATAATTTTTTAACGGTACCAAATAATCTATCATCGTTAATAGATTGTTTTTAATCTGAATTGTCCAAAATACTTTTGGACGACCAAAATTGAGTGCCGTAAACCTTATTCACGGCTCCTCCTTGAATAAGATTTTCTCATGTCACAAATATGAGGAATGATGATTCACAGATCAAATGATACATGATTTTAATTAAAATACAATTAATGCTCTTGGGTTGTTCAAATATTATGATGGTTTTTGACTTGTCATTAATCAATTGCATTTTTTATAATACATGCCCAACATTTGACATTAAGGTGGGTAGAAAAGCTAATATAAATGTGCCCCACATTGCTTTGGTGTTTTGTAGGGTGTTCCCTAGCCTAAACTCCAAATTAATCAAGGACACGTTTTGTTTGAGAAAGTGGGGAAATTGGATTAGTTAATCATTAAAGAATAACACTATCTCTCTCTTCCTCTCTTTCAACCCTAGTCACCACAACTCTTAGATCTTCTCTCTTCCCCTCTCCCCGGGTTCCATACCCGAGTGCGGCAGCGGGAGGGGGAGGCCATGGTACTACCGACTCCCTTTCTTTGTTTTGTTTTTTTTCCTTTTATTTCTCCAGATCTATGCCTTATCGTCTGATCTGTGAGAATTTTATCTTTCGTTCTATGAGAGTTTTGTCTCTCGTTCAACGAGAGTTATTAGTTTCGTCTTTGAACGAACTTTATCTACAAATCGGGTTCTCTCAATCGAGGTTGTTTCACAACAATATTTGTGTTTCAGCGTTCTGTCCCTACACAGTGTATTTGGCGAGGCAACCCATGGCGGCTTGGCAGATCTGTAGTTCTTGGGAGTTCATTGGTGCATTTATAATTGGGTGGAGTGCATCTGATCATCTGGGTATTTGGTGTCTTTTGTCTTTAACTTTGCACTTTTTCTCGTTTAAGACTCCTAATTAGATGTTAGGTAGTTTAAAAGTGTCGCTATTGCGTCAAGCTATGTCTGGGTTAGGATGAAAGACATCGATCGCCTTGTGATTTACTTGTTTTTTATTTGTTAGACATTTAGTTTGGCTTTGTCGAAATTCTTTGTTAATATCTCTGTTTTGTAAGTGCTGCTGGGCGTTTACCAATACAATCTTCTTACTTTTGACCACACAAAAAAAAAAAAAAGATTAGTTAATCATTGGATTCATGTAATCTAACATTTGATTGTGCCATATTAATTTATTGAACATTGGATTAGCAAACAGGTTGGGTGTCGAGTGTGATGCATTTTATTCGTTATGATGCTTTGTACTTTTTATTCTTTTAACCTCTGGTTAATAAATTTTCTTTACAGTTCAAAAAAAAAAAAAAAGAACGACCACGCGGAGCTATTTTTTAAACAAGTATAAAATATTATTTTTAGTATAATTGGTAGTATAATTAATAATGTATCTCAATTTAGGAAATTAATTTTGGCACTCTACTTTGTGTGTTAATCACGTAAGAAAACAAAACTAAAGGTGGAGTGCCATTGGCTAAATTTGGAGTGCGAAAATAACCTCCCCTCAATTTATGAGTTAATTGAGGAAAATTTTACATCAACCCCTAAAATATTTTGAAAGTAGTCCGGTAATAAATAAGTAATAGTAAGTACATGTATGCTTTAGTTATTCAATAAAAATAAATAAATAAATAAATTTGCATATTTATCTCCGCATTGGACTCAAAATGATCGACTAGTATATTATATTATACGGTACGAAAACACAAAAGATATACTAATAACATAAAGATTATTTTTCCGAATAAAAATATGTCTCTTTATTTCGCTCCTTTCGAATCGAAATTCTAGCTCCGTCCCGCCTCTGACAATGACGATCACGTATACCTAGATCGTATCATCGTAATGCAATTGTGCAATTCAAAAGTATGATTATGTGTTTAGTATCTCTGTTATAAAATAGAAGGGTGTTGGAACAAGTTATTGGAACAGCTTAGATTCATTTGATCTAAAGGCTGTAATGCATCCTCCCACTTCCCGGTTAAGTGCCCATGATTTTCACCTAAATCACACAACTGCCATCCCCATCCAACTGGGATGCGTAGTGCCGCAGGTACGGGTTAACACTAGTAAGATATATAACAACACATCTCCGTGACTATAAAAAATGGAATGACAATCTCGTGGGACAAAGTGGGATAATCTCTGTAACTATTTGTGAAATATAAGAAATGGGGATGGTGTTGTACAGTAGTGTGCGTAGCACTGTGCTGCACACCTCTGAGCTGTCAGATCGTGCTTCCGAAGGCTCAGATCTTATCTCGTCAATGAACAATTCTCGATCGTTGGCTGCCGAGATGAGATCCGAACCGTCAGATGCACAATCCGATGGCTCAAAAGTGCTCATCACGGTGCAGGCACTGCACACCAACCCGAAGTCCGAAATGTCGGAAGATGAAACAAGCGTGTACAGTGACATAGGAACAAAGAAGCCCAATTTGGGTTATTAACAATTCTGCATGATTAATTTTTGCTTTTATTCAATTTTGTTGTCTTTGTTAGTTTTGCATCAATTTTTTTTTTAAATTATTGATTTGTCTCAACGAGATGAATCTAAAAGTATAAAATTATTATCAATTTTTTAAAAAAAATCACTAAATACACAAATAATACAAAATAGACTGACTTTTTAGCTTATTTTCTTTATTCAAAAAAAAAAGTTTGGCTCTTTTTTTTATTTTTCTTATTCCTCTCAATAACATGAACCAATAATTCAAAAAAAATTAATGCAAACCTAGCAAATACAATAAAAAATGAATAAAGACCAAAAGATAATCTGACTATTTAACCAAAAACACACCAGCGTCTGTTTCTAGAAAAATTGCCCTGAAAGTACGTTGGATCCCTTGAAAAAGCAAGCGGAGCTGCTCATTTGGTTGCTATCAGGATTCAGGACCTCTTTTGCGTAATGGGAGAGCTTGTTGTGCACGATGTGAGCCGTTGGATCGTGCATTTAACGGCTCGGATCTCATCTCAGTAATAGAGTTAGATCCTATTCAATTTGTTGATAGACTGAACGATCTAATTTGGTCATTAAATTTGTTTGTTTGATCTGTCTCAGACTATTTTAGTGATTGAAACCACTTATTTTTTAAAATTCGTCAAAAGCATGTGTCACATAAAAAATCACGTTGATCAGATGTCGTTGGGTATGACGGAACACATTTACTACAGAAGAATAAGACTGCAACAATCAACAATGGATCAGAACCCAAAATTTTCGAGATAAATACAAATATGTTCTAAACACCATATCAAATGATAACTAGTCAACGCGATTTTTAACGTGATTGATGTTTTTTGCGAGCTCTAAAAAAATGAACAATTTTGATCATCACAGTGTGTCAAAAAAAAAAACTAACAATGAGTCGAAAAATTGGACCGTTCAGTCCATATCAAAAGGACTGTGGAGGATTCAACTCCTTGTATCCCCTATCAATTGAATGATTTTGTTCACCTTTGCTTTATTCACTCTCACGACAATGTGCTGCTAATTTTGAGCCACAATTCGATGATGGAAACCATTCAATATTGTGCAGGAACGTGTAATTCCTTCTTTTTGGCAAGACTTATTTTGCAGGAACGTGTAATTCTCAGATGAAACGTTGAAACTGTAGATCCTATACAACTTTTCTGGTAACTAATCGGATCCAAAAAATTTACAGAAAATTTTAATTTTCTCATTATTTCTCCTACTTTCTGTTCAACTGAACGGATCTACCCAATAGTGAGATCTATCCTTGTAATGACTTGTTTTCTCTCTCTTCTCCGTTCTTGTTTTTCCATGTCCATATTTATGGAGTACAGTACTCTGTACTCCTACTTTATGTTGCAGCGAAGCAGTGCCGTATGGCTGACGGCACGGCAGAAGGCCAAACAGCAAAATGATACCCAAGTTGGTAGGGGACCATGGTCCTTCCTCGCTTGCCATATACAGCTAAAAACCACTGCGTACACTGCCCTTTATCACAAACGAATCCGGGGTCGTGTGTCCGCCGAGATGTACTCTGAGCCGTTCACTACCGAGCATGAATGGTTTGGATCGGTCCAACACGCATGTTGTTTTTGTTCCTTGAGGACAACAGACACACCCATTTCATCACGAACCTAACTCTTAATTTTAGATTCTGGCTTGTTTGCAGTCCAAACTTAAACGGCAGAGGTGCAATCTACTATCTAAGTGATTGCAACCGTCAGTTATTGTTTTTAATGATCCTGATTTGTTTTGAATCTTTTATCGGTAAAATATTCAACAAATCAGAATCATTGACTGTCAATATGAATGATTCAGATTGAGCCGCACAACCTTCTCTATAGTTGACTGCAAAGTAACCGAATCCTTCATCGGGTCATTTCCCTTTTCCCTCCACCCGAATTAGCTTATCTTAAGAGGTGGTGGCCTAGTCCAATGGCTTGGTAGTGTACGCCCCTCACCCCGGGATCGATCAATTCCCTGCCCCCTCCTAATCCTCCATTTTAATGGGGTCTTTTTCCCTTTTCTCTCCACCCAAATTAGCTTATCTTAAGAGGTGGTGGCCTATCCCAATGGCTTGGCAGTGTATGCCCCATGCTCACCCCGGGATCGATCAATTCCCTACCCCCTCCTAATCCTTCATTTTAATGGGGTCTTTTTCCCTTTTCTCTTTTCCCTCCACCCAAATTAGCTTATCTTAAGAGGTGGTGGCCTAGCCCAATGGTAAAGGGCAGTGTACACCCCACCCTCATCCCGGGATCGATCAATACCCCTTCCCCTCCTCCCCCTTCCCCTCTAGATTAGCCTATTTTCTCCCAACATATGGCCCAAAAAAACTTAGCTTATTGTTGGATTGGAAGATATTAGTTAAGACTCCTCCAAGAGAATAAATTCTCCTTCTCCCTTCTCCCCCATTTCTTTTTCCACTACCAAACATGAGATTCATCCTCCTAACAAACGGGCCCTTACTCTAAGGAAATAAAAATTCGAGAAGAGGGTCAAATGGGCAAAATACCATTAAAAACATAGGCAAGATTACTATATCCAAAAAAAAAAAAAAAATTGGTGTAGAGTTCATGAGTCCTACTTTGTTGGGAAGGTGAAACTTTTTTGAAACCCACTCATAGTTTCAAAGAAACTGACTCTTAGAATTTAGTACCTATTTGGTTGGGAATGTGAGGGATGAGTTCCCCTCCATGTCCCATCTCTCCATACTCTCAATTTTTTGTTCACATTTTGGGTTTAAAAATATGATCCAAACCGTTCACCTAGTAGAAAATACAAAGGAGTATATATAGAATAAGTATGATCGGAGATCGATAGACGCGTAAACATGTTGCAAACTGTATATAAAATGAATGATAAATATATTCTATAGTTTAACCTTAAAATTTACATAACGAAAAGTAACTTGTATGCATATTTATCAAGATCGGATCATACTGATATTTTGTAGACTCATAGTTTTTTTGTGCTCTACAAGGGGTGACGTCTCGAATCATAATTTCGGATCCAAAATGTGGACGAAAATTGAGAATATGGAGGGGTGGGGTATGGAGAGGAGCTGATCTTAGAATGCGATACCTTTTGTAATTATCCTTTTGGATTTTTGTGACAAAAAAAGCTTGGGTCAATTTTTTGTTTTGGTTGATTCGTATTACGTAGAGAAATATTTAAACAAAAAGTTCGTATTGACAAAAAGGCTACCGAAAATTTAATTTTCCAGACACTTTCTCTCTGTTTTTGCTTTTTTGTCTCTAATAATTGGAAACACAAAGAAAGAAGAAAATTAAGTAAAAAAGAAAGTATACACACAAAAAAAAAAAAGAAGAAGAAGAAGAAGAAAGTAGGAATTGTTTACAAGCAGCTACAAATCTACCAAATAGCAACAAAAACTTATGTCTTAATTTGCTGGTCTTTCCTGATCAAAAAATAAAAATAAAACTTGCTTGTCAAATGAGTCCCTAAACTTTCATGCTCTACTTTCTACTTGTGAGTTAAACTAATACAATTCAGGACAGATGAAAAGTAATTGAAACATTAGATTCTAAGTTTTTTTTACCCTAGCCAAACCAAGTCAAAACGGTTGGAAGCAGGGGCTGTGTCGTGTAGTGTGTGTTGTGCACCATATGGACCATCTGTCTCAGTAATCAATGGTTCGGATTACAATGAAATTTTTCCGGAGGAAGAGTTTAAAATCTGGACCATTCATAACACTTTTGGACGAAGGAAATCGCATAACACCGTGATGTGCACTAGATGCGCAGCACGCCCCCCGGTCCAAAACGGTCACATCATCCCTTCATCCCCCGTCATTATCTTATACCCCTCTCTAATGCAGCATCCAATCGGGGCCTTAGATTCTAAGTATTTTTGTACAAAAAAAAATTTCTTAAGACAATGACAAACAAATTGGCATGAATAATTGAATATAAAAGTTTGAAGATGACGTGACCAATTTACAAAGACGAAAGTTTCATATGTTTTATGATTGGCCTCGTAAATGAAGTGTTGCATTCTTCCTAAATTTAAGGCTTTTTTTTTATATATTTTATTTGTCTTTTCCACTTTTTTTTTTTGTCAGATTCACGTTATATTTTTTGAATTATTACTCTGTCTCGACAAGAGCTATCTGAAAAGTAAAAATTATGATAAAAAAAAAATACTCTAAGAAGTTTACTAACAAGAAAAAAATACAAAACATTTGGTATTTTTGTCTACATTGTCATTTATATGAACTTTTTAAACTTATAATTCACATCTCTATACTTTTTTAATTTCTATTGTTGAGATGAATGATTAATTTTAAAAATTAAAAAATTATAATGAAAAGCTAAACAAAAATTAAGAAAAATAAAAAATACTCCTAAGAGACAAAATTTAGGGAATATTGGGCGTGGGCCCTCCGGGACCATTGTACAACGTTTCGGTAGTTCGGAACCACCGAATAATTACTCAAAGTCCCCATTGATTGAGCCGGCGGCGGACCACAAGTCAATATCATAGGGTGGTCCAGGCTCCTAATATTACTCCACGTGTTGAACTTTTATTGGCCTTTTCGTAGCGCTTTGCTTGGAAGTGGTCCCCGCTTGTGGTCCAATCGACGAGGAATTGCCGCGTGTCCGTTCGTTGAGTCGTTGTCTCCGCGACTGCCTGAGAGGGTAATGCTTTGCCGCCCTATCTTACCCGCAATCGGGATAAATTCCTCTCCATACCCTGTCTCTCCATATCCCTTCATACTCTTTTTTTTTTTTTACCACATCTCATGTGTAAAACTATGATCTGAGCCGTTCATCTCGTAGAACACGCAAAAAAACAATATTTAGCTGCAAAATATCAGTATCATCGAAGATCGATTGATATGTGAAAGAGTTACTTTTCGTTCGGTAAATTATAAGGTTATATGTAGAACATGTTTACCATTCATTTTTTCATAATAGTTTGCAACATATTCACGCATCTATCGATCTCTAATCATATTGAGATTTTGCAGGCGTATATTGTTTACGTGTTTTACGAGGTGAGTAGTTCGGATCATGGTTTAGACCAGAGATATGGACGAAAGTTAGAGTATGGAGGGGGATGGAGTGATGGGGTATGGAGAGGAATTGATACCCTCGCAATTGGTTCATCCTCCTAATTTTTTTTTTTTTGTTGTCTTTTTTGTTTGGCACGTTTTGTTCTTCTTTTCTCAATTTTCGTTAGATTCACGTCATATTTTTGGATTAATTATTTATCTCAATGAGAGGAGTTTAAAAAAAATAAAAATAGAAGAAAAAAAAGGTTCACTAAAGACGAAAAAAATCAAATAGCTATTTTTTTGTATATAGTATCATTTTATATGGATTCTTTTCAACATTAATATACTTATTTGATTCTTCTCATATAGACAAATAATTATTCCCAAAATTTACGATGAAAAAGATCAACAAAAAGTAATGTAATTAAAAAAACTAACCAAATTTTTTAAGTGGGGAACTATTTGGTGCAACTGCTCTAGTATTTTTTGGGGGTGCTATGATGATCAAACTGTATAAGCCAATTTACGCGTAACATACGTGTCGATTAATGTCCTCTTCGATTAAGCCAAAAGTAGGCATTTGTAATTCAAAAAAAATTGACACATTGTCAAATCACAGAGAGGCACCCAATATATAACTTTTTAGCACTTGGGTAAAATCCACTTTGTCCCATCAAAGGCCATGTCCTTATTAAATTAATTTTTCGGCATTAAATTTTTTTTTGAATATTGTTTCACATTCACACTAAAAATTAAAAAATTACAATCAAAAGAAAAAAAGATTTTACTATATTTTTTTATTTTGGTATCATATTATATGACTTTTTTTCAATTCGGTCCATCATTTTATACTTTCTGATTCCTCTCGCTGACTTAAATGATTAAATCCACAAATTACCACAAAATGGTAATCAAAAAATTATTGAAAATACATATAATACCAAAAAAAAAAAAATTACCCGAGCAATAGGAAGAACAGGCCTAAAAAATGGACTTTTTTTTTCTCTGTCTCTAGAACTAATAGTTGTTTTCTCACATTGGCCCTGCAACTATTGGATGGTTTGCAATCAACACAAATAGGCAGCCGTCATCCAAATTTCAATTAAAATTGTCACGCAGAACCATGTAAATATGTAATGCCATAATATATAAAATAAAGTCCTATCTCATAACCAAACCCAATTGGTTCAAACCGAAACCTACCGATTCTCATTCCATCACAAACATATCTCCTAGTATTTTCCCATCTCTCTATTACCCTAATCTACTTCAAGCCCACCTGAATAGGTCTTTTTCCTCTCTTCCATTGTAAACATCATTCCGTTCAACCCCATTTCCACCTTCGTAAAATCGGTCAAATTATGGAGAGAATGATAGATTAGGGAGAGAAAGGCGACCTCCCTCTTTGTTTAGGAGTCAGATCAAGGTGGTATGGTGGGGGTGTTGTTGGTGGTGATTTGGGTGGAGGAAAAAGTAATTACAATACGGTCACATTAACGGTTTGAATACAGGTTCGATACGAATACATGTATGAGTGACACAATGAAGTGGTCATGACACATACATCATACACAAACATAGTGTTTGTGTGGTAATTTATGTAAGAAGTCACCCACTCGGTAAGCAATGGGACGTAGGACAAAGGCGCAAGCTGAGCACTTAAGTGTTGTCCCACTTATGTTCCATAGTGCAAACCGGGAAAAAAATAAAAATAAAAAATTCATCCTTCGTTGGGCTGATTGCAAACGATTCATTAGTAGGGGGGCCAATTCGTAAAAATTGATTTTGGCACTCCCCAAATTAATAATTACACAATGGAATTGATTTTAGCACTTCTTAAATTGATTTTGACACTCCTTTCTAAAAATTTGATTATCAATTTAGAAAGTCTCAAAATCACTCCCTTGAAGGAAAAATAGGAAAACCAACAGAGTTTAGGCGGACAAAATATTTCGACGCTCTCTTATCAACTGTCACCCCACGTTGACCATTTCTTCACCGTTGGATTAGATTGATCTGCGTCACACTCTACCCAACCAGGCAACTACCTCTATAAATATTAAAAAGTACTCTTGGACACTGTCATGTGTTGTCCGATGAGGAATTGATAAGTAAGCGGGATCCATTTTAGATTTCGCACGGATAATCCGAATGGGATTTAGAATGGGCCCTGTGTGCCCGTCGATTCCCGGTCGGTGGCCGTGTTGCTTGTTGTCCCATACTTCTCCCTCACCCTCTATTTATGTAAAGCCCAAGACTAAGCCCGTTCTTCCTAAAGTGTTGATATGTTATTTTGAGGTATTATTCATTTTTTGTATTTTTTTCATAGATTAATCATTAGTCTATATGAAAGGAATAAAAAAATAAAAAAATTTGCATCATTCATCTCAAAGAGCAAAATTCAAAAAGTATAAAAATATACACTGAAATTGAAAAAAACTTCATATAAAACGACACCAAAACCAAAAAATACCACTTTTCAAACTTTTTTTTGTATTTAGTGATTTTTTTAATTTTTAAAAAATAACTGAATAAGATACAAGAACAAAAATTTAGGAGGAACGGACTTAAGGCCTCGTTTCCATCAACATATAAGTTGTAAACTACAACTTTTATTTCTCAAAAAAAAAAAAACTACAACATTTTTTTTTATTTTCTCTATATCCAAGAAGAAATAATCCACAAAGAAATAATATATAAAAAATTGCGCAAAACAAATGAAAAAAAAATTCAACAAGGACAAAATAAAAAAAATTGTAGCGGAAACGGAGTCTCCCATGAATACATTGCTTAAGTGGCGGTGCTCCAATTTCACTGAATAATCTCTCCCTCTGTAGAAAGTCCATACTCTCTCTCTCTCCCGAAACCACCCTCTCCCATTTCAAATCAAACTCCCTTTCTCTCTCTAGAAACAGACCGGAGACCCCCCCCTCTCTCAGTCTCTCTCCCTCCCTCTCCTCTCTCTCTCCCCTCCCCTTCCCCTGTCTCTCTCTCCGAGTATGTTATCTCGGAGATAACATAGCTTCTTAGAATTACCTCCATAACCACCACCCCCCCGCCCCCCCGGCCCTCTCATAGATACTACTACTATCTACTGAATATGATGGGAGTAGTACCCTCGTGAGACCAATCCACCCATGGACTTCCGCAACCACCCGTCCTCCCAAGACCTCTCCCAACACCATTTCTCCGACCACCACAACTTGACCGACACCGCCTCCATCCCCCGCACCTTATTCCCCGACCACATCGGCCACTCCTCCACGCCGGACAGCGCCGGAAACCCTCCCCCGCAGCAAACCGGCGTCGGTCCCACGTGGCTCAACAGCGCGATCCTCCAGCAGCAGAGCCAGTTCCTCAACTTGCAGAGGACCCCCGAAACGACGCCGTCGCAGCTGCCGCAGGGGACCGGTAACAATCAGTGGCTGTCGAGATCGAGTGTCTTGCAGCGAAACGTCAGCGACGTGAACGGTTCGATGATCGGCGCTGGGCTGTCGAACGAATCGGGTGATTTGGGGAAGGATTATGGTGGTAGTAGCGGAGGAGGAGGTGGAGAGTTGACTGAGGGTGATGGCAGCGGCGGCGGAGGGATAATGAATTGGCATAATGCAAGGTACATACATAGGCCTAAGTTCGATTCGCGGATTAACTGCCTGGAATTAGGGATAGCTGTACATCTAATTCCGAGTTATCCCACATTTGGTTCCTCTGTTTGTCGGATTATTAATCTATTAATTTCAGGAAAATAATTTTGGCACTCCAAATTTTGATAACCACACTTCAATCTTTTGTTTTTTAGTGGTCATGTTATGTGTATTTATTGGGGTGTAATTATCAAAAAGTAGAGTGCAAAAGTCAATTACCTAATTTTATCCCTCATAGAAGTTTGGCTTCAAAATTAGCAAAAAGTTTGGCATAAATTAATTTTTCGTCGGTATTATTTGTTTTTGGTATTCTTTAGTTTAGGTTTTTGTCGAAAAATTTGCGATAATGATTGTCTCTGCCAGAGCCTAGAGTATAAAAATATGGACCGAAATTATGAAAAGTTCAGATATGACAGGACTAAAAAAATAAAAAACGCGGTTGTTTCATTTTTTTTTTTCATAATTTCTTTGTTTGTTTGTATTGGTCGTAATTTTTGAAATTTTAGCTTCATCTCGCCTATGATGAATGATTAATTCAAAAAACTGAATACAAATTGTACAAAAATTTAGAGAAAACAAAAATACCAAAAACAAAATTTTGTCCTAAGCCCTCAAAATATTTTTTAGTTGACCAATTTTAAATGAATTTTAATGGAGCATATCACAAGTCGAACCTGAGTAGCTATATGAGTCTGAGTGTTTATACAGATTTAAACATCTTTAAATTGGACGATATATTGAAGGCCAAGGGTCTCACTCAAACGTTTGGTGGGTTGAACCTTTTGCTATAGGATTAAATTGCCTCAAGATATGAAATCTCTCAAAAACATTAAATATAGTATATGGAATGCTTTAGAGCAACTCTAGCCCTTACCTTTATTTTACTCAAACTCAAAACTTGAGTAGAAATCCCTTAAAACCCACGTGTAACAACCATTAGTCTTGATGTGGTAAGTAGGAGATTATGTTCTTTCACTGTTTTTTTCTATTAAATTAAACAAGCAAGCCCCACAAACTTATCATATGGAGTATTAGATTATTTAAGCTTGGCTCAAACTGAACGAGTTTAGAATTGGTGTTTGAGCTTTTGCTTGTTTATTCGAGTTTTTTGTTTGAGCATGGCTTGTTTATGAGTATTTTTTAAGGAGATCTTAAACGAGCTCTTAACGAGCCAAACACTATTTAACTTTGAGTAGTTTGGTTCGTATTAGAGGCTGGTCTTTCCTCTTGTTGCTTTTGGCTGGTTCGTCCTTTTTTCAATTTTGTGCTCCGAAGGGAGTATAATAAGCCTCAATGTAGCATCTAGTTTTCGGAATTGTATCTAATGGCCTAGCTAACCAAAAAAATGCAAGGTACAAAGCCGAAATTTTGTCTCATCCGCTATACGATCAGTTGCTATCTGCACATGTTGCGTGCTTGCGTATTGCAACGCCGGTGGATCAGTTGCTCAGAATTGACGCGCAGCTGGCTCAGTCTCAGCAAGTGGTGGCCAAGTATTCAGCTGTCAGCCATGGGAATGTTGGTGGTGATAAGGAGCTTGATCAGTTCATGGTGAGCTTCTTGTGGCCTGTTTCATTACTTCTTATGAATGCTGTGTTTTTAGGAGAAATTTGCTATATTTGTCCTAATTGTTGTGGTCATGTGGAGTTTTGTTATTAGTTGGGTGACATGTGTGCTATTTATGAAACTAGTTTGAATTTATTATGGGCGTGGTTTTTCTGGTTGTTGAATTGAAAGATGTGCAGAAGTTCGTTGTATATATGCTACTATAAATGGTTTTGAATTTCTCTCCTGTCCTTAAACAGACCAAAACAATTGCCATGGTGTTAATTTTGAAATTTTCCCCACTGTTATTAGCCTCTTGATCGACTTTGATTATACCCCTAAATAAGATTAAAATAGGATGAAAACGTGGATGATTTTTTTCCTTATTCTCCCAGTAGCCCATGAGTTGCAAATGGATCTGCTGTGTAACATGAGAAATGAATGTCACAGAGGCATCAAACAGTCTTAACTTCCAAAATTTTTGTGACGATGAACTGATACCTGATAGGTGGTTGCAACAAGGAACTCATAAGAATTTTAAGGTTCTGTTGTCAGTAAAAGGGAGGGTACAAGGTGTTAACTAGTTAATTTGGATAATTTGGTTGTAGGAATTGGAATTCATGTTATGTGTAATGTTGTGAAAGGTCTTAGTTGTTCTTAAGGATCTGAGAATTACTTAAAGGATTCCGAAATTTTGACATAAGGATGCCTTTCTGAGAGAATAAATTCTGAATTTGAGCAACATTGCGGCAATTAGTGTGAAGTCACTTGTTGTCCTTAATAATGTTCTTAGTCCATGGCCAAATGCAGTAATATGTACCAATACCACTTATGGTGGAGATCTCCATTAGATGAGGTCATTGTTAAATGCAAGAGCGGGAAACCTTAGATAGCATGAAGCGGACAGCACCAAGGGCCCGGACTACCTTGTGTACAATTTGGATACTTGAAACCCTCTCTGTCTTCTTCAAGAAATCTAGTAACAATAATAATAAATCTCTGTACTCTGATATAGAGAGCCTTAAGAAAATATTAGCATTTTTGTATTAGCATCATTGAAACTCAAACTTGATGGAGTTGTTTGGCTAGTCAACTAGTGAAGTATGAGTAATGCATTCGAGAATACTAGATCTAAAAGCCATGGAAAATGAAATGATGTGCTGAAAAGAAAGAAGCTTTTGAAGGAAATGGAAAATTGCTGCAATTTCATTGAAAACGTCTGAAGGAGAAACTGGGATGGTTATACCATTGCAAGACAACAAAACACAAAATTGTCTCTGATTAATTTAGCTATGAGAGTTAAGGCATTTCAGTAGGTATTAGATTTAAATCATCTGTGGAGAAATGTACTGATTACTTCCCAACCTTTCGCCTTTCGGGTTTTAGCTTGTTTAAGAAGGTACTACTACTGAAATTGGACTATTAAGTACTGTGCTTTGTAGTATGAAAACGGACTCATTCTCCTACTTTGTGTGGAATCTTTCCTCATTCATTCTCCTACATCCAGTGGCCAGAGCTTCTGAAATGACCAAAATCCCCTTCACCACTTCTTGTTGATTTCATAACATGGGTTATGCCCGAACTAGTCTTGCATACCCTACCTTGTACTTATTCCACTCAGCCACATTTCATGGAGGACAGGAGGAGAATACAAGAGAGAGGCATGAAATGAGACACAGCATCACAGTCAAGTGGAGATCACCAGCGCTTCCCACTTGTGACTTGAAAATATGTGGCGTGTATCACATACACACTCGCTGTATCTATTTGGAAAGTAAAATTGCAAAAGAGTGTTTGTGCCAATAGTGATAATAAGTTAATCTTGAATTACCAAGAGGCTGTTGTGGTGGATGATTTGGAGATTGAGGTCATTATGGAGGAATTTGAACTTGGAAGCATAGGGAACAGTTGGGCATGCTCTAGGGAGAGTTTAAGTATGTGTGGCCAATGTATGTGGAACCTTGTTTAGGGACTCTAGTAGTCTAGTCTTTTGGGCCCTTTTTATGTTTAGCTCCACGGAAGCCATGTTTCTGATAATGATGTCAGAGGCACAGGAGAGTAGAAACTATTGTCATTTGTAATCAGGTAAGTCTAATAACCATTTTCCACTGTATAGGCACACAAAGCCATTGCTGAAACTTTTTGAGTTAAAAATTAACTGGTTGAACACTTGTACAATTATTTAATCTCTGAATGGTCTTGTCAGCTAAGTGAATTGACTTGCATGATAAGGCAGCAGATGTTCTTCCTTCCGGTAGTGACCAATGTATCTGGATTGACATTATTTTGTCCTGGAAATTATGCTTATTAATATCAGAGTTGTGGGCTGTGGCATTCGGTCCAATGTAATTATTCATGCAACCATCATGAAATATTTCCACAATTCTGGTATGTTTATCATAATCTGAAATTGAATCCTATTTGGATGTGACATATTTGGACATCTAGTTTCCGGCTAACTTCAATTGATGGTGGGATGTTAAAACCATGAAAAGTACTCTTTTGGCATCCTTAGGTGGTTGAACTATGAATCATGTCATTATAACTTTGCAAGATTTGTGGCCTTGTACATCAATCCTCTTGTTTTTGTATTCATTGAGTCAATAGAAAACTGCAAGCAAGTTGCAGTCTCATTGGTGCTTCACATGATGACTCCACTATATGCTGATGAAGTTGGTTTTCCCCTGTATAATTATTGTGCTATACTGCTATGTTATATTGGAATATATTTTAATTGATAAACAAGTGCTATCTTCAAAATAAAGTGGTTCTTCATTATGTTGCCTTGATTTTTCATCTCTTTTTTCTTTGTAATGTAGACACATTATGTGCTTTTGCTCTGTTCTTTTAAAGAACAACTGCAACAACATGTTCGTGTGCATGCAATGGAAGCTGTAATGGCTTGCTGGGAGATTGAGCAGTCCCTACAAAGCTTAACAGGTAAGGTTCACTGCTTTATGCAGGAATTATTCATTCTGAAGAAAAGTTGATGTTCAATTATATGCCTTG
The DNA here is from genome assembly GCA_019656275.1 of Rhododendron kiyosumense. Lineage (NCBI taxonomy): Eukaryota > Viridiplantae > Streptophyta > Magnoliopsida > Ericales > Ericaceae > Rhododendron > Rhododendron kiyosumense. Next base: position 41,712 of record BPLS01000601.1, read on the forward strand.
GTGTTTTCCGTTAGCTAAATTTGCTTGGTTTCGTGCTTGTACTGATGTTAATCAACATACCATTTTTTTGAGACTGCTAATACACAACTCTTTAGATTGGAGTTTCATTACCTTTTTCACCACCTTATTCATTTTGCAGCAGTGTTTTCAGCCAAAAAAACACTCCCATCTTTTCTTTGTACAACTAAGGCCCCGTTCTAGATTCTCTTCTTAAAAAATAAGTACTTATTCCCGCTTTACGAGATAGGTCATTCTCTCACAACACATCACCTTTAATTCAAATAATAAGTACTTATTCCCAAATAAGTACTTATTTTGAGAATCCGGAATGGGGCCTAAGCAGGTCTAGTACCGGACCCAGTGACCGGAAGAGAAGAAATAATAAGTTTGATAAATTACCTGAGACAAGTCTTGCCACCTCAAAGGATGAATGTGGTTTGGCTGAAGATTCTCTTGCTGCTTGCAAATGATTTGCTGCTAGTTTACAATCAAGGGGATGCAAAGTTCTAGAGATTGTTCAACAACTTCAACTCTCTTGACCAACATTGTGGTGGTCTTCATTGTTTACGTCTTCTCCCTAGTCTATCAGTAAACTTCAAACTAGAGGACATAAAAGAGACACAATACCAAGCCACATTCGTGTGTTTCCATAGTGTGCTGGTATGAAGTGACTGGCATATATTCCATTCCATGGTAGGCAGTGATATTTGGCTTTGAAGGAAGAAACAGACAAATATAGAAGAGTCTACAATAGAGGTTGGCCAGAGAGGCCTCATCATTCTTGACAGCTGAAGATTCTCTTGCTGCTTGCAAATGATTTGCTGCTAGTTTACAATCAAGGGGATGCAAGGTTCTAGAGATTGTTCAACTCTCTTGACCGACATCATGGTGGTCTTCATTGTTTAGGTCTTTTCCCTAGTCTATCATTAAACTATCAAACTAGAGGACGTAAAAGAGACACAATACCAAGCCACATTCGTGTGTTTGCGTAGTGTGCTGGAATGAAGTGACTGGCATATATTCCATTCCATTGTTGGCAGTGATACTTGGCTTTGAAGGAAGAAACAGACTTCCAAATATAGAAGAGTCTACAATAGAGGTTGGCCAGAGAGGCCTCATCATTCTTGACATAGCCTTTTGCTTTGTTTAAAGGTAGCTTATGCCTGACCTCTTGCATCTTGACCAAACTCAGTAATTTGTCCTGAGGTCAAGGCCTTGACTTGTTCACTCATTATTGCTGACGAATATTTATTGTCTTAGATATGGTCATTTTTATGGATCATTGTCAATTTCACTACCCAGGGATTCCAACTATTTCAGTAGAACTATGCTTATCGCTTTGTTTGCTTTCCACATAAACCTTTGTTTCTTGTGAATTATTAAGGTTCAAGAATCAACACATATAGTACTGCTGTGGGTTTACCATGTTGAACTCTAGGCTTTGGCTAAACCATGGAATACTAAAGCCCATACGCTTAAATACATAGGTGTTTCTGCTGGAGAAGGCACGGGGGCAACAATGTCTGATGACGACGATGACCAAGTAGATAGTGACACCAACTTGTTTGATGGAAGTTTGGAGGGTCCTGACAATATGGGATTTGGACCTCTCGTCCTGACAGAGAGTGAGAAGTCATTGATGGAGCGTGTAAGGCAAGAGCTGAAGCATGAACTGAAACAGGCGAGCGACTAAATATTTGGCTTATGTATTTATCATCTCTTCCGACCCAGCGTCATCAACATTGTTCTATTTGTTTATAGGGCTACAAGGAGAAGATTGTAGACATTAGGGAGGAAATCTTACGCAAGAGAAGGGCGGGAAAACTACCTGGTGATACCACCTCTGTCTTAAAGGCTTGGTGGCAATCACATGCTAAATGGCCATACCCAACCGTAAGTTTTCGCTCGTCGCTGTTTTAGTTAGTTCTTTCTTTAATTGGGGCTCATCAGTACTTTACACTCTGTTTTTTCGATTGCGAAGCACAATGAACTGTGTATACATGGGTGCTTTAGTGCAAGGAAAGCTGGTTCACAAAAAGAATTTTGTATGGAAACCCATCATAATTCTTGTGGCTGAGGCATTTTTTTAAATAATAAGTCAAAATGGTCTTTGGTGTTTGGTTTGAAATAAAATGACGGTATAAGCCAAATTAGTAATGCTTTTGCGAATTCTGGGCAACATAACTTCTCCTTAAGTAGCATTACCATTAGTGCATTTGCTTCCATTTGGTCAGTTAGAAAGCACTTACGGGTAAAGCATGAACCGTCAATTATGTTTAGGACGTCCTTAACCATATGTAATCTTTATAACTTTGGAAGGTCACTCTCAAGTTCACTTTTCGTTATATATATTCATCTGTGAAACTGCTTTGCAAGTGGGTGAGCTTTTAAAATTACTTTTGCTAACGTATGTATTTTCAGGAGGAGGATAAGGCGAAATTGGTACAAGAAACAGGCTTGCAACTGAAGCAGATAAATAATTGGTTTATAAATCAGAGGAAAAGGAACTGGCACAGCAATGCTGCTTCCACTTCTACAGTCTTGAAGAGCAAACGCAAAAGGTAGTTCAATTTCATTCATTTAGTTTGATCATTTTCTCAAGGGCTTCTGCCAAACTTAATTTGGAAACGAAGTAATGCAGGTGAAAACCGTTGTGATCGTTTCATGTGAGTGAAGGGGAAATCTGTAAGACAATCCACAATTTCAGTTATAATCCGGCTCAGTACATATAATGATTAGGACACAATATTGTTGGTTCCGAACACTACAGCGATCAATTGGGCTAACCTGGGGTATGCAGTGGTGATGAAGATAGGACAATCGATTACCACATTGAAGGTACATGCAGAGGACTTTATTTGCAAGTTCAATTTGAAGGATATATGACCAAAACTGAGTTGGTTAGCGCTGTATCTTAATGGTCAATATATATATTTTTTACACTATCACATACTACATAAATAAAACCGTGAAGTGATGGGGTGGGTGTATAGTGTAATAGTCTCTCTTTTCATGTTTCCACTTATAGGTTCTTATAGTTATTGTAATTGTTTCTTGTAATCTGGTAGTTTTTAGTGTTGACTTGTCGTATTATGTGAATATATTTCGTAGTTACAATCTGTCTTCTGCTCTATTTGGACAAGCCTGCATACATGAACCTGCCCTTCAAATGTAGATGGCTCCGCACACCCTGTTTGGTCATGCCCGATAGCTCTTTTGCATTGCTCTGATACATTTCTACTATACTAAAAGACTTGAGAGCAATGGTACTTTACAACCTAAAAACTTGCTCTGTCACACGAGTTGTTGCCTTCATGTTCATTCTGCATTGGTTTTTGTATGATACTTTAGCAATTGACTTCTATATCGGAAGTTTGGTTGGTTATTTTTCCAATTGTGCGCATAGGAAAGAAAATCTTCTCGCATCACGTTCAACAATTGGTACAATTGATCCAGTCATGGGTTCATTCGTAAGTCTTGGACATCGGACATCAGTATCTGGTTGAACAAATCATATACTCCCTCCATCTTCATTTAATAATCTTTTTTGGAAGTTTGTGTCCCTTTTTAATTGTTTATATCTCGTGATATATAATGTTTTATGTGATTTTAAAAATATTGTTTCATAGTATTTGAACTCCATCAAACAAGATTCATATAAGATTTGTCACAAGTGCAATAAGAGGTTGGAGTTTAACTGTGTACTTACGACAAAAATCATTCAACCGAGCGTTTATTTTTGACCCAGGCGTACAAAAATGTAAAAAAGAAACAGCTACGTATATTATGAAATAAAAAACAGCAAATATGATCCACTATTTACCCTTGCGAAAAACTTTTTTATTTTTCCAAAAAAAAAGAAGAAAAAAGAAGTCAAAAGTTCTCCTATCTCAAACCAGAAACAATTCCCCCTTCCCGAGTTCAATTTTGTTCACCCTTGGCAAGAGCGTGCTTCGATGTTTGAAATAGTCCATCTTATTCAGATTAATTTGCCAAGAGTCTGTGCGAAAATTTAGCTTAATCAGATAGTGATAAGTGCACCCTCACCATTAAAGTAGACACCTAAATGAGTATATCCTCACCGAGGATGAACAAAATTACCCTTGCACCTCCCAGTAAATAATAACAAAATAAATAAACGAACCAACCATTTTAGTATTCCACTGAAATCTCACGCGCCACCGCCTGTGTCCGATCAACCGTGCCTCTCCCTCCCGCTGCCGTGGGAGAAGGAGACGGCATCTCCGCGGCCTTTATTTTCGGCACCGCGGCTGGCTTCCGTGGTGACGGCAACTCGAGGTTCCTAATCTGTGCCGACAAGGACGGCCTCCGGCGTGGCGGAGACACCGGCAGCCGGGCGGTGAAGTCGTCGAAGTGGGTGTCGGAGGAGGTGTCGAAGTTGAGGGCGTAGCTGAGAGGATCGTAGCTGAAATCGCCGGAGTGGCGGCGGGCGTGGCGGCCGCCCATACGAGACATGATATTGCGGGTCTTGCCCTTCACCTCCGGCTGCTCGTGGTGGCCCTTCGACCTGATTTCATTAAAAAATTATCAATACTCTCGGAACAAATGAATTCCCTCAATTGAAAATGGTTGTATTTTGAAAAATGAAAAAATGCTAATAACTGCCCAGTGGATAGTGTTTATTTATTTATTTATTTTTTTGAAGATGATAGTGTTTATTTATTGTGTGAAAAAAAAAATGCATTGATACGTGTAAAAGTGTATATTTACGAAATTCTATTTTTTAAATTTTATATGTGCATTATCGACTACCAAATGGGCTATGATTAGCAGAATCCAGTGAGCTATCATTAGCCAGAATCCATTGTATTGTGGCCAGGGAAAGGATATGACAGTTGTGAAACTCTGCACTTGCATTTACAATTAAATCTACTCTCAATTTTTTTTAGGTAATAAAAGTTTTATTAAAAACACTTACATCAAGCGGAGGAAGAGGAAAGGGGTCAAGGGGAATCAAGCCAAAGGTTAGATGAAAAAAAATGGAAAAAAAATGAGTCAAAACCCACCAACACCCAGAGGGCCAGATCCCAAAAAAATAAATCTCAAGAAATCACATGGGCCTAACCCAAATTAAGAACCAAAACAAACCCTAAACCTAGAACTGCTCCAAACACCAGCAAAAATCACCACGCTGCCGTCACTACACAACTGCCTCCACCAACCAAAACCGCCACCAACCACCACACCCCAGCCCCACCACTGCAACCAACCACCCCGCCAGCCCAGGTGGCCGCCATCCACTGCCACCCAACACCACCACCATACCCCATCGATAACCACCACCCCCCTGAAATCTCCTCTCACTCTTTAAAAATGACAACACTTTTAGATCAATTAATTATTACTTTTTCAGTTTTTTGTAATGGAATTTTTATTATTCTTCTATCAGAATATGAGATTAATTATTCTTCTAAGTATTAGGAACCCAAAAAAAAGTCTTCAAAATTTTGTCCTTGGTTATAAATTTTTACTTTTCACATTTAGATTGGCTAGACAAGCAATTAAATAAAAAAAAATTACGTGAATATAACAAAAACTAAAAAAAAAAAAAAAAAGAGTAGATAGACGTTTGGAAATTGTATGTATGGAGTAACTTTTATCGGTTTACATATAAAGTTATAGATATTTTATGCTTCGTGTAAATTTTTATTTGCAGTTCACAATGTGGTTGGTAAATTAAATCTTCTCTTTGAGGAAGGAAAAAACAAAAGTGTAGATAAAAATTTCAACGTACTTCTGAAAGAATTGAATGGTTAACTCTACAAGTTGTGTTTCCAACAGGCTGTATTTTCAAACTTTTGGTTGGATACCCCTTCCCCTTTTCCCATTAAAAAAATGTTTTTGCAGGTCAAAAAAAAAAAAAACTCTACAAGTTAACTTTTAAAACAATTTCAACACAAATTTCCTTTTACTTTCTCACTTGTACATAATGAAACTATCAAATAACATTTAAAAAAAAAAGAAAAAAGAATGCATCTTCAATCCTCTAATCTTTCATCATATTTAAATTCATGAAAAATAATATGAAAATTAGCCCTAACCTTTTTATCAAAGAAGCATCAAATCCATGGAAAATAGTTTCTTCAACAAATTAAGGGATAACCAAGTTTTATTCCAAAAAAAATGGTTTAAAATTCAACTTATTTTATAGATAAACTTTAAATTTTTAAACAGATTTGTACAAAATATGTAAGAAACCACGGATTGTCATATAGGTGGTGGTAATAAGTGGAGTATTTTTAAGACACATGTATATATATATGATGAACGATTATTGTGTGTCCCATATATATATATATATATATATATATATATATATCCAATATCACTTGAATAAATTTTTTTCGTAAATCAAATGAAAAAGAATTCTAAGATATGAAATTGGTATTAATTGATATATCGGTCAATATTTTCTGAAAGAGTAATTTTACAAACACTTTTTTAAAATACAATTCCGGACACAACTTTTTTTTTTGTCGCCATTAGATTTACATTCATTTATATACATCCAACTGCTCTGTACCCATTATTGAGAGCAAGAAGAGGAAAAAAGAGGTTCGACGTAATTTTTTTTTCTTCTTAAAGTGATGAACAACGTTCAACTAGCAGTAACTTTCTATGAAAAAGATGAATGAATTCAAGGGACCGACGGACCTGAACCATGACGACGACGCCGGCGACATCATCGGGCTCGGAGAAGAGGAGGAGTCGGAGGAGTCGAAGTGGCGGCTAGGGCCGTGGAAGCAGCACGAGAGACTCATCGACGACTTCTTTCGCCTGTGCCTAAGGTACGACGTCTCCTGTTCATCCTCCATTCTAGAGAGAGAGAGAGAGAGAGAGAGAGAGAGAGAAGACAGAGAATTAGAATTGGTTGTTAAGATTTTAAGAGAGAGAGAAAGAGAGAGAGAGAGAGAAAGAGAGAGAGAGAGAGAGAGAGAGGGAGAGAAGGGGGGTTTGTTTGTGGAGAGAGAGAAGGTTGAAAATCATGGGACTATAAAAAAGTTGTGTGCGATGGAGTATATATACGTTGGGAGAAGCACGGCTACAAATTCGGAGAACGACGCGTTGTATGGAGAGATTTTTCAGTGCGGAGCGAGTATACCCCACGTGATATCTGCTCAACGTATTCGAACCGTTCGATACATTTTTAGACGACTCAGATTGAAACTATTTCTCTCCTCTCACCCCAAGAACTTTCTCTCATTTTCTCTCTCCAAATTTGAGCCGTTCAAAAATGAAATGGATGGTTCGGATGTGCGAACGGACAGCACGTGATACCCGCTCGGCTTCTAAATTTTTTTCCCGTTGTATGGGATTTTACGGCCACGGCTACCAATCAATTACTCTAAAATTACTATACGATAACAAATAAAGGAGCAATGTAACGAACAGAGTTCTATGACACAATCAGGGACACCGTTGCTGCATCTGGATTCATTTGATGCACGTGAGTCTTTGTACATTGATTGATTTCAAATGCAGTCGTGTCCTAAAATTGTGTTCATAAACTTTTGGAGTTGATACATACAAGAATCCATTCTAATTCGAAGGAGTGCACTAATTAGAAAAAAAACAAAAAAAAAACAAAAGAGAGTGAATTTTTATCTTCTAGTGTTTTTAATTATAATAATTTGGTATCGTGTTCAATGGAGAGGTTAATTGATGCAAAATGGAAATATTGTATCATTTAACAAATAGTATATTTAGTTTTCTTATTTCGGTTTTATTTATTTTTTACTCCATTATCTCTATCAATAATATTCCTTTTTTCGCCGTTCAAAAAAAAATGGAGTCTTGAAATTTAGAAATAAATATTCTAGAGTATTTAGTTTTTTTTGATTTTCTTTATTTAGTTTCCTTCTAATATTTGCTTGATTAGGAAGAATAGTTAGTTTCTAATTTTATAATTTCTATTTTTCCTATTATAGATTGAGTTCTAATCTTTAGGACGAACGCATTTTTATTTTTATTATTATTAAATGAAAAAGAGTCTAGAAAGAGTTTATCTAAACCTATGTGATTGTCCTTATATTGCACATTCGTTCTTTAATTTCATACGCTTCCCTTCATCATCAATTTAGGGTACTAATAGTCCTGTCCCCATGCTAACTCTAACACTTCACTAACTCCCACCGATGTATATCGCTCGTTTTAATGAACTAACCACCACTGCATGCACCAACATTTGAGGTGAAAAAGAAAAATTAGTGGGTTATATAGGATGTGTGCCCACTTGGGTCCCTCTTTATGTTAATGAGAAATATGCAAATGTTTCTTTTTATAGACCTCAATAGGTTATACATCATCTGATGAAAAATACATAACTTATTGCCACCTATCTTCATCAAAGAATTAACAATTGTAGTTATAAAAATTTGAAATCAAGTAATTTATGTTCTCTGCTCCTATCAATTAACTTGTTGGATGAAATACAATTGTAAAACTACAAAAAAAAAAAATCTAAAAAAATATGATACAAAGCGCAGTACACCAGTAGTATGTATGTAAGACACGAGTCCATCATTATTTCATTTGATAATTTTAAACGCTCATTCTACGGATTCAAAGTGCTTCAAGTTTAAATATCCCTCTAGAAAAATTAGATTAACGAGATAATAAGACACATGATTGCATTTAATCAAGTAGGAGTTTCCCCTCGAGGTAGTATCAGCACAAAAGAAAGCCGAGGGCAGGTGCAGACTGTGCAGCCGCATTTGCTCGAGAGCCGGATACACCAACCAATTGGAAAGAAAGAATTCGGTGCCGTTTCGCTTTCTTTTTAAACTTTTTTTTTTCAAAAAGAATGTAATTTCAAGCTTAAATATAATAAAAATGAAAAATAATTTTTTAATTTATTTTTCACCATTTAAAATATTTCAATGGGATCTATCAAATATGATCTATATTAGTAGAAAAATTATTTGCATAAATACATGATTTTTGAACTTGAAATTACCTTCCTTTTCTAAAATTTATTTTTTAAAGAATCCGGAACATCCCCTTCATAGAACAAACTTACCATTTTTATTAAATTGAAGGGTAATTAATATTTTAAACACAAACTGTAGGAAAAAAGTTTAGGTAACTTTAAAAAATAAAAAAACTTGCTGAAATTGATCTTGGGCTGGACTTCAGCCCAATAAACTCGGGCCTTCCCCTAGTGCTCGATCGGGCTCTCTAAATTGGGCTAGGCCCAGTAAGCCTTCTAATTGGACCAAACCACATTTAATACGACATCGTTCCTTCTTTTAAACACTTTCTAGTTTCTACTTTCTACTCCTTTTGTCTCTGTTTCGTAGTAGAAACTAGAAACATCCCCGAATCAGAAAACCGCCGTTCCTTCTGCCAAAACCACCGAAGTCGCCGCCGTGTTGCCGCCGCTGCTCAACTGCTCTCTGATAGTGTTCCCCATGGTCAGCTACTCTCTCTCTAAACTTCACTCCGCATAATGTATGTTTCTCTCTCTAAAATTTTCGTGTTGTTAACAACCGACAGGAGCCGCAGCAGAAACAGTCTACTTCGTCGCTCGAAGACTGCTTGAAGCTGTTGAAGGGAGAGAGAGACGAGCAGCGCCTGGCCGGTCTTCTCCTCGTCACGAAATTCTGCGACAAGGACGACCACGCTTCCATTCGCAGGGTCTACGATGCGGTCGGTGTTCAGTTCCTCAACCGCCTCTTGAAAACCGGTACACTATATCACTCTCCGTTATCTGATAGATATTATTTCCACGTAGAAACTGTGTGGGATATACCAAGAATTTTAAAATTTAGCCGTTCGTTGGTATCCTTTTAGGGGAATTAATGTTCTAAAAGTCGGCCGCCTAGGCTGATTAATCGGCGCCCAGGCGATACCCGGCCGCCGGCCTTGGGCCCTAGGCGTTTGTCTAGGCACGCTAGGCTACTAGGCAGATTAGGCGGGATTTCGCGGCTAGGCGGACCATTAGGTGGGTGGGCAATGTGATCTTAAAAAATTAAAAGGCTTTAGTGTCATGGTAATACGAATATACAATATAAGGGGCTTTGGTATAGTTTTACTATGATATATATGTACAAGTAGTCACTGGGAATTAGACGAACCAAACAAGTAGACACTGGCAAGTGGGAACGAACATTTACTATTTAGGTTTACGGCTCTTGTTATTTGATTGTGTATTTACGGGTAATTTTGTCATACAAATACAGTTAATTAGGGTTTACTAAGTTTTTTCTATTTAATATTGTATTCTTTGTAATCTTAATGTAAAGCAATAATACGTCGTAGAGTTCTTTTTTGCAAACCTTCATAAATGTACCCACATGGCGCATCCCATTCCCATTCGGCTGTACCCGAATCGTTATAACATAGGAGACAATAGGCATCTAATTTCTTTTTTATTGGTCTTTATATAGTATACACCTCAATTTAGTTAATTCGTTTGGTTTTAGTAGCTATGTTGGTAATCATGAGTACAGATGAAGATTATTGTTAACTTTCAGAATTCTAAAGGTTTTGATGTTTCGTTCGATCTTTTCTTTCGCAGGGATGGAAAATGGAGGTGGGAGTGGGAGTGGGAGTCGCGGTGAAAATCGGGAGGCATACTTACAATTGTCGATTACGGTTCTTGCTGCATTTTGTCGGGTTCTCGAGATAGCTTCATCTGAAGATATGGTTTCTAAGATTCCTCTCATATTGGAGATCATGTCGAAAGAGTAAGGCTTTCCGATACAAGATTGTTCCTTTAACTTCTTCCAGAGCAATTATCTTTCCTGAAAAGACTTAGGAAGCACGATTGTGAACCTGTTGAATTTATTGGTCCAAAAAATAAGAATATAATGTTTTAGAATCATTGAAATGATTAAAGATGACTAGAATTTACAGGAAATGTATAAACCTACGTATCAAACCCAATAGACAAAAATTACATCATGTTGCCATATACAGATAAGGATCGAAGAAGTAAAGTTATACTTAGTGCATTACGCTTTTCTGCTTACAACGTGGTTTGAGAGATGTAGTAGGTAGAAAGTTGAGGTTACCTAGTTAGGTGGATATGATGACCATATCTGCAAGACTGCAACGAGCTTAGCAGTATAGAATTTCATCTTTAAGGTACCGATGATTTGTGAAATTCCATGTATTCTGATTTTTCCTTCCTGCATTTGCTTTGTGTTTTCTTGTTATTAATGTTATTCTGGAGAAATGGTCATCTTTAAAAGTTTGCCTTAAGAATGGAAAACTTCACTTTGCTTGGTTTTTGAGAGTTACATTTTATATTTGAACTCCTTACCCTGGGAGTTAAACTTGAGTTGGATTAGGCATTTTAACCTGCACAAATTGGGCGTGAAGGACATTGTCAATATAACTTAGGATGGTACTCAGTAGTACTAGCCCTTCTCCTCCATTTGAGTTGAATTTGAAGGAAAGGATACTACATGAATAAGAATTGGAAAAGGACAATTGATGGAAAGATTGTTGCCATTTTACAGGTGTAATGGGTTGTGAGCTGTTGGCAAGAGGAATGGGATCTGTTTTCACATTGGAGCACATATGAGAGAAAACAAGGATAATACTTCTTGAAAAAAAAAGAACAGTTTGATACCCTTTAAAGCAATCACCAATTAAAACAGTTCGGTCCATCTGGTTACTGTTTCTTTTTCAGAGGAAGCAGAGTTAAATGTGTGCAGTCCAACTACGATCTTTGGACTTGTGGTTGTTATTGGGCACAAGCCCAGCCACTAGGTTAGTGCGGCCTAGAATTGAAGTACCTCAGATGGGTACGTGTTAAACATTGCAATTGATTGGGTGTTGGGACAGGGTTGAGATGCTTTGGAATCTTGAAAGCCTTACTTAACCCAGTGTGTTCACCTTCGTAATCTTGCCTAGCATCTGCTGTGTTTGTTATTTAATTTCAATTGTTTTTCTTTGGCTAATCTATCTTCACAAACCAAGATAACTGGAGTCTTAACATAATTCAGCTAAAATTACATATCAATAATCCCTGGTAGGGATTTGAACACCTTATTTTGAGCAGTTATTTATTTATTTATTGGGCTGTCCTCAACCAACATTTTACTTGAACCCTCAGGAGTGGGCCCTATCATTCTTGGTAGTTAGATTGGTTTTTGGCCGATCAACTTGGTTTCTTTTGTGATCCATTGAAGTTTAGAGGTGTTTCACTTTTGCATGGAGAATTTAACACTCTGAGGAAGCACTGGTTTGAAGTGGAGGCATGTGCTGTCATCATTAACAAACCTTGCCAAATTCTGTAATTATTCACATGCTGTGTAGCGCCTTACCTTCCTCGCAGAAACTCCCAAGGATGCAGGTACTTAGGTTGGATGAAATGGAGAAGGGCTTCCTTACTGGTATGTGGTCATAGAGCCTTTGTCCAGATGGAGGGGGGATTGTACATATCTTTACATATTTTGCAGTATTTTTTTTTCTTTTTTCCTTTCATGGGTGCTGTATGGTACAAAATGTCTTGCATGCAGTTAAATAGCAATGTTTTCAAAGATGAAATGAGGCTGTTGAAATGAAAGAGTGACATTACAATAGAGGATAGGATAGGATAGGAAATGACCCAGAATTGGGAGTCAGAACTGAAAGGAATTGAAGATAAATCAAGATAAGTGATTGCATCATTGATTCACAGAGGCAATATGCAACCACTTTGTGTTGGTCTGAAATGTGGAGGAACGATTCGATCCACGTTCAGGGTGTTACATGATTTGATTTCTTATTTTTGGTTAGCAGATTAATTGCATAGTTAAGAGGAAGTTGAAAGACAATGGATTGATGCCATGGGAAAATACAGGCCTGCCTTTGATTTAGTTGAAAAGATGGCTTTGCAGGAGTTCTTGAAGAGGAATGATTAATGTTGTTAACTAAACCCAAATAGGTGGGATAAGAGTCAAGTTGGGGACTGGGGAAACAAGAAGTCAGGATGTAAGCTAGATGAAAGGTGAAAAAAAAAAAAATAATGACAGGACGATTAACTTTTGAATCTTGTAAGCTAGAAGGTGTCCAGATTGTTAAATTGGGTGAAGGTGGATACAGTTCAGCATTCCATGCAGCATTAAGGAGTATGTCTATGAAGGCATGGGACAGACGAAAATAGCTTATGTGGCCGAAGTTTAGAGAGAAGGAAAAAAGTGTACAGGGTGTTTATTAAACATACACGTAAGGTTAATATCTCCTACATTGAGAGAGTTACAAAATTTGAAAGACTAAACTACCCTCGCTCTGTAATTATAAACCCAAACTCCTAGCAGTGATGTATGGGGAATGATGACGTTTTGTCCTACGACTAAGACAAGATATGGTCGCAGAAAGTAACTACTGAGGAAACTGAACCCCTGATGAGTTAGTTTTCTGTCTCTTTGTTTGAATTCTTCTGGTTAAGCGTTGATTCTCAGAGAAACGCCCCTTAAGTTTCTTTCACATATCTGATACGGCGATCTACCTGCATAATCATGCTGACCCTTATTGTGCATCTCATTTCCTAAGCTGCTTCTTATAATAACATGTTTTAATACAGGCCATCTGTCCTTGAAGAATGCTATGAATTTTTGTTCTTGGTATCCGATGCTCATAAAGATGGAGTTTCAAGATTGAATGAATGTGGGGGCTTGACTGTGCTAGCTTCCCAGATGTCTAATATTCCAGATGGTAATCTATATATCTTGTACCAGAAAACTGTAAAATAGTGGAGCAGCAGTAGGAATAATGTACGAAGGGTAAAAGTTAGGGGCTTATGGCAACTTGGCCCATGGAAATTGCTGTCATTAATCATTAGCGCCTTAGATGTTGTGCAGTCTAACTCTACTCAATAGTTGACCAAAATTACATTTTTATGGTCAAGGGTTTTGCTCGAACTTCAAGCTGAAGATACTTATGGCATGCAATGTTGGTGCAGGTTCTCAGTCAGTAGAGTTTTCATTGAGGCTTGTTCAGTTGCTGATTACTACGCTGTCCCTGGACACCATTAGCAATGAATATCCGTCAGAGCTGGCAATGATGGTGAGCTTAATTGTTGTAGCGCATTGAGTTTCATTTCAATATTAAGTTCAAAGTTTTATTTTCCCGATCAATTGCTTCATATCTTTTTGTCTGTCTTCATATCTGTGATATGTAAGTTGGCAATGTAGAGAAGTTTTTTGACATTCATTGAATCATTGTTGTTTCAGGTTGCAGCAATTTCAAAGCAATTTGCTGTATTGCACGATGCGTTGAAATTTGAAGCACTCCACCTACTATCTGCCATCATGTCCTCAAAACATTCTGTATGTCAGTGTTTTCCATTACGATGTCTTCAAAGTATAGGTGACGCTTCTCTATGAACTATTGGTTTGTGATGTTTAATGCTACCTGACATTGCTGAAGCATTTTAGGTTCCTTTCATTTCTGATTTGCATTAAGTGTCTCTCCCTTGAAGGACTGCTTATTGAGATCTAAATTTGGATAACTTGATGAACGTTATAATACTTCAGCCTGGAGTATTAGAATCTAAGTTTTGGTAGCTATTCCAATTAGAATTAGTGTATGTGGTTATGAGAAGAAGAAAATTAAAGAACGGAGATCCCTCATATGTGGGATTTATGTATGGATTTGTGTCACTTGTGTTTATATGCCCATGGAGTGTGCAGGTGAGGTCTGAGCATGTGTGCATGTGGATAGGTATAGGTCTTTATGATGTGCTGGGGGAAGCAAACAAAATGCTAGTAATTGGACATGTGTCCACTTTAATTGGGCTCCTCTTTGGGTGAGTAGCTTCTATTTTGTACTTTGTATCAAGAGAAAAGGGAAATTACTTGCTTGAGTAATAGAGATTGAGAGAAAGGCAGGGGAAGCCGAGAGAAGGAAAGAAAACACAGCAAGTGATGGGTCCGAGTGATCAATAGTGTGGTAGACAGTATCCGATCGGGACGAGATTTTAGTATGTTATTCTTGGCAACAAAATTTACAAATCTAATGGTGTTGGGTGATATTTAAGGTAATCAGGTTGTTGCAATCCTGTCCATACTAGATGCCTCCTGTCCATACTAGATGCCATATTATATGATTCATCAATTGAAGTCTTGAAGACATTTGCTTAGATGCTCTGGTCGAGAAACTTGGGATTTAATTTTTTTGCTTTTAGTGCACCTATAGATTGATAATTGGGGTTGCATCCATTACTAATTCAATCAGTGACCGAAGTAACTCTGGGTGATATAAAGTTTATAGCACTAATAATAAAGAGTTACCAATTCCATATTGTGTTTGATTTGTGACTTGTATTTGGATGTCAGTCCAACTTTTGGTGTCACTTCTTGAATTGAGATGAGATTTCGGAAATCAATGAAGTATGTTTTGTTTCCCACAACTCTTTAAGAATCTTTCAATAAAACATTTTTATGGTATTGGCTGCCACAAAATCAGAACTAACACAGATCCGAAGATGTTAGCTATACAAGGAGCAGGATCATAATTGAATGTAGGTTAATGTACTTCTGTTAAATAGCATTGTAGCATCTTAGCTCTTTAGCCTCTTTTATTGTGGAAGTTTTTGTACCTGTGATTTTGGTCTAATATTTTAAGTCAGGCTTGGAACCTACCTGGTTGTTGAATTGGTTACCCTAATGAGGGTTCTGGTTCTACGTTAAATGCAAGAGCTAAACCCTCATCTTCACATTCCAACTGCAAAACATTTCCTTATAATGAAGATTGAACACATTGAACACTATGTCTTCTCAAACTCATAAATGATGTAAATGCTTCTCTTTAATGTACTGCAGCCCGAAGGAACTTCTGATCGTGATTGTTTCATCATCTTGGTATTTGTAGGCACCATTGCATGAGGCTCTCCGCTCAATGAATCATGACATTTGGTCAACTTTTATACGTGTGGGTGTTGTGGCAATATTGCAGAATCGTGTCGGTACGTTTGATTTATTTGTAGTGCTAACTTACTTTGATCAACTCTCTCTTGTAAATGGCGCTGTTCATATATTGCCCTCTTTAAAAATTTGGTGCTGTTTAGAATATTTTTGTTTGAACATTGTGTGTTCAACGGTGAAGATATATTCTTTCTTTTACATTTTTCTCTCGTCTTTTCAACGTTTTCATTGCTGGCATTATCTCTCCACTTGAATATTACGTCTTCAAATGACAGTGGAGTGCTGGTTTTGTTGATGCCACTTTTTAAACCTTCCAGCAGTCTTACATACGCCTCATTCTATTCCTTCAACCCTCTCCTATCACCTGAGAAGTACACCTAACCTTTTTCGGTTCTGTTATTTATTGCAGGCAACTCGTCCACATTTTCCTTATAGTGCGTTTATTCTGACATTTGTAGAATAAGGAAGCTAGTAGCCTATGGCTAGATTAGCTAAAACTTGATGTAGAATATTTTGATATTATGTTTTGCTCAATATTGGTTCATTTGTTCATGGAAGTTGAATTCGACTTAGTTGAATGCTTCCTTTCCTGATCTGGGGCTTGCACTTAAGAACAAAGGAAGGACCTCATGTTGTCCTTATGAGTAGCACCCATACCGTTTGATCTAGGGCTAGTAGAATTGGGCGAAGCCTCTCATTTGTAGTTCTTCATCCGCCATTCCTGACCTTATGAAGGAATGCAGTAAGGGAGATCAAGGTTCAAGTGACCCAAATTTCCGATCCATCACTCAAGCTAATTGCTTTTCCTCAGTTAAGCCCTTCCAAGTCGTGTTGTTTTGGAACATTGCTATCATGAGGCAAGATAAAGCTTTCCCTGATAAATTGGTAAAGGAACTTTCTTACCTGGAATTCATCCTAACAATATTCCAACAAAATGAGCAAATATATTAGCCATCCATTGCCCCCTATTAGTTAAGTTCTTGCAACGTGCTAATTGAAGCACTTTGGGACATTTTGTTGATCAGCTAGCTCGCCCGGAGGAATGAATGGCATGTGTATGTAGATTTGAAACTGATTGGTTTATTATTGCGATTTAGCATTGAGTAAT
>BPLS01000601.1:98697-135294 GCA_019656275.1 Rhododendron kiyosumense
TCCATTTGCACTTGGAGCATTTTGAACTGTGCCTTCCATAGCAAATGGATTCCAGATTCTGACTTGATCGTAACTAGAAAATTTGAAACTAAAAGGCTAAAGCAGGAGGTATATAGTTACTATGGTATGAGTCGCCATTGATGACTTGTTCGAAACAGATCAAAAAATTCAGACAAGGTCAACAGATTATGAGAGGCTTTAGAGAGAACAGATTGAATTTTGTCTTGGTATAGTATCGAATCCGTATCCATGCTTCATAAACCGAACGACAGCAAACAGAAGCCAAAAACTAAACAAAAAAGGCAAAAATGTCTCTGATTTTGGAGACAAATGACATACGTAGTGCCGAGAATTTGAAGATCATCCCTATGCTCTGCAAAAAGGATAGCTTGAGTTTGACAAAGAGGGAAATCAGTACAACGGAATTTCCTCTTCTTATTTGACAGGTAACACACAAAACCCTCGTCCCAATCTTATTCACGCCTACATTTAGGTTGCAGCGGAGGAATAAACTTTTCCGGGTTTGTCTGAGTTTTCGGACCCTACGTTGATGAAGAGTTATTTTAGCCAGAGAAGTTCACCCACGCATTCTTTCCTCATGAGGCTAGTTACGGTTGAATTAGCTCAGGTCCAAAGGTTAAGAACAACCAACTATTTACGGTTGAATTAGCTCAGATCCAAAGGTTAAGAACAACCAACGACAGAGTGGGTTATGTTCACCGTCGTCTTGTGAGGGTGACCAAAATTACACTCAAACCAGTACACCTTTTTCCCTTTCCAGAATTTATCAAGAAATTGATGAACATGATATATGCTTCAATTGAAACCCTTCCAAGGGCAATATAGTTCAAGAAGCATGTGCTGTATGAAAAATAACAGGTTACAACGATTGCGAAGAAAACCTCATACCATCACAAAATTGAGGCCAAACTACATGAGTTCCTACTGTTGGGTTGAGAAAATACCAGTGGCATGCCCTCTTGATGGCGGCAAAACCTTTTGCAATCGCTTGATCAACTCGTTGAGCTCCCTCAACTTCTCCATCTCTCCACCCTGCACCAAAAACCTCTCCAACATCCGAAACACCGCCTCACTCATATGCCTCCCTCTCTCCACCATTTGTTTCGCACATTCAAAGGCTTCTCCCACTTTTTCATGCGCACACAATCCGGTCGCCAACAGATCCAATGCATGACCGTGGGGACAATGACCTCTCTCCAACAGATAACCCCACAACTCCAAACCCAAATCAGGTCGACAGCTCTTACAGAAGAATTTCATCACCAGCACCACCGTTCGCGCCTTGGGAACGAAATTTCTCTTCACCATCTTCTCATATAGCTCAATAACAGAGTCCATATCTTTCGCCCTCATTAATATGAGAAACATAGTATGGTACGTGACATTGTCATATCCAACGCCTTTCTCTTCCATCTCATCCATTAACTCGGCTGCAGACTTCGCGTCTCTCGACTTGACAAAACAACTCAGTAAAGCATTATAAGCCCCAGTGTCCGCCACCAAGTTTCTCACGGTTATTTCATCAAACAGCTCTCGCGCCTTGGCTAAATTCCGAGCAACCCCTGCTCCATGAATCAAACTAGACATCGTTTCAATAGTAGGCAACAAGTTCACCAATTCCATTTCTTTAACAAGTCTCAAACCATCACCAACACGTCCTTTCTTGCAATAAGCATTGATTCGAATACTGTAAGTCACACTATCAGGCTTAAACCCTCGTCGAATCATCTCGTGGTAGAACAGCTCAACGGAAGTAATATCGCCCGTTTGCTTAAACCCTAACAGCAAGATATTCATCGTCTTCGCATTGGGCGAAAACCGATTAACCATCTTATTGAACACGGATCTCGCCTCCTTCATTTGCCTCTGCGTGCAAAAAGCCCTAAGTAACACATTAAGCTCGTCCACGCCAAATTCCTTATCAACAAACACACTTTTCTCCATCCTCTCAAACGCTTCTAGTGTTTCCTCGTACGTTTGGAACCTGGCGATTCTCGACAGCAAAATGCTCATGGACTTTAAGGTCAACAAGTGCGGGTGCGAGCGACTGATCTCGTCCATCAACTCCCAGGCCTTGTTGAAGTAGCGCATCCGGGACAGGATGTGGAGGGTTTTCTCGAAGGCGTCGGGGGTTGGGTTGAAGTTGGAGCTTTGGAGAGAGAACTTGAAGAACTCGTAGGCTTTGAGGCCGTTGGAGTGGGAAGCGAAGAGGCGGCCGAGCACGTTTTCGACGAGCGGAGGCGAGAGTAGAGGTGTCGGGATGTGGTGAGAGAGGGTGGGGTGGAGTGGGTGGTTTGGGAATGGGTGGTCGTTGATGATTTTGACGATTTTTTCGATTTGGGTTTGTGGTTCTGAGGAGGAAAAGTGGAGGAGGAGAAGTGTGAGGGTTTTGTGGGGGAGGAGGAGGTGGGTGGGTCTGTGGAGTTTGAGGGAGTGAAGCATGGCGTAATTCTCATGAAATTGACAGGGGGATTTTCATGTGGGGATGGGAGGTTTGTAGTGATGGAGGTTCGGCAGACTGGGTGGGCACAACTGGATTTTCTTGTAGTAGAGACGAAGGCACGGTGGCACTAAGGACTTGGATGCGGTCGGGATGACGGGAGACGGCGGCCGGTGGCGCTATTTTGGGTTGGAGGGGATGGAGAGACGGGGGCAAAATTGGAGGGGAAAGAGAAGGGGACCTTATTTTTCACCCTCATTTTAACCCCCCCAAAAAAAAATTTAGATGCTTTGTAATATCACTTGTCCTAACTTGTGCCTACGGCACTACGCATTCTGTTGGAAGATGATGGCAATTGTGTAATTTAGGTGAAAATTATGGGCACTTTACCGGGAAGTGGGAGGATGCACTACAGCCTTTGGATCAAATGAATCTTAGCCATTCTAACAACTTGTCCGCACACCCTTCTGTTTTATAATAGAGATATACAAATTTTCTAGGTTTTTTTTAAAATTTTAATGTTTTAATGGCATGAACTATCGCCATTTTCTCTACCTTGTCATTGAACTACCAAAATCACTCATTTCGTCTTTAAACTATTCCAATCTCATTCATTGAGTCCAATGGATGAGATTTAGACTCATTAAAGGACTAATTAGTTCATTAAAGGATAGGTGAAATTTGGACTCATTAAAGGACTAATTAGACTCAATGGGTGGGATTTGAATAGTTCAATTACGAAATGAGTAATTTTTGCCGTTTAAGGACCAAGTAGAAAAGGTGGTGATGGTTTGAACTTTGAAGAATAAAAACATAAAAAAAACTCCAAACTTAATTCCATACATATGTCGAGAATAATTTAGGTGAATATTATTTTCACTGTGATTGATAAAAATAGTGTAGGGAATGATCTACGGAATCAATACACTTTTTTGGTGACCTCTAATGAGTTAATTTGTGATGCGACTCACATAATTTTCACCAATCACAATGAGGATAATCTCCAGCCTCTTTCAAGTATGGTGAACAAAATTATTCTCATTTTCATCACACCTAAGCGGAAATTCTGCAACTGCCCTGACCACGACTCAAAACTGGACCAAAATGGAGGATATTGTCCAGAAAATGGGAATGTTTAAAGGGAAAAATTCAAAAAAAACCCTGAACTTTGAACCCAACGTCAAATAGGCACCTGAACTTAAATAAACTTCAATTGAACACCTGAACTTTCACTCCGTTATTCAATTTACCCCCTGCAGTCTCAATCTATGACTTTCCTAACGGCAACCGCTGAGCTAGACACTACCAGACAGAACAAAATGTTAGAGGGAGAAATTGGAGGGAAACAACAGTGATTTGGCACCTTTTTAGGGCCCCGTTCGGCTAAATAAGCCTATTGGCTTATTTTTTGTCCTTATTCAATTTTTTTTTTTGTATTTTTTGATTTTTCATCAATTTTTTGGGAATTATTGCATCATCATAATGAGAGAAATCTAAAAAGTAAAAAATTATGATTGAAATCCATTTTTTTAATAAAAACGAAAAAACTGGCTTATTTTTGTCTTTATTCAAAAAATTATGTTTCAATCATAATTTGTTACTTTTTAGATTCCTCTAGTTATGAAAATGCAATAATTCCCAAAAAAATTGATGAAAAACTTGCTATGTTTGGATTTGTGTTTGAATTTTTTTTTTGAAAAATAGTAGGGGTAATAAGTGGAGCAAAAATGCTAAGGACACATACATTTGTACACATATCTTGCACATACACTTTTATGAGGCCCACCTCAGGTCCCACCAATATGATCCGAACCGCTCATTATTTTTAAAATAATGTTTTAAGAGTTTTTGTAAAAAATCAACTCGATAGGATATCGGTAAGGGCTTTTTCAGAAATTGTAGTGCGAATCAGACTGTTTCACCCTATGATTTCTGAAAAAGCCCTTACTGATATCCTATCGAGTTGATTTTTTACATGAACTCTTAAAAAATTATTTTAAAAATAATGAGCGGTTCGGATCATATTGGTGGGACCCGAGGTGGGCCCCATAAAGTGTATGTGCAAGATATGTGTAAAAGTATATGTGCAAATAGCATGACTGAATTGTAAAGAGAACAATAAAAAACACAAAAAAAATTTGAATAAAAACAAAAAATAAGCCAGTAGACTTATTTAGCCGAACGGGGCCTTAAAAAGGTGTCAGATCACTTTTATTTTCTTCCAATTTCTCCCCCTAACGTTTTGTTTTGTCTGTTAGTATCCAGCTCAGCAGTTGCCGTTAGGAAAATCACGGATTGAGACGAAAGGGGGTAAATTGAATAACGGAGTGAAAGTTTAGGTGTTCAATTGAAATTTATTTAAGTTCAGGTGTCTATTTGACATTGAGTTCAAAGTTCAGGGGTTTTTTGGAATTTTTCCCATGTTTAAACCCCACACACCCCCCACCACCCCACGCGCGCCACCCCACCCGCGAAACGCAGTTTTTGGCCTGGTATTTCTACGCCCTTCAACCATAGCTATTTGCTTACCTTTTATAATCAAAAACTTGACACATCTATTGCTACTTACTAAAGTTGGTCTCTAAAGTCAGAAAAAAGTAGGAGTAAAAAAAAAGAAGCTTGAAGATGAATAATGTTGACGAATTAATTACTGTGTTTAAGATTCAAGTGAGAAATGACACTTGAAATTTTTATTTCAAACAATACACTCCAAAAGATGGGTCAAAAACTATTTTGCTGGTAAAATAGGTCTCTTTAACCAAAGGAAGAGTAAAAACATTTAAAGAGGTCTTTAGAGTGCACTTGCTCCAGTTTTGGTTCTCCTACGAAGTTCCTCGAAGGACAAACAGTTGCACACGCAAGTCCTGTACCGGGGAAGTAAAATTAGCCAATTTATAGTTTTTTTTTTTATTATTTTTCGTATCTCGGGACTAGCTTATGCTCACCTTGATAATGCCCGCAGAACCAATTTCATCGTCCACTACAAGGCCCATTTATATAATAAGCCGAATTATATTATAAGCCCAGATTTACAACATATGCAGATACAACAAGCCCATTCTTTACACCACTATAGGGTCGGTATTCCTTCTGAAAAATGATCAGTATTCCTTCTGACTTCTGAGTCTCCCATTCAAGGAATACACTGGTCACCAGCTATGCTTAGTTCAGATAACGCCTGCAATTCTTTGAATTACAAAAACAAGGAATTTTTTCCCCTTCGTCCTCGTGGTTAAAATGGTAGTCATAAGTGATCTCTTCTCCAGGGTATATGTCTCTCTCTGCAAAAAAGACAACCTGCGCCAGAGAAACCGTTCAGCAATTTGCTCTTGTTAACTACACTACGGAGGAATGCAACTTAAAGAAAGAATGACAGTCATTTGAAAAACCCATTCCGGGTCTCCTCAAAAAAGAAATGTGTTGCACTTCCAACAAAGGAAACTATATTCCCACGATATCTGGTAGTGTTATAATTTGTCGACGGTAATAAGGTTGCTTGTGAGCGCTGATTCAGAATTACAATTTGGATAATAGATACTTGAGCCTCATTGGTAATGCTTTACAGAATAATAAGCCTCAGTTGTGAGCATATCACTCTGGTGAAGGACTCTAAAAGATTCTGGAAGTATTTTCAGAGGCAAATCATCGTGTCTTACACGTGGACCAACTTAATAAAGTAATAAGGAGGTTTTCCTTAATATGCAAACAAAGATACTGTATCCTATTTACCAAAAAAAAGATACTGTATCCTATGAAATGGAACATGGATGGATACTGAGGTTTACGAAATGAGACTTTACCTTCTTTCCGTTCCTCACAGAAATCACTTTAGCAACGCAGTTTGGCTGGTCATGTAATTTGTCATTAGGAAAAAAAGAAAAAAGAAAAAGAGTGAGTCCAAGAAAATTGAAGGAAGCTATTAAAAAGGGAAAATAACAGCAGAAAAATAGCTTTGGAGAGAGACAAGACATCCCCATATTCTTGGTCCATCTTCCATTTCAGGAATTCCCCAATTCGGAGTCCTCTTTGGCTCTTGGAAAAGTCAAAGTATCAATTTCCAGTTTTCCAAAACTATCCCTCACAAATAACAAGGAATGACTTGGAAAGTGAAAATAAAGGGGCAATATTGAAATCTATGCCTTTAAATTTGAATATAAATGCAATTGTTACATGTCTTAAAAAGTAAGAATTCTCCAAAGGGACAAGTAGCAGGGAGTACCAAAACATTTGCCCCGTACTGATGCTTCTGTTTCACACTGAAAGTTCGCTATTAGACTATCCAAAATACTTAAAAGCGAGTTTAATTGAGAAAAGTGCTACAAGTGTTAATGATAACGATCATTGTCTATGCTACATACATTCTCCATTTTGGGCAAAGTACCAGTGTTGACACTGATATACGACATGTGATTGTAGGATAGGCATTGGACATGCATTTGTCACCTGCTGGCTACATAGGCAGTTTTTTTTTTTTTGTTTGCTCAGCAACTACATAGGCAGTTATAGCACACGTTAAATATTTCTTTTGTAATTCGGGCAGTTATGTAATGGAAGTAAGGGGAGTCCAATAATGCTCATAGGCTAACAACTTATTGAAGAGTTTCTGCTTTGGAGCCCTAATTGGCTTATCCATATTTGTGGTCAAATAATTTCATATAAAAAAGCTTTTACCAATTTTCTGACTCATTCATATGACATAAGATATTAGTAATAATTAATTAGTGTATTCCGGCACCCGCTTCCATATTTGGATCCATTCGTTCATGTCCAGATTTGACCTATCCAACCCTTTGATATATTTCCACACCCAATTCCCAACCCAGGGTCCATGTTAAGCAGGTCATTACCCATGAAAACTAAGTTCTACATCTTACCCATGTGTCACACCTATGAGGTGCATCTTGTAGATTCTATTACCAACAGATGGAAGAAAGGAATTCATACTTCTACAAAACCGTTTGATACATATATTTGGAAGAGAGAGTTACCAGGCATGAATGGTTGACAAAACGAGCAATCCCTCCCTGCCGGGTGGCATCAATAATGTGTTCTTTATCTATCCTAAAGAAATAGCAAGCACTCTTGTACTGAAGTTTTCTTCCAGACTGATACTCGCTCTCTCTTCTATCAGCCACGCGGAGCCCCACGATCTCACCAACATACTCCACCACCTGAAACAGGAATTCCAGAAGAGGTTAAGAGCTTTAAATTCGCTCACTAAAACAAGAAAGGTTTCTGAAACCTGTGGCATTGAAACAAATCTAACCATTGCACCACGGGAAATGAACTGGGATGTGTAGAGACCAAGAGCATGTATGCCTGACTTGTACACTACCAAATATTTCCAACCTTTTGACTGTTTATACCGAGCATATTCTTTCTGCAAGTGATAGAAAAAACCACATATTAGATCAGCAATAACAAAGCTCTTTACATTTATATTTTGAAAGAAATTAAGTTGGCATAGATTGCACAAGCATTAGAAATACTCCCTCCACCCCCATTTGTTTTTCTATTTTCACTATTTTGGGCTTCTCCAAATATCGTAGTACATATTTATCATTTACTTAGTTTTGGAAGGTTTAGAAACACAATATTTGTTGACCAAACTAAGTACCATGACAACCAAAAAAGGACAAATAAATGGGATGGAGGGAGGCATTTCTCAAGTGGAGCACACTGAACATCCAGAGGTTGCTTGAAGATACCCGACAATCATACTCAACATCTGAAGTTGGCAGCTTTGCAAGTCCTTTGGGGCTTGGCTTTTGCTTATTAATGTGATGCCATGCATTCAGCTGCTCTTGTGGAACAGCACATCCACCACTGCCTTTAGATAGGATCGGATGGTTATGACGAAAGCCTTCCCGTTTACGACCTTTGTAACCCTAATTGAAAGAACAAAATAAAGTTGGTACAGAACCCTTGGTTCTCTCGTATGTGAATGTGCAAGATATGTTAGTTAGTGGACATAATACCTCTGTTCGTGCGCAGCTATATTCTCTGTCTCCAGGATGGCCAGTTTCAGTGCCAATAGGATCGCCATCTGTTTCACACTGGTTGTATGTTGCATGAAGCATACACCTCCCATAAAAACCGACGTTCTCATTATCAACACCTTCAACCTCACTTTGCAGTAAACCCTGGATCCAATACAACCAAAAGTGACTAAAGCAGACAGATTAAGATGACAACCTGTTCTTCTATTACATCTGTCTCATCTATAACAATCATCACCCTGTTAAGTTTGCAGGTTGAGTGTCATTTTGGCAAAATGTGTAGCTAACATTCAGTCGCGGTCCTGCTCAGATATGAGTTTGTCTACGCACATAGGCAACTTCAGAATGTTCCAAAAATGTATATGTCACAGCATTCCTAGCGCCTAGCGAAATCTTCTAAATCATATGCTAATCATACATCCCAAGCATTTGAAAACATAATATATCTAGAAGAGCTGATGTGCTGTATAGTTAATTGTACCATTGTAGTAGTACCGTCAGGCCAACACATGGAAACATAACTTCACAGAGGCTTATTCAACGGAAGTACGAAGATAGTCAATTGCGTATAAAGAAACACATTCCACAGGATAGCATGTAAATTTACAAGGGGAGTAATTAATTCCAAAGAAGAACTTTTTTTTTTTTTTGGTCAAGTGGAGGGGGGTGGGGTTGAATGGATTGTTTCTGGGTAGGGATGGCCATCTCGGCCAACCTGTCCGTATCCGATCCGTTGTCCGTCCCGAACGGATCAAATTTTTCGGAGATTTTTTGGATATCGGGGCGGATTCCGATTTATTTTTTAAAAAAAAATCGGAGATTAGATCGGATTCGGAGGTAAGTCTGCCTCCGATCCAATCTGCCCCGAATTCGATCTCCATCCCCCGATCCGCCCCGATTTGTCCCTGAATATCCGAAAATCTTTTTTTTTTTTTTTTGATAAAAATCCGCCTCCAATCCGCCCCGATCTGTCCCCGAATACTCTTTTTGATAAAAAAAAAATCTGGTATTTTTTTTCAAATTCAGATATCCGAATCTCCGATCCGATCTCCATTCTCTATTCGGGGCGGATTCGGAGGTAGGAAAATATATCCGATCGGGGATCGGGGCGGATTCGGAGGTCGGATGGAAGATTCGGATTCGGATATGTCAATATCCGCCTCAGATCCACCCCATTGTCATCCCTATTTCTGGGGAACTGAGGCTCTTGATTAATGGAAAGTGACCATAAAAGCATGCATATATAGCAACGAGTAAATGACTAGCCAACTGAAGTTAAGCATGGAAAGAATTAAACCTTCTGGTGAGCACACCAAGGATGAAAATGTACAGAGCAATCCCCTACTCGGCACTGAATACAAGAACCACCTGGCCGGTTACACATGGAACAAACCTGGAAATAAGAACAGGAAAGCAGAAAACATTAGTCTTTCGCTATATAAAAACAGGAAACCATGACAAGCCGCATTTTCATATTCCAAAAGGAGATTCCAGTAATCGATTTTAAAACTTTTGAAAATGTTTCAGGTCAAATTAGTTGTAAGTTGTAACTTATAACGGACCATATACCATAACATGAGGGATTGTCAGGAAATACTCACCACATCTGCTTTAGCACGAGAAGCACCAGATACATCAAAAGCACTCATGGTGTCAACATTGGGGCAGCGTGTTCCTGGTGTCCAGAGCCCACAAACCATATGAATCCACTGCTTAACGGTGGAATCAACAACTCCAGCTGTTATGCTGTTGAGGACATTCAAGTTGTCAGAAGAACAAGATGAATTCTTAACGCACTCCAATTGCTTCTGCAGATCCATTTTCCAAACCACTGCAGAAGAGGGTTCACTAGGTATAGGTCTGATGATAGGAAATGAATCCCTCTCAAGTGCAGACGTTGAGGGACTCAACATGCTGAACTTGTCCTCCAAAATTTCAGAAGGAGAAACTGCATCCTTGGGCCCAAATTCTGTGACAATATTCCAAGTTTTCAAAAGGCTTTTCACAATGCTACGACTCCGTAGTGCCCGAGTCATAGCTCCACCACCATAACCACAGAGAACACAAACCTGCATGCCACAGAAGCTTAGTACTGCTGAATAAGATAAGCACAAGAGACAAAGGGTAAAAAAAAAAATAAGACAAGACAAGAAACCGTAGGTTGATATTTACACCAAGAAATGGTAACAATAAGTTCAGTACAGAAACATTTTAGACCGAATGTGAAGAATCTGTCACTACAAAAATGTAAAACAGTCAAGAGAGAAGTCACAGAAGTTATGTGTTCTGCCCTGAAGGCCCACGTCCATACAATCAGGACAGCTATATTTGTAAAGATAAGGCTTTCCTACAACCCAGGTTGCAGGCATCTCCTGTTTCCCAGATATGGCACCCCACGAGATGATCCTATTTGTACACATCTTGAGTGCCAAACTCTAGCACAACTGCCTATCCATTCAAGTTATACTAGTCTTGACAGATAGAAATGGCATCTAATAAAATTGCCCTCATAAACTACTAAACTACATATGGACCATCATAATATTGAAGAATCTGGAACAAGACGAGCAAAAATGACATATAAACATTCTTAACTGCCAGATTTTGTCCGGGTAAACTAATAGAAAACAGTTACAACCTATGAAAGAACAAAATTTCTTCTGTTGGATGCAAAATTCAACCATGCAAATATTCAAACACCATGGCCCAAAATGACTCTTGTAAAACAAAAATTAAACCAGAAGAACGACCATGATGCTATCAAAAGATTGCAAAGAAGAAGAACTTGCGATAAGAGAATAAACTACTTACAATGCTTTTGGAGGTTGTCCTGCATGGCCTACAATACCAACGACCTCTGGGCACTTTGGAAACACCATAGCAAGCCTGATGCACCTATTTATCATAACACTAGTGAGGCTTACCAGATTACAACAGGAGAAACTAGGAAAGAAGTCAAGCAAAACATGATACATACCCTGATTAAGCATCGACTGCACTCCAATAAACAATTGATGTCATTTTTATTTGAACTTCCACAGACACAGCAGAATGCATCTGACTGTGAAATAGAGGACTGCCACTGGTGCTCCTCATCAGATCTGAAGTGCATCCATAAATGTTAAACAGCTTCATCATTAAACTACAGCAGTTCATGCAAGAAGCCAAGGCTTCTAGCACTATCCAAGAGTTAAAAGTGAAAATTAAATCAAGAGTCTATATGCATTGCTTACTTAGCAGTGCATACTCCATCAGCACGAAGTTTACCATCTTCAGCACTGTTCAAAAAATTTCCCATATTTCTGCACTTTATTTGCGGTTGACATTTTGGGGTCTTAATATCTGAAACACCCACAAAACTTGATTCCTTCTCTGGTTATGGGGAAAAAACTTATTGATATATACTCAGGGTAAAACAGAAGGGGTTAATTGTGATATAAATTTCTTTAAGAAATGGTAATTGACTGATCAGTATTTCAAACAAGTATATTATGGACTTCCCCACGCCTCAGGTCCTCAAACAGAATACAGAAAGCCAGAGAGAGAGATATCAGTGACTCAGTGAGTTTAACCAATATTCTAGTCAATATTCTTTCAAGGAGACTAGTTCACCTAAGGTGCCAAAGCTACCTGCAACAGGATTCAGCTGGCCCAAAGTAGATGGGCAGTCACTTGGTGAGTCAACGCATTGCCAAAGCTAGCATGTAAGCAGGCTGAACAATATACGAAAAGTCTTGCAAACAACAGACGGTCAGTGTAACATTACTGTTCAAATTCTAATACTAATTTGCAATCTTGTGGAATAAGAAAAAACCCACTACTTTGTTGGACCCCATGAAGGGGAAAGATTACAATGTCATACTTAAATTACTATATTATTACATCATGCTTTAATAGTAAGAAATATGGTTATACTTTTAATATACTCAAACACAGTGAGAAGACATTAGAGGGTTAATCAGTCCACTCTGATACCAAGTTACCTTGACAAGTCTAGATTTAGGGCTTAAAAGATGATGGTGAGAGAGAGAGAGAGAGAGAGAGAGATTAGGTTAAAAGATCCAGAGACAGTAACCCAGGAATCTCTCCACACAAGTAGTTATATTATGCAAAGAAGCAAGAGAATTACTAGAATACCCTAGCTAAGCCTCATACTAGAAGGAACAACCAAAGATAATAACAATCTAACAAGACATACAAGGGTTCAGTCGTTATTCATAACTCATTACACTCCAGCGTAAAGTAAAACGGTTCAACCAAATACTACTCAGTACCAGAGGTGTTAAAACCATGTACCAAAAAAAAAGAGGTGTTAAAACCATACCGTTTCGTCTGGTACGTACCAGTTTGGACAAAAACAGTAACTACCTCTTCAAGTCTCGTTCCGTGCAAAATATTGGGTAATTCCAGCCGTATTGGAAATTTTCGGTCATTTTCCGTATAGGCAACTAAATGTACAAACAGGAGAAAAGTACCAGTGTTTTGCGTTTAAAATGACAAAAAGGTGCTGCCTTTACATGACAAACACACGGTAGTGATTTCATGTATATAGGTGGAACATGATGAGCTATGCAACAGATTTGACAGCCGCAAAATTTTATTCTTCCAATGCAACTGTTATGGGTTTGCTTTTCCTGTGAAAATTTGAGTTTTTCTACTACTAGACTCCCTTTTCTATTTACACATACTTTCCTTATTATTTCATATTTCACAGATATGCACATATAATTGTTTTACACATGTGCATTTATTGATAATAGCGATAAATCTGAAATAGTATCCAAAATTACCCGGCACCGGCATGTACTGTACCAATAATAAAAACGGTACCATATCAGGTACGGCATTCAGAAGTTCTCAGTACCCTTTTGCAACATTTTAAAAACATACATCAGGTCCAATTCAAGAGTACTTTCCTATTCCTTTATTCAGTTTTATTTGGAATTTAGAGCCACAGTTAGGCAAGACAAAGGGGGTTCTTGCACAAGGTAAATTATAAAAGAGACATAAGAACCTTTTTCCTTTGCTCATTCTATTGTAACCTTAAAACAAGGCATTTGAATCTCTACAGATGTGCAAGAGAAGCCAATGATTGTAGAGGTACCTTTAATTGACAGCTCATAAAGGCTTCGCTTGCGTATTTCCTTGCATTTTGGCTTCAATAGAGTGCTAATACCAGTGTCAAGAATCCTCTCATCTTCCTCGCTTCCATCGTCTCTTTTTTCCTCCATCATATTATGCACATCATTGCGTTCTTTGCCCAAAGGGAAGAAACCACAGTCTGTTTCTTTCACAGAATCATCAGGAACCAGCTTACTACCTATTGTGTCGCCATGACCTTCAATGTCTCTGTCCTTGAAATTAGAAAATTTGTCAATGCATCTACTGCTTCCTCCAACACATCTCTTCTTTGATTTCTTTGTGCAAGTTTTTAGTAATTTGTCATTTTCTGCATCTGTATATCTTCTGGTTGATTCAAGAATTTTTCTGAGAGATGCAATTTTTGGAGGTCTGAATGAATCACCACCAGAAATAGCACCATACATCCCACATACAACAGGTCTCACCTGCCCTTTGCATATACCCAACTGCTTGCTTTTCTTAAATTCTGGTGATTTGCACTTTGCATGGATCCCAGTATCAGCGCAATTTGGTTCTTCCACCCGCAGCTTCTTAGCAGTAGGAGCAGTTTGACCGGATCTGAACCTTTTTCTACCAGAGATTTCAGGAATTTCAAGACAACCATCCTCAGTGTCTAATGGATTCTGAGCATTTTCACCCTCACTGTCATTATAAAGCCCGTGCAATTCTCTTCTATCATTTGTTTTGGTCAAACCAGGCCTCTGCTTGAAATTAGGCCCAGTGGAACAACCACAATTGTGGGATCTTCCTTTGTCAGGTTGAAGCCGCAGCTGCATATCTTTGGCCGAAACGAAGTGCCAATTATCATTGTCTATACCCGTGGGGGGAAATGACACATCTAGCCTCTTCTGTTTCGTTGGTCTTTCTCTATTTGCAGATTTAAAGGCCTTCTCAAAGGTCTCTGTCCGATTGGTAGTGTCATGAATCGAAGAAAGCCCTTTATTGGCTTTATTTCGAACATTCTTCGATATGAACGAGTCCCTGAGCCTAAGCTCATCAATAAGACTACGAGAAGATTGATCAGGTAACAGTTTGGAGGATCCTTCACAGGCTGAGCTGATATTACGGGTAAATTCAAAGATTTCAGAACTTCTTCCACTGTCAGGTGGATCATCGGATGACCAGCATTTATCAATGCCTGATCCTTCATCCACCACAAGATTTTTTGTATATTCATCTCCACCAACAGTAGAAGAATCCAAGCTATCAAACTTGACTGATGCCTGAGTGACAGCAGCAGCAGAACATCCTGAAGAAATATTAGACTTTTCTCGCTCTTTCATGGAAGCAGCATCTTGAGCAGAGGTGTCAAAGTGCTTAGCAGTAGCAGCAGCTTCAGCAACTTGGTCCCCAACATTTTCCCTCCTGTCTAATGAATTAGCTGACCTGTGATTGCATGTCAAGTTGTGCATCTTTGTTGCCTTGTTTGGAACATCTCTCCACTGAAAAGCATGACATTCAACTTTCTTCTTGACCTGGCCATCTATGTTGCCACTTTTATCAATGGAAACAGCTTTCTCCTTCGAGAAAGTAGAGTTTCTTTCCAATTTCCGATCAAGGAGTATAGAGGCCATGCCGTTGATACTTCCACTCCATTCTTTAAGGGCACTGAAGAAGTTCTCGTCTTTGGAATCACAATTTCCACCTAAAGAACTTGTGTGGGCAGTACAAACACACTTTCCTGGGACATATGCAACTGGAACTCTTTGAAAACATTTCCCACATTCATCTGAAGGATTGATGTCATTTTCTATTCTTCCAGATCTGAAACATGGACACAGTTTCACAAACTTAGGGTGGACAAAAAGAGGTTAGCCCATCAATCCCAAATCATTATGCTGGCTTATGCAAATGATTATCTATAGTTGTAGAAAAAGCAAACAACAGGAGCATTCTTTTAACTCTACACGCCTCTCTTTTATCCTTTCTTTGGATAAGTAACTGGATTCCAACCGCCCAAGTAAAGAGCTATTTGGATCTGTTGTCGAGAAGCGAAGTCCCACATCGCTGTGAACTGACCTGTGATTCTGTTTCTTTCAAAGCAAAATATTTTACATCACAATAAAATTAAAAACTATCTATTACCTTCCCGCAGGATGCTCATTTCGATGCATATCGCAAGACAGCTGACACTGCATTTCAATAGCTTTTCCATCCAATAATGTCCCTGCCAAGAAAGTAGAGAAACTGCACTTACTCAGACCTAGCAGTACATAAAATCATCATAAATGTTATGTGGAACAACTCAGGTACAGAACTCAAAAACCTAAATATTTAGGACAGCAAACACGATTAGAGGAACCCAGTACTACTCTCTTTCAGGATTGGCTCACTTAGGATGAGGGTGTGTTCAAGCTCAGCTCAAACTCGAACAAACTCAGAGCCTTGTATTCAAGCTCAGCTTGGTTATTGGAACTGCAATCAAAATCTGAGTGCTAACACCCTATATCTAAAAGATGAGAATAAAAACTTGATATGTTCAGACACCTGGAAAACCTAATGCCAGGGTGTGTTTATTTCAAAACGGGACAATGCAAACAACATTCTCTGAGTGTTTTAAAAAAACAAAACCAAAAAAAAAAAGGAAGAGGAATATCTAAAAGACGAGAATAAAAACTTGAAATGCTCAGACACCTAGAAAACCTAATGCCAGGGTGTGTTTATTTCAGAACGGGACAATGCAAACAACATTCTCACGAGTGTTTTAACAAAAGAAAACCAAAGAAAAAAAAAAAGGAAGAGGAAGGGATTAAGCTAGTCATTTTAATATTGTGGCTTTTCTGGAAACAGTTGACAAAGTTGTTCAACAAGATTATTATGACTAGGAAGATGCTCGACGAATGGAGAAGGAGCACCTTAGTACCTATCTATAAGAATAAAGGGGATATTCAAAACTGCAACAACTATAGAGGTATTAAATTGATGAGTCATACGATGAAGTTGTGGGAAAGAGTTATTGAGCATCGCTTGAGGATGGTGACTACGGTGTTAGAGAAACAGTTTGGATTCATGCTTGGAAGATCAACCATGGAAGCTATCTACCTATTAAGGAGATTGGTAGAAAAACACAGAGCAAAGAAGAAGGATCTCCATATGGTTTTCATAGACTTAGAAGAGGCTTATGATAGAGTGCCTAGAGACATCATATGGTGGGTTTTGGAAAGAAAATGAGTGGCGAAAGGATATATCGAGGTGATTAAAGACATGTATGAAGGTGCCGTCACTACCATTAGATCACCAATAGGAAACAAGTGAATTTTCAATCACCGTAGGATTACATCAAGGGTCAGCCCTGAGTCCGTATCTCTTTGCCTTAGTTATGGATGAATTGACTAGACAAT
The DNA here is from genome assembly GCA_019656275.1 of Rhododendron kiyosumense. NCBI lineage: Eukaryota > Viridiplantae > Streptophyta > Magnoliopsida > Ericales > Ericaceae > Rhododendron > Rhododendron kiyosumense. The sequence continues at coordinate 115,641 of BPLS01000601.1, forward strand.
TTCAAGAGGATATTCCATGATGTATGATATTTGCAGATGACATTGTTCTCGTAGATGAAACTGCTAGAGGTGTTAATACGAAACTAGAAATTTGGGGAGAAGCATTAGAGTCAAAGGGTTTTCGGATAAGTAGGAGTAAAACTGAATATGGTGTGCAAGTTTAGTGGTACCAATAGTGCGCAAGAAGAAAGAGTAATGATCCAAAACCAGGAGATGCCAAAAAGTTATCATTTTAGGTATTTAGACTCAATTATTAGTAGAGATTGAGAGATTGCTGATGATATGACCCATAGGATCCAAGTGGAGTGGCTCAAGTGGAGAAGCGCTACTGGTGTACTATGTAACAAGAGGGTACCCACAAAATTGGAAGGAAAATTCTATGGAACTGCCATAAGACCAGCGATACTTTATGAGACAGAATGTTGGCCTATTAAGAAACTACATGTGAACAAGATGAGTGTAGCGGAAATGAGAATGTTGAGGTGGATGTGTGGTAAGACTAGACAAGACAGATTAGAAATGAAACAATTCGTGAAATGGTAGGTGTAGCACCTATAAAGGAGAAGTTGAGGGAAAATAGGCAAAGATGGTTTGGGCATGTCTACCGTAGACCAGAAGATGCAGCAGTTAAGAGAGCAGATAGGATAGCTCCCGGTAGCAATGTTACGGGGAGGGATAGACCTAAATTGACATTAGATGTTGTAGTGCGCAAAGATACGAGTATAATGGGTTTGTGCGAACAAATGGCCCTAAATAGAGCTCAATGGAGGAAACGGATTCATGTAGCCGACCCCAAGTGACTGAGACGTAAGGCTCGGTTTGGTTTGGTTTGGTTTGGCTTCTCTGGAAACAAGCGTAAGTAAACGAACAAACAAAGAAAAGGAAGAATTGAAAAGGATGAAGACGTTTCAAAGTCATCAAGAAGGTGCAGAATAGCCAACATCATAGGATGTTGGTTTCATTGTTGGTCTTCTTCAAAATGCTCTTTGCTTCATAGCAGCGAGAAGTATTATGATCCAATGGTTTCGGATGCCACAGGAAAGAATCAAGACTATAAGAAGAAATTTCCCCATAATCTTTTATGGGTTTTGTGACTTCCACCACTTTACTCTTTACACATACCCATGCAAGTTTCACAAGCCCGAAATGTTGATCTTGGTTCTGTTCAACCTCATCACATTTACTAGAGAAGCTTGAAGCTTAAGACTCAAGCTTTCAATTGATAGATAACAAGCCCAAGCCTAGCCCAAGAAATCCATAAACAGCTAGTTCAATGCAAACCTCAATATATTGCATCACTGATCAAGGATAATATTGGAAGAATAAAAAAAAATGAAAAAAATAACCATGCATACCTGATGTAGGGACTAGATTTTCAGCATCACCATCCATCCAACAAGTAAAACCAGATTGGAGTGCTCGAAAGGCAACTTCAGGAGCAACTTGTTTGCTGGTTGCCCCAAGTCCACGCCGGTCTTCTTTTGATGAAGATGGATCGACAATAGAACAGTGTATATTATCTCTGCAAGTGCTGTTGGGTACCCCTTGACACTGCTCTGTTCCAAGAGAAGCATTGTCATGTACTTGATTAGATAACTCAAAAATATGCCGAAATGCAAGCATTCTCGAATTCTCGTCCAGTGTATAGGGGTATACACCATTGCCCTCTTTGATTGTCAGTGCAGGAGCAGTATTTGATACAGAGGTTGAAGTTGATGACGAAAATCCCAGTGAGATAGCTGGGAAAGGCAACATTAATCCAGAATCCACAGGTGAACTTGTGGATTGTTGGAAAACGTGATCCAAATGTCCATGAAACCCAAGGCAAGGAGTCTTCCCTGATTGTTTCAAAGGATTTCTGGGATCTAAAGCATCATGTGGCCGTCCAGAGAACTTGTACAGATGAGAACTCTTGTCATGTACCACTAAACAACCATGACAACCAGCTCCATCACAAGTAGTTGAACTTTCCCTATGCTTTGTGCAAAACTCGAAGTTCGGTTCAGTTGCAACGCGCAGGCTATCAGCAGCAAAAGTTGCCTCTTTAGCCTTGCCACTGTGGTCCTGAAGACCCAATTTATTGACGGTTAGTTGATCTGATGCAAAGCCTCTTGTCCATGAAGAACTTGTTGAGTCACGTTTGGCAATATGAGATTCACAATGCGATGCCCCAGGAATAACATGACAGCTATCCATTGTACCACCAGAAGCTTTAGAATATATCCTTCCCTCAGTAGACGTTTTACATTGTGTAAGTAACATCGTACATCTATCTGCATCACCGTTGAATTCCCCTGTGCCAATAGCATCTCTAGCATTGTTGATTCCAGATGATTGGCTCACGAGGTTCAAGCGGCTTTGTCCTCTTCTCCCACAGGTTTTAGATGAGCCAGCAGCACGCTGAAGATATTGACGGTGTTCCTGCATTCCCCTGGAATTACCTGATGCATTGATAAAACTAAAAATAATCACTTAAAACAGCGATTTGCAACCCCCACCCACCCCCAACAGAAAGGGATAAAACAAAGGTCTTTTATGGCCAAACAATCTGGTAAAGAAAATGATAATATAGGAAACAGCACTGCACCCACTGTTATGAATCAGCTGCTCTGGCAAAAGAGATTTCCGGGGATCACCACGTCTGTCAAATAGATGAGAAGTAAAGGCTGGCAAAACAGAAGTTCCCAAAGTCTGGCTCTGGGGAGATGGTTGCCCAAGTTTCAGCTCAATGCCTGAGGAAACTGCATCTATGTCCACAGTATTCCCCTTCTTCAAATTGTAAAGTTCACTGATGTCAGAATCATTACCGGGGGATTTGGAGTTCTGTAACTTTTTGTAGGAAATGAATGGTTGTCCGCTCTTTGAGTTTGAATCTGCGCAAGCAGAAATGGAATGACAACCATCGTATGGGCCTCTTGTGCCAATAAACTCAGACACTGTTGAACGTCCAGACGACTGGAAGCCCATAATCTGGTTATTTACCACAGAAGGGAAATTGCTCTGTGAAGCACCAATTAAGCCCTTGTGAAGAACATTGTAACCATCTTGAGCATTCCTTTGTTTTCCAACATATGAAACCTCATTAACAGATTTCTGACCAGTATTATTGTTCTTAAAAAGTGCAACATTGTTTTGAGACTGTCTATGTTCTACTAAACCTCCACAGGAACCAGCCACATTAGACAGGTCAGACATTTTGGGCATGCTGGATGCTGTCACACTGTGTTTCACTGTACCAGCAGTGGTTGAGAATCCTTCAGGCCAATCCCATCCATTGCGATCTTCTGGAACCCTAATCTAAAGCATTAGAAAAAAACATCACCACCCAGAGTTCCTTGTTCTTCAGCACATGCCAATAACAATTACAGTATTCAATACCAAATAAAAAGATGCATGCTAAGTGAAATATATTGGTCACTATATCACATAAAACAAAATTTCCAGAATACATATTTTCTCGGGAATTCAAATTGTCACTATGTGCCTAGCAAATGTGCTGGCACAAGCACGTCTCTCCACTAACATTGTCTACAATAATCCTACATAGGTTAGCAACCAAGAAAGTCCTCACTCTCATTCTTGAAGGGAGAAAAGAGTTGAGAAAGCAAAGAAAGTCAAAGAACCCATCCTCAAGCCCAGGTGGCTCACATTTTAGATAATCATCTTCTTGTCCTCATATAACCTAAAACCCTTCTCTTTACAAATACATACATTCATGCATCACATCAGTATCAGCAAATCGTAAGATCTCACACTTTCCGTTTCAACACTTTTAGGTAAGAACCAAAACCCACCATATTTCCCCGAAGTAGAACTAGGGGTGTAAGGGTCTCTAAGGAGCTTAGCAAAATAGCCCCGTAACTTCCAGACGAGGCGTGCCCCCTTGCAAAGGGGGTCGCAGAAAGTCAGTGACCAGGCCCGGGCAACTCTTTACCAAAAAGTTAAACATCCAATCAGTAAGCCATCAGATATCACCAGGCTATCCCACCAAACATTCTCCATTATTGACAATTTCCATCGGAGAACCACCCAGGGAACTCTTGCCAATTATTAAAACTCATGGATGAAATTATTGCTGTCAAAAAACAGTGAACCAAAGAGAAAAGGGATAAATAAACCAGCGTAAACTGCAGAAAAATAAAATAAAATCCTACGAGTTTAGTTCAACAACTAACCTGCACCCTTGCAGGTCATGTTCAAGGTCAGAAATTCAATCCAGTTCACGAAAATGGGACCCAAATCCAATACTCAGGAAACATGCCCCAAAGTCCCAAATTTTCTAAAAAGGTTGGCAAGCCAACCACAAACCACCCCCCCCCCCCCCCCCCGCGAGAGAGAGAGAGAGAGAAAAGAAAAGACCACTGTAATAAGTCACTGACTGCTGAAGCTACATAGCATTCACTTCCATGGGACGACGACGATCAGATGTGATTCGGGAAAAATAAATCAAAGCCATTGATAGTCTAACCAAGGAGTCCAAAATAAATCAATAAATCAAATTTTAACACCGTTTCTATTATGTTTGTCTGGGACTGACATTTTACTAATAGCTACATAATGGAATGGCATGGCCGGTTAGAACAATTCCATCTGATCCAGAAGTGTACCATCACATGCCAGCAATGCAGGATGAAGGTAAGAATAATCACCTGTGCCCAAATTGACCTGTTTCTATCGACAAAATACACTCATAGCTATTATTCTGAAACCTATTCAGCGATAAGGAAAATGAAGCACTTTAAGGTATTGTACGTCTTACCCCAAATTTATGGAAGTAAAGCTTTCGCCACTGAGCTATGGTCTCACCGCTGTCCATATGAACAGCAGCCCCAGGGTTAACATCACACACACCTGAATGCTGCACAGTTAGTGAAGTTAGAACCAGCTTCAAACACAAATACACACTGAAGTGGCATCAATAATTCAGACCAAATGATATTTATGTGAAAATTACCTGACAGAATTTAGCGATAGACATATGTAATCCATGGCATGAGCAAACAACACCAAGTAGTCCAGTATCACTGAGCAGCAAATCCCCACCTCAACAATCAAAACCGACTTATTAGAACAGAAGAACATATCATGTGAACAGAGTCACTAAACTCAGAACGGCTTTCAAGTTTTGAGCACTTACTTGCACCCAAACAAAACACTAAGCCGAGTACTCCGACTACAGGGGGGGGAAGCAAAGCTTGAGGGCAGCCAGTGGGAAGAGTATACGAACAACGAGAAGTAGAAGAGTTAATCTCTATTGGAGCTTTTTGTGCTGCCTGAGTACTTTTGCTATGTGGCTTCCCAATATTGGCAGAGTGTCGACTCAGAGAAGAAAAATCCCACACTTCCTCATTTCTGGCATCAGAGAGACAGACGGCTGACTTCACAGGCTCTGAACTCTGATGATTCACGTTTCCACCCTGAAGAACATCCAGCAAACTAAAGCTGTTGCCATACCTGGATGCAACAACTGGGAACTGATCTGCTCCACTTCTTGGATTTTCAATGCTAGGGGGTTGTGAAAAAATCCCATTACAAGCAAGGGAAACTCCACTTCCAGCAGCACTGACTGTGAAAATATTGTTACTAACAGGAACTTTAACGACTGCCCTTGGACTTGAAAATTGCTGTAAATCACGTTGCAACAACGATGGTGGCCCAGAAAGAAGTGACAAAAATGAATTTCCCAGATCAGCATGGTTTGAGTTATGGAGACGTATATTTGATGACTTGGGAACCATTGATTCACGTATTATTGTGTGGGCTGCAGGGCTTGATTCTTGCGATACATGTGGATAAAAAAGCAAACCTGTATTCCGCACCTATATAGAAAAGATGAGGATAAAAATTTAGAATCCTAATACATCATATTTTGTCGACATGTGCGATGCCTTGTATCTTTTCACTAACAATATGCTTGTCATTGCAAACTTGAACCAAAGAAACAACAACAATCATGTACTTGCACATTCACAAAACAAGAGTGTATGGGGGAGCATCCTACCTAGCTAGCTGACTTTCAATTTTCTGAGATTACTCCTGCAACAATATTCGTGTATAATTTAATTTCAAATGAATTACCTATCTTGTCTTGAGATTATTGCAAGGGTTTACAATGTGGAATTGCTCATGGGATGGGACCAGTTCCTTCCTTCATATTAGTGAATATTACCCATGAAGCTCATACAAGGAAAGGTCTTTTATTACATCCGGGAAGAAAGCGGACATCTTTGTCCACGTTCTATAGTTACAACCACAATCAAGAACGTTTTTCAGAAGCCAAAGACCTGGTTGTTCTGTTTGCCAGCTTCAGCAATGCAGAAAGTCTGTGAGATATGCTAATACTCTGATTACATGTGGCTGATACATGGCATGCCTGATTCGATTCTGGAGGTTAATACAAGTTGTGAAGAAAGTTGGAGAACATGGAGCACAAACCAATTGAATAGGAGGTCGTAGAGGACGTGGCAAGACCAGAAGGGATATGGCCATATGGAATGTTCCAGGTGTAACATTTAGTCAACATATTGCCCATCAGCGAATTACATTGTGGAGTGCACATAAATGTTACAACGTATTGCCCATCGGTGAATTACATTGTGGAGTGCACATAGCGAGATGTACTACATGTTTGTCCCAACACAATTAATTCAAGCTTTTCAAAAAAAGTCAAATAGAATAAACTAAAAATCTACAAAGAATGAAGTTTTGGCAAGATAAAATATTTAAAAAGTGGCCTTTACCCTCCTTAATTTGATTCATACACATAATTGAAGAGTAAAAAATACTAAAGATCTTATTTCATCCAATGCCTTAACCGTAAAAGAATCACATTACAAATTTGTAATCAATAACACGTTCCCTTTCCTCATACCAATACAATTGGCGATCCCCCACTCCCACGAAGCACCGGTTTTAACTACTCCCTTTGTCCTCATTTGTTGTTCCCTTTTGATTCCAACTTATTAAGTAAACATCATCATTGCACTTGTCATATCTTTACTTTCCCTTTTTACCCTTTTAAGACTTCTAAAAACATCATCATTGCCTTTTACTATTGCTAGTAAATACGGATTACTACAGTAGTAATTAACTTCAAAAGGGGACAGTAAAAACTCTTCAACTTTCGCCCATTACTTTCCAACAAGGACAGCTACTTTCAGCAATGATTTTCTCACTCCACACTCTTAAAAATGCACACCAAAAAATTTTCTTTATCACTCAAATTTCATGCAACACAAGCACTAAAAGAAAATTTTGTCATTACATTTATAAAAAGGTGGAGGGCAAAAATCATTCTTCTTTTTTCGGGACAGGGCTTACAAATGGGCCGGGCCAAGCCGAGCTTTATAGTGTTCGCTCGTTTACTAAACCAGCCCAAAACTCGAGCTCCGCTCGCTTGTAAACAAGCCGAGCCTAAAATAATTTACCTAACAAGCCTCTTTAAAAGCCTATAAAACAAGCTGAGCTTTTGCGAACCCAGCCGAGCCAAGCTTTTGAGGGTTGAGCTCGGCTTTTGAGGGTTGAGCTCGGCTCGTTTCGTAAACAAGCCTAAAACTTGGGCTCGGCTCTATTACTAAACAAGCCGAGCCACGAGCTGCTTGCGAGGCGTTGCATTAACATTTAAGACACGAACAGACAATAAAAACAAGAATGCATAAAACAAAACATATTTCCACTAATGAACAAGAGATACAGCATTATTCACAAGCTACCTAATTAGAAGCATCAAGTAGAAGATTTACCTGATTATTACGAGGCTCATGAGGCTGAAGTTGAGACGACGCCGAATCCATCGACGGCTGCTGCATCAGAGACTGCCACGTCGGACTACATTTCGCCTGCCAATTAGGATTATCCATGTCTCAAACGGCTAGCCCCTGCTAACCTTTCTCGATCAAAACCGGTGGAAACATCTGATCGCACAGATATAGAGGAAACGAATCTGATAATGGAGGAACCCTAGGTTATAATCACAGAATCAGAGAAAGGGGAGACAGAGCAAATGGGACATACAACGGCGACGCGTACAGGAGAGAGAGAAATGTAGAGAGAGAGAGAGAGAGAGAGAGCGCGCGCGCGTTGAACAGAGCAGTCAGGAGTGACTAGTGAGGCGAGTGACGATGACAAGTGACTGAAGAGAGAGAGGGTTGGAGAGCAGGACCGGGCCGGGCCTGATTTTTCGGGGCTATAAAGGGAGAACAAAAAATGAGGCCATTTATGATCACAAAAAAAATAAAAATTGAGGCTATTTATTTATTTATTTATCTGTGCATTTTTACAAACAAAAGACAGGTATCACTATTTTTTTTTTAAAAATCTCAATCAATAATCGAACATTACAAGAGTTCCAATTCATTTTTTGTACATATGAGTTTTGTGAAGCCACATCGGGTCCCACAAATATGTTCAAATAGTTTCTATGGAGTCTTGTAAAAAATCAGCTCAATCTGATATCGGTAAAGATTTTTTCTGAATTTATCAAAAAAAATCTTTAGCGATATCAGATTGAACTGATTTTTTTTAGGACTCCATAAAATAATTGTTTTAAAAATAAGGGGCGATTTGAATCATCAGTGTGAAACTCAAGGGTGGACCCCAGAAAATCCATATATACATGATATGTACCTTGCATATGTACACATAACAGTAGTCAATCAAAAATGATACTCATACAACACTAAACACAACCTCTCACATACATATGGGTTCCACACATACTACTATGTGTGGACTCCACATGTATATAAAAGGTTGTGTAAGTTGTTGCTTTGGAATCGTTATGTGAGTAGCATTGTTGGTAATCAATTCAATTACTAACGAGGGATAGTTTGTGTAAAATTGACACACTTTTTGGTTGGAGGACAAAACATTTTGGAATATGCCAAAATGAAATACATGACCATTAATAGATACGAAAATAGAAGGACCTCTAAATTAGCATATATTTTGACCTTAAACGGGCCAGCCTAGGCCGGGAGAGATATAGGGGATGAGATCTCGTCTAGTCTTACTGTACCCTTCAGTCTGGTTCAATTTCGGTCATTTGTGGGCCTTTTGTAGTCCCATGACGATGATCAAAACCGTTGACCTTTTAGAGGTCGTCACGAACATTGGTCATGTCAAATATTTTTTTGATTGAATACCATTTGATAGGATTTTTAAATGCATTAATCTTAAGATAAATGTTCAAAATCAGTTGCAATCTATTGATGACAAGATTAATTCATTTCGAAATTAATTATATCAAACCATATCCAATCAATGTAATTTTCAATGTGGCCAATGTTTTCAGTGAGATATAAAATATGAACGGTTCCGATCAATATTGTGTATCTAGAAAAGGCCCACAAATGGCTGGAGACTAAACTAAATTGGATGGTAGAAGACTGAACGGGATTCGCGCCCCTAGAGAGAGAGAGTATTTCGAGACAAGCTGACTGGAACGAGAATTTCGACGTATGAAGAGCGTCCGATGAACAAAATGCGAGTGTAGGGACCACAGTCGAGAGATCTAGGCCGTCGATTGTGGTTACAGCTTGATAGTGGTGTAGCTTGGAAAAGGTGAAGGGTTTCAGACAGAGACTGTGGCGTCACAAGACATAATGGACACCTGGAAATATGGGCCCACCGAGTAAAAATCAGGTGCCTCTCAGAGTAGGTAAACGATCTCGCGGAGCGAACTATGGATTCGGAATGTCTAAAATAGGAGAAATTTTTTCAACGTCGAGCGATATATCCCACGTGATGTTCACGCGGCACTCTTGAGCCATCCAATATATTTTTAGATAGTTCAGATTGAAACATTCTTTTTCCTCTCACCCCCTCTTCTTTTTCTCTTTAAATTCGAGTCATCCAAAAACGAAATGGACAGCCCGGATGCACCGAGCGAGTACTACCACTCAGCACTGAAAATTTTCTCCTAAAATAGATCTCCATGTTGATTGTTTTTTTCTCTTTAAACCGAGAGTTGTTAATCGTCCCCCTCTGTTGGGGTCTAACATCATCACATGAAATTTCCCGTTTTATCCTCATCCACTTGCTCTCTCTCCCTCATTTCTCTATCTCTTATTTTATTTTGCTATAAAATTGTAAATACTAATAACTTTTTTTTCACCTATTTTTTTAAATAAATTTTAGATTTTTGAAATCTACGCAACGAAACCTATCAAACAAGCCTAATATTGATGGTGAAATAATGTAAAATGGAAAAATTATATTTTTGTAGTAGTTTAAACTGTCTAAAAAGGTTGAAAAATTAAGCGTTCCAAATTTCAATCCGTTTGAACCGTTGGAAAGATTTTAGTTTTCTGATCATTTTATCTTAAATTGTCATAATTAAATTTTGACTATAGAACTCTCGTCGATGAACCCTAAGAAAGTCGTAAAATCAAATATCTCTTACGGCCCGTTTGGATGCGGGATAAGAATTGGGGATATTAGTTAATAAGGAGGATAAGATAGTATGGGGTATTAGTTAATAAGGGAGGGCCCACATTGATGTGATGTTTATGGAGAGTGTAACGACCCGGATTTTTGCCCTTTTTTTTTTTCGAATAAAGAAATTATTTTTTATCAAATAGTCTATAGTAACCAATTAACTATTTTAAAGTACGATTAGATTAAACAAAAACCTAGATTAATTTTTCGTGACTAAAATTAGTTTAGCAAAATTTTTAATTCAACTTATAACTATAACAACCCGTACTTTTTATAATTAATAATATCATCTTTAAAAGAATATTAGTTGTAATAATTATCTTAATTATAATCTATCTAGTAGATATATACCAATAAATTAATTTAGTTTTAATTATCCTACTTTTAATTATTTAAATTGCATGCATGTAAATCCTACCACCTCTCCCTTTCCTACTCGGTCTCTAATTCATCTCCCTGACTATATTTTCGTCTTATAATTCGTCCATTCCGAAACCTAATAGGATACAACTTCTTTCAATCCAATTCCAACCGAAACTCTCAAAATTCTCTTATATATGCCCATTAATCCGACCCTAGGGTTCATCACATTATTTATCACGTCCCCCTAGTCCAGAAAAGAGAGAAAAACAGGAGAGATCGGAGCTCCAATCTATGGAGTTCTAGAGAGAGAAAGAAAGAGAGAGAAAAGTGGGTTTGTGATCAAGACTCAACCGAAACCCAATTCAATCATTCCAGACGCTTCCTACAGTTCCTAGCATCACCAAACGTCACCCAATTCGGTCACATAGTCCCCCGATCGAAGAACCCGAAACCTTCTTCCCAAAAATTCAAGTTTCGATCAAAAATCAATTCGATCCGATTTGAGGTAGTATAATCCATTCCAACCCTTCCTCTAAGTATAATTATTGTTTTTAAGCATAACCCATCGTCCCCCATGGCCCCATGCATTGAAAATAGCAAGAAAAACTAAAAAAACGAAATCTGGGCGCGACCTTGCGGCCGCAACCTTCGGGCCGCAAGAACCAGGCCTGGAGTTTGCGGTTGGCCTCTCAGCCGCAAGGTTGACTCAGTCAAACCTTGCGGCAGGTACTGTTTTGGATCGAAATTGTTTTGCGACCTTCTAAACTTGATTTTCGACCCTCGAACTATTTTTCCTAGACTTTTCAAATCTCAAGGATCATAACTTGTTAAGGTCATATTTTTTTTTATTTAATTATCTATTATTTAAATTATTTATTAGTTATCGTTCAACGTTTACAAACGAAAATTTGTTACGACCTTTCAACCAACGTTTTAACACTCCAACTAATTTTTTTTAGACTTCTTGAATGTCAAATACAGTAACTTGTTAAACTAAATATTTATTTTATTTAATTCACTATTTATTATTAATTTTGAAGTAATTCCAATCAAAATTACTTTACGACTTTATAAACATTATTATTAATGCCCGAATAATTTTATTTAGACTCCCTACTGTCCAAATATGAAATTATGTCAGTCTCAATATTTACTTTTATTATTAATTATTTATTGTCTATTTACTCCACTTTCAGTCATTTTAATTAACGTTTTCATGTAAATTAATCCTTCGACCCTCCGAACCCAACTTTTGACACTCAACTGATTGTATGGGACTTTTAGGACTCTTATTAAGGTCATGATCAATTATTCTAATTTTTTTTATCTAATTAATGCATTTTAATTAGCTTTTAATTAATCTAATTAATTAGAAATAATTAATAAGAGCCTAGAAAATATTTTATTAAAATTTTTATAAAAGTTTTACTTCATTATTGACATTGTGGCCATACAAGAATAAGGGCAACGGCCCATTCATAAAAGGTTGTGTAATTGCACTGCTGGTTATTTGTTTTTATTATTATTTGATTTAATTGTATATTGCATCAATATCTGATTTGAATGCTAGATTGGACCCTAGAGACATGGGGTGGTATGCGAATAGAATTCATTCCGACGATACTAGATAATGGATGAATTGGAAAGTTTTTATTTTTAGAATGCCTGCAGGCGAGAATTTGATATGTGATGAGATTTGTGATGAGATTGAAACTGGCGAGAGTCCAGTGATGAATTGATAGACTGGCGAGAGTCCAGTGATGGTTATGATGATTGTGGAAGCGGTATATAAGATAAGCGAACCCTAGTCATGATTCAGGCATGATAAGCTTACCCCTTGTTGTAGTTATTGGGGTGCACACTCGGTATATAACTTAGGTGTACCTGCGACAGCAAAGGGAAGTGACCTCATGGGACCGAGCTTGGCTAGTGGTTGGGGAGGAAAGATCCCGCGGAGGAGATCTTAGATTACACGTTAAGTTAATGGATAGTAATGAATTGATTTATGTGAATAATCTCTGTTTTACTTTCTCATATCATTTTATTCCTATTATCCTGCTGCCTGCTAGCTGTAAAGTAAGAGGGGTGGTTGGGTTGGATTATTCTACTGGGTGATTTTATCACTCACGGATACGTCTGTATCCTGGCAAATCGTTTGCTTCGGCGATCAATTTGCCAGATGGCGCAGGATTCAATGACGGTGCAGTTCAACGCAGAGAGAACATCAAGAATGGAGATCCAGTATGCTCGGGATTCGTGTCAAGCCTAGAGTCAGCTCTGAAATTAATGTATTTTGAATTAATAAATTTTCTTGAGATTGTAATAGCTAAACATTTCTTTTGAAAAATCATATTTATTTAGCAAATTTTCTTCAGAAATTATTTTATTTTGCACCCGAAAAGTCGGGGCGTTACAGAGAGGGGATTAAATAGTATGTTGTTTGGATGAGGTATTAGAGATGAGGGATTAAATAGTACTTCGTTTGGATGAAGGATTAATAGGGGCATAAGGAAAGGTGGATGATGTAAAAAACTGTTAAATGACCCTTTTACCCTTGTGCAGTCCCTAAATTCATTATGTATTATGTTTTATATATAATTGCAAATTTAATTATTCTTTCTCAAGTATTCTACTAACAAATTAACGAATTTAGTATTATTATTAAACAATTTTTTTAATAAAATTCTGTTTTTAAAAAAAAATTAAGTGTTCCAAATTTCAATCCGTTTGAACGGATGAAAAGATTTTAGTTTTCTGATCATTTTATCCTAAATGGTCATAATTAAATTTTAACACTATGGCTTTCGTTGATTAGCCCTAACAGATATTTGATTCTACGACTTTCGTAGGGCTAATCAACGAGAGCTCTAGAGTCAAAATTTAATTATGATCATTTAGGATAAAATGATCAAAAAATTAAAATCTTTCCACCCGTTCAAACGGATTGAAATTTGGAATATTTTATTTTTTAACCATATTTTTAATATATAAACTGGTCTAAAGAGATTGAAAAATTAAATGTTCCAAATTTCAATCCGTTTGCACGGGCGGAAAGATTTTAGTTTTCTGATCATTTTATCCTAAATGACCATAATTAAATTTTGACTATATGGCTCTCGTTGATTAGCCCTAAAAGATATTTAATTCTATAACTTTCTTAGGACTAATCAACGAGAGCCCTCGAGTCAAAATTTAATTATGATCATTTAGGATAAAATAATCAAAAAACTAAAATCTTTCCACCCATTCAAACGGATTGAAATTTGAAATACTTTATTTTTTAACCATATTTTTAATATATAAACTGGTCTAAAGAGGTTGAAAAATTAAGTATTTCAAATTTCAATCCGTTTGAACAGATGGAAAGATTTTAGTTTTCTGGTCATTTTATCCCAAATGGCCATAATTAAATTTTGACTCTATGGCTTTCGTTGATTAACCCTAAAAGATATTTGATTCTACAACTTTCTTAAAACTAATCAACAAGAGCCCTCGAGTCAAAATTGAATTATGACCATTTAGGATAAAATGATCAGAAAACTAAAATCTTTCCACCCGTTTAAACGGATTAAAATTTGGAATACTTAATTTTTTAACTATATTTTTTAAAAATTTGGAAAACTTCATTTTTCCTCTCTCCGATTTTCTGTTCTTCTTCTTCTTTTGTTTTCCTGCTAAACCCAAAAAACCCAGCAAATAGGGGGTTGGGGACGAAGGATAAGGAGGGGTACAATTGTCCAATTTCAAGGGGATTGGGGGGTATAACTTAATACCACCTCAAATCCCATCCATAATTAATACCCCCGGATGCCCCCTTGGCCGGTATTGCTGGAGCCGAGGACTAAATAATACGGCAGCCATTTGGCTTCCTAAACAAGGGCTTAGCCCTGGGCTCACGTCCTTACAAGGGGGCATAACTAATGCCCCTTGCTAATACTCCATCCAAACGACCCCTTAGTGTTAATCAACGCGAGCTCTCAAGTCAAAATTTAATTATGACTATTTAGAATAAAATAATCAGAAAAATAAAAATTTTCAACCGGTTCAAACGGATTAAAATTTGGAACACTTAATTTTTTAACCATATTTTTTAATATTAAACTATTCGAAGAGATTGAAATCATGTATTTTTTAAATAAATTTTATATATTTGAAATCTATTCAATGAAATCTATCAAACAAGTTTAATATTGAATATGAAATAATGTGTTTAAATTAAATGATTTTTTTGTTATTATCTCTTTGTTTTTATTTTTTTATTCGTCATTTTTTTTTAAACTTCTATATTTGAGTAATCATGCCCAACGTAGGAGCTGCTCTCCCCACAAGGAATATCATTCGCAATATCGTTCCCAATTGACCAATTATCTGAAAATAAAAAATTGTACTGATCCATAATGTTTTTTTTATGAAACTCTCTCTAGACACTTTGTCAATCAATAATAATTAAAAACTGTCCAGCCCTAAGGCTTATAACTCCTTAAATACGATGCAAATCCTAACCCTACTAGGAAAAGGAAAAAAAATACCAATGTCGGAAGGTTCCGAAATTATTACATATTCTGAAAATATAAGAAAAAATAAAATTTCTCCAGCAAGAACGAACGTTATTGGATTTTCTTATCAAAAGTTATAAACAAAAAGATTACTTCCTAAATGGTCATAACTAAAATGATCAGAAATTTTTTTCCCTTTCCACCGGTTTAAACAAATTTAAATTTGAAACACATTTTTTAATCTCGTTAGACAGTTTAAACTATGAAAAAAATATAATTTTTTCGTTTACATTATTTCTCTATCAATATTAGGCTCGTTTGATAGGTTTCGTTGAGTAGATTTCAAAAATATTTAATTTCTTTTAAAAAAATACGTAAAAAAAAAGTTATTAACATTTAAAATTTTATAAAAAAAATCAAAAGAGGGAGCGAGAGGGACTACTGGGGGGGGGGGTAGAGAGAGCACGTGGGGGTGAGGGGTAAAAGGGTCAATGTCTAGAGTGTCAGGCGGGGGGGCCTGACAAAGGGGTGCGATTAGTAACCTTATCTCCTGTTGATTGTTTCTTTACAAGATTAATCTTCAATTGGATACACTTTCAAAGTTGAAATGGTAACCTTATAATTTTTCATATTACAAGAAGGAAAAATATACGTGCGTGGTTATAAAAAAAAATGTAGTGTGAAAATCACTACCCTTAAAAAATTTAGCCAAATTGTCAAAGTTATTTGAAGTAATTTTGTTCATAGATTTTGCGAACGTTAAACTTTTTTAAAGGAGTTTAAAAGGGTTGACGTATATTCATCGTATGAGAGAAATTTTTACTATTTTAGAGAAATCAAAGGAAGAACAAGTTCGTTAAAATTTGTTTGAAACAGTCAATTGTTCAGGCAAAAATCATTAGTAGCGAGTTATATTAATTGATAAAATTCATGTTCAATCCAATGATGGAATATGAAAATTGATTTTTTAGCAACAAATGTATTACAATTCTCTAACTTTCCTAATATTAGCGTCCAACGTTATCTCAATTCACCTTGATGAGAGCTAGCAGCAATAAAATGGAAAGAATAATTTATTTTTTTTGGCATTAAATCCGGAATCTATCTTCTCCATTGAAAATTTTAAGTTGGCCTATAAATTTTCCTCAATTTTCTAATTACTTTTGTTGATATTGAAGCCAGCATAAATATTAGGTAATGATTTTTGCGCTACTCTCTTATAAATCCACTCTGAAATTTGTCATTTATTAATTAAAATTACACACAACACAAATATTGGAAGACAAATTTTATATATAATAATGCATTATACAAAGAAGGTGGAGTCCCAAAATCAATTTTCCAAAATGTTAGGAGTACTTTCTAGTCATCATAGACACACCTATGATAATCATGATGATTTTTGATGACGTTGCATAGATATGATTGGAGGAGCACAAAATGTCATTCATGGTCCGCGTTGTCCTGAAGCAAATCTCGGCACCCCGAAGTGGGACATTCGAGGCGCTATCACGTGCTCTCTGATGATTGGTAGGTAAGCGGTTGGAAGAAAAAGTTGGTCCACCACTGTGTCTTGTTTGGTTACAGGGAGCAGGTTTTTTTCCTTTTCAATATTATATATACATCAATGGAGTTAGGGAGGGATAGGAGTTTTGTAGGGCGCCCGATCCAGTCGTCGATTGATAAACAGCTCGAATCTTAATATGAGCAATGGGCAGTTCGGATCAATAGAGTTTGAATCAAATTCGAGCCGTCGGCGTCAAAATAGACGGTCAGATCGACCACTCTACAACCCCTGTAGTGCGGGCTGCACTATAGGATTTCCAAATTCATTAGCGGAGAGTTAGTAGGTTAGTCCACAGTAGATTTCAAACTATCTGAGCCCTGAATTCAAATGCCATGACGGGGCTCAAACCCTGGCCCAGGAGATGCCAACGGAGCATCAACCCTTTCTCAGACCCCGCAATAGCAGGAGTCTTTTGCACTGGGGTTTGCCTATTAGTAGGGAGTCAGTAGATTAGTGCACAGTGAATTTCAAGTTATCCAAAATCTTGAATTCAAAACACCCTACAACAAAACTCGAACCCTGAGATCAGGAGATTCCAACAGGGCAGTTTACCACATAGGCTTTTTTCCCATACTACAAATAGGAGGGAACTCGTCTGGGAATACTCCATTTTTTTAGCATTGATCTGGTCTAACAATGTTGGTAACTGCCCAGACTGCCCTCAACCACTAATCGACATAAATTGTGAGTACACAGTTTCTAACTCTAGCGGCACTGATTCAGACACAGTTTCTAACTCTAGCAGCACTAATTCAGACATATCCAAAAACAAAAAACAAGAAGGAACTATGGATTATTGAAGGAAGGGGCTAGGTGATCTCTTCCTTGGTATCTCCTTTTGGAGGTTAGCCAGTTCGTAGAAAATCAACTAGGGTTAGCTCAGTTTATCAGGACTTTTGCAACTCAATAAGAGGTCAGGAGTTCGAATCTCCTCGCCTCCATATGGGTGTTCTTTTTTTAATGAGCTTTTCATTCTTTATTTGTTTCTACTTTATAATGGCTTTATTTTATTGTATTTACCCGTTTGAGTCTGGCTCTTGATTTTTTTTCCCTTCTGCACTCAATGCATCCCACCCTGTTCCTCTTTCCAGGGCAGGCGATGGAAATCTTGGAGCCCAAAATGAATATTTTACGGAAAATGCTTAGGTCATGTTTGGTAGCCATTATATTTTCTCTTTTCTCTTTTCATTTTTAGAATTTTTAAAAATTAACTTTGAAAGTTTGTTTGGTACCTACTTTCACTTTCAAATTCTGGAAATTACTTTCACTATTTTCAAAATTTGAGAAAGTAACAAAACTTAACTTTCACTATTTTCAAAAGCAAAAAATAGGCTGTTAAAAATGGCTTCGCTACAATTCCTTGGAGGTCTTTTTTTATTTCCTCTTCTTCTTCTCCCCCTCTCTCTCTCTCTCTCTCTCTCTCTCTCTCTCTCTCTCTCTCTCTCTTTTTGACATGATCTATCTCTCAAACTTTCACATTCATGTCTCTCTCTCTCTCCACCGGGATACAGTAGAACCATCATTTTCCCTTCTAAGCCGAAGAAGAGATATACTAATTCAGTCCAACCGTCCCACCGTTATTTTTGGAGGACATTTAACCCTATCGAATTATACCCTTGCATTCAATTTTAATGTTTTGACTATTTATCTGCCATTAACAGAGGAAAATAGATTTATGTGGTTGACCCGAATGTGTTGGAATCCATTCACAAGCTGGAAGCCAAATTGTGTTTTGAAACCCAATGAAATTTACAAGTTTTCGAAGCGAACTTGTTGAGTTTAATGTACTCCCATAGTTTGTTAGAAGCCTAGTGATATGAAATTAGAAAGACCACCGAAGACTGGAATTGGGTTCAAGGGTAATAAGCCGGCTCTGCCTGGTCTATCTACCCGGCCCTTTCTTTCAGAATATCAAGTATGTGATTTGTTTCTAACATGATTGCAATGGTTAGGATGATTCTCTCTCTTCTGTATTGTTTGGGAACAAGTGGAGAAATTTGCAAGAGAGACCATTTTCAAAAAAGTAAAAACTACTTTCAGAAAATGTTTTTTTTTTAAAAACAGGTTGACACAAACATGTTTTCCGCTTTCACTTTTTTTTAAGAAATGTAAAAACTGATTTCAGCAAATCAAAAACAGGAAACAGAAAAGTGACAGTGTTACCAAACATAGCCTTAACAGTTCACTGGCTGTTGTTAAAGTTGAACAAATATGTACTCCATATGTACTCCATTAAATATGTGAAAGTTGTATAAAAGTGTACCGAAAAGTGTATTAGAGTTTGTGTTTTTTTGTCATTTTGTTTGGATTATTTCTATATTAAGAGATAAACTATTCCGATCATTGAAATACAACTGAAAACATGGTGGGCACTGTTCACCAATTTTAATGGTGAGTGAACAAAATTGAACTCCACCGAGCTCCAATGGATGTGAGATTCTTATTCAGAAGGAGGAAATCAATTACTCCCTTCGTCCCAAAAAGAATGGCAATTTTTGAAACTCGTGTCATTTCTCATTGCTTATATATTTCAATCTATAATATTTTTCACGACTTTGAAAACTTTGTACTGTATAATAGAACTAATCGTGAACTATCAAACAAGATCCAGCTGATCAAAAAAATTAAACAAGATCCATATTGCATATTTTTTGAAATCTATATTGAAAGATATAAAGAATTAAAATTGGCACATATATCAATAATTAACATCCAATTTGAAACGGAAAGAGTACAAGGTAACACTACAATACTTAACACCCTACCCACTCTCTAGCCTTTTAACTTCATA
>BPLS01000601.1:135304-212274 GCA_019656275.1 Rhododendron kiyosumense
GCGTGGCTGGGAGGAGTCAGTTGGGGTCGGTGCTGGGTTAGGGTTTGGTTTTTGTTTGGGCTTAATCTTTTGGGCTTTGTCCATGTATTTGAACTTTTAAGCCTTTTTAGGTGTTGGGCTATGACCCATTTGCTCTTATTGTTTGATCTGAGCTTTTAGGCCTCTTAGATGCTTGGCTTTGTTCCTTGGAATTCCTCCTTGTTGTCAATCAAGAGATTAGTTAGGTCTCGGATGGGCATTTGTTGCTTTTCTAAAAATAAAATAAAAAAATACAAATTTCTCTGCATAATTTCCCAAAGCTTGGCATTTCATTGTCAATTTGTTTACTTACAGATTTCAAGGCTCTCCAAGCAAACCAGCAAAGGGAAATCAAAAATTGAATCCCACGAGTAAACCAAATTCTCCAAACAACTCCAGCAAGGACATCATGCACAGTAGATTTCAAATGGTTCAGTGTGCTAATGTCATACACCCAGAGGAACAATAAATAAATAGATACACACAACCAAAAATTTGCATACGGTAAAGTAACGCGATAAAAAAAAGGTACAATACAATCTCTTTAATTCTTATATAATTATCTGCCTCACATATGAACTGTAGCTGCTTTTGAACTTCCAGAATTCCGAACTTGCAGCTGTCTTGTGTCCGGGGTCATTATCACGGGCCTTGGGGATAAATCACTCCCTCTGCAGAAATTATGTACGTATACATTATCTTTTGGAACAGTATTATCAATGAACACACACACGGGGGGGGGGGGAGAGAGAGAGAGAGAGAGAGAGAGAGAGAGAGAGAGAGAGAGAACGGAAGGAAGGAAAGCGTCATGTACCCTCGAAATACCAGACCTTTATACCAGGTCAAAACTCACTCAACATACAACCCCACTTAATACCAGATCAAATCTCACTTGACACCTGTCGACTCCCTTGAACAGGCACATGGGATTTTGTTTAATCTCAACCATCAAATGCCTCTCAATTCACATCACATTTCGTTTCTCAATCCCTAAGCTTAACGTCTTTAGGTTACAGTGTAAGCAGCTTCCCTGCATTCCCGAGAGTTCATTGAGTTTATTCAGCTTTTCATGCCCCCTCATAAAGGGATTTCTTTGTTAACAGTTAAGTACACCCTTGCAAGACTACCCTATGCATCTTCACATGAATTCAATGATCTAGCTCAACATTTCCCACTTCCAAACCTTCCCTCATTATCTTCTTCACAACTATCCTTAGGTCGTATGGGAACAGCGTTGCGCAATAGATCAAGGCAAGAAGCTCTTGGTGATTACTGAATTAGAAGAGGCAGACCTAAAACTGCATGGAGAGGAAATCAAAGCTCGGGGAGGTTTGTGCAAGGATCTCAGAGTCGGGAGCTTTATTATATACATGAGATCAGGCTCAGGTAACTTTACATTCTACTTCAGATCAACCTTAAACAAAAATGCAAGACTCCTTTCAATCTCTAATCAGACAATTGCAGAAAACTGGGCATTCTGTGACACTACCACTTATATATAAGGTTCTTAATTCTTAGCACATCATATATGTGGAATTTAAAAAGAGAGGTATTTCTGGCAATAATGGAAGGAACGCCACAGGAAACTTTGTTTGTCCATGCACATAACGACATAATAGGGGAAAGAAGAAAATTACCCTTTGACGTTTGGAGCTCGGTGATGGTGGGTCGCCACGCCGATCTGACAAGGTCCCCCTATCTGAATTCTCCTGAGCCTTGTACATATGTGCAATGATCAGTTAGAAAGCCCAAGATAGCACACTTCATATTTGATTCTCCAAGTTGGGAAAAAAAATAGATGTCCTAATTTCATCTTTATGGAGTCTGTATACAAACTCACTTGTGTGGAAGAAGCTCGTATCGTTGTATCCATAGTTTCACTGCCTGCCTCTGGTGGTGCACTACTAGACTGGATTTCTGTGTTTTGAGATATAATGGGCATGATCTGACGTAGTAAATTAGACAAGAAAATTCCTTCATCACCCGCTCTTGGTGCAGCCTCTCCTGGTGCAGCCTCCTGAGTAGTGGTAGTGCCCTGACTTGGTCCCATGTGACCTGCAGCAGAACTTGTATCCATTCTCTGGAAGCTGATGTTACCAACTCCGGGAAATATGGACCTCAGTAACTGATCAAGTCCGCTGGGAATCTGTGTAGAGTATCCTTGACCATTTTGTGTTGCATCACTGGTGGTGTTGGCTGAAAAAAAAAAGGAATGTTTTACATGTTTAACATTATGTTTCTTGTTCTACTCTTTTAATTTAAAACTGAATACAGATGGGCAAGATAAATTCCGACAAGTAAAGACAGCTGATGATAAACACTATTTTAAGGCAGGAACACATGCCAGAGTATAGTGTGCAAGTTAGAGCCCTGGCTTTCAAGAAATGGAAACCCGAAAACTCATAATGACCAAATAATGAAGCATAGATTGTCAAGCAGTAACCAGCAAGAACCATGACCTTATTGATAAACGTTCATTTGTTTTTGAAGTTTGAAGCATCCAACTCAACAATTTGCTAAAATTTTGCCAAACAAAGCAAGGTCTAGAAGAGACTTCTTAAAAGTATTTAGTATCTAAGATAAGAAGCATGGATACGATCACGGCAGAGAGATGTCATTTCTAAAAAAATTGGAAACAGACATGCTAAGGACATGTTGAATATAATAGATTCTTGAGACAAACCTGCCAACTTTCTAGACAATGACAGATTCACTGGAAGTTTCACAATAAAAGAAGGATCATTCTAAACAATCCAACAAGAGAAAGGAAACTGATTGAGAACCTTGAATATCCATTAGGTACAAATTCCCAGAAAAATAAAAATTGTTATTTCTATCAAGTTAAGGATAAAACAGGGATACAATTACGATTATGAAGATACAAAAACAGCAGTCACTAAATAAGTATTCAATAAACTAAGTATACATGAATTTTGACCACGTCAAACCTTTTATAATTGCACTTTGCTCTCTAACCTGTCCTCAGCATGTACCCAGCGTGCCCAACTACTAAGATATATTTTAAAACCTAACACCTATTTGGCTGTGTCTGAATGTGTCTGTGTCCAGATAATGTGGGGCACGGATATGTCAGGGGGTAGAAGAGTTTGTGCTTCTCATACAGAGAGCAAAGCCCTTCCAAACAGAGGCAAATCCAACCTTCACTAAGCTATCTTAACCTAAAGAAAGTTCCAGTACTAAGCCACATAAAGCAAAGAAATCAGGGTAGAGGAAGTAAGTGTTAAGTACTTGAGTTACCATCCACTCCAGGTATTCCAATGTTGGGCTGTGGTGCTGCAGAATCAGGGTGGCGCTGTTGCCTAGACTCCACACCAGCAGAGAGACGCTCGTCAGGTACTTGAGAACCGCTTAGATTATTCAAATTTCCAGACCCTAAGTGTTGAACTCTCGCAATAACTGGATAAAGTAACCCCACTGAACCATGAGATGAATCAGAAGGGGAACGCCTGACGGAAGCAGGTACTGCTGCAACCACAGTCCTGATAGGGACAACCCTCACTTGAGGTTCCCTGGTGGAAGATTGAAGTCCGCTAGCAGCTTGATGAATGGAACTTCCATCTCCAGAAGTTGATAAGTTGCTTTGCGCTGGAGACTGCTGTGCACCAGCTGAATCCCTTTGATTAGCATTGGGTGGGGGGATTAATGGACCTAAGAGTAAAATTGACATCCATAAGGAGTTATCTGATTCCAGGTTTAACAATTATACGTAGAAAATGAATTCTAACCACTCAAAATACAACCCTATATTTTCAATCCTTTTTTGGGTCCTCTTCTGTTGTGACCTTACAACAATGCCCTTTCGTATATGAAATAGCAAATTGAGAACTAATAAATAAAATGGTAGAATTGTAACTTCTACAATAAATAGAAAAAAAGGAGTGCCAATTTACAAAGGGGAAGAGCTAAAATCAATTCCCCCAAAAAATTTATGCCTGTTATTACATACACTAAAAGAGAGAAATATTGTAAACATCATATGGAAAACCTAAGACTACTGATAAGAACGTTACCTGTTCGTATCCTGATGTCTATATTTCTCGGAAGGAAACCAGATCCAAGAGAACCCAAGCCAGGTTGTGCTGCTCCCATTGGGATTGCCCCAAAACTTGTCCCAGGTTGAAAAGGAAGTGGCTGCTCAATTTGTATTGGAGTGATGGAAGAGAGAAGGAAGGAGAAAGGAAGGAGGGAGGGAGGAGGAGGCGTGGGGGCAGGGGAGAGGGTTAAAAAATTACGCATAAAACATAAAGAATTCAAAACCATGTCAAGCATATTACCTGAACCATTATAGGATTGGGGCCAGACGTTGATATAAACACAGCAGGACCGGCATTAACGACAGCATCAGCCTGAAAAAAGAAACAAGTAATACTTTCATGAGATTTATGGGACCAGATATACTGTGCCCTGTTTGCTAGTCTGGATTTTTGCATTGGATTGGAATACAAATCCAAGAGGAACCCATATCCCATCTTTCGTCAGACCTTTTGCTGCTAGATTAAATAGCCATCAGATATCGGATTCCACACGATGTGAGATATACAACACCTTGCAGGATGTGGGATTAACCAATTATTTTTGCCTCCCCCAGTGAGCTAATGGGATTCCATATTCTATAGGATTATATCTCCATTAACTCTAAATCCAGTCACCCAAACAGACCAAAGTGTCAAAGAACTATTTTTTTACTAAACCACTGTCACAAACAACACAAGTTAAATGAAATGTGAGAAAAAGTGAACAAAATAAACGTACCGGTGTTTGGCCCATTCTTAATGTCATGGTTGTGCGGCCAAGCTCAAGCAGCAAAGCACCTAAGTTTTGCAAAAGAACTCCAGATCTCATTGCATTGGATTGGATGCTCGTCCTTGCCAAAGGATCAGTCATATTTGCTTGATCCTCTAGTTGTCTTGTAAGTTGCTGCAAATATGAAAGAGAACCATGCCAAAAGTTTGTTAACATCTCAGATGCATGATTCTACTGCATGTTTTCATTTAACAGCTTCAAGCTTCCTTCCTCAGTGGGAATCAATAGGGAGGGATAAACGAGTCCAAAGCTCCCTTCAAAGTTTCTTCCCATTACTTTCATTTTCTGCTTCCAACATTTTCAGCAATACGTATTTCCATTTCATATTCTTAAGATTGGGAGATTTTATATTCCCACTTTCATTATTCTAGAATTCAATTTTGACCGGGAATGCTTATGTTTTGAGTTGATTTTGTTTTCCTATATTATTAAAATTCTTGGTTCACAAGCACTAGAATTTCCTTTTAGCAAATTTCTTATAACTAGATTCCTAGTAGCATTAGAACTATTTTTATATTCTCAATACGAGTTGATCTATTATTCCATAAAACTTCAGTGTTTACACTAGTCCTTGTGTTTATGGTGATTTATCTTGTGGATTCAAGAGTCCTTTGGTAAACCGATATCTAACCCATTCGTTTACTAGAACAAGATCTAGTTTTCCTTACGCTACAATGCTGTGTCACACTAAAAGTAAAAGCAAATATAAAAGAAGAGAAAATATTCATGGTGAACAACAAAAAATCCATTGCTTAATATCTAATAATCTTCTGGCCTGAAAGATTGTTGTCTATTAAATTTTGCCCATAAACTTATTTCAGTTTTATTTGAAAAGAAAAACTTGCCAACAAGAACATGATTTTCATGACTAAGTCCACTCTAAGCATGAATGGTTGTAAAAAAGTATTTAACCACCCTATAAATTTTGAATATTTACTAATGCAAAATGAGTTTTTAAAGGTTTTGATAGTTACAAGTCCTTAAGAGCAGAAAAGAGGGATGATTTCAGAAAATTAAAATTACGATAGGTCTTCTGAAAGTTGACTAACTGGATAACTTTAATTTAAGAATACCGTATCAAATCCTTCATAAATCAACCAGAATTCGTGTCCTCTATCAATGTCTCTTTTTTGTCAGAATCTAAATACCCGCCCCTGTTGTCCATAGTAATGCATACTGTTTCCAATAGGGGTAACATTTCCTAAAAGTAGTACTCCCTCCGTCTCACTTTAAATGTCCACTACGGGAATCCGTGCATTTTCAAAGCCCAAAAAGATATACGTCTATATATTTATTTATTTTACACCAAATTAAAGTACTCAATGACTACTACAATTTGGTGTGAAAAATTAAAAAAATGATACTCCCTCCGTCCCAAATTGATTGTCCGGTCCGCAAAACGGAGTGTTAAAAATAATACAATTTTTGCAAGAAAAAATCAAAAGTTTTTCAACAACTTACTAGATATCAATGAGTATTTTTAATTTGTAAAAAAAGTTTGAATTTTTTCTTGAAAAAATTGTATTATTTTTAGCCCTCCGTTTTGCGGATTGGACAATCAATTTGGGATGGAGGGAGTATATAGAAATATATTTTATTGGAGTTTGAAAATGCACGGATTCCCATAGTGGCCATTTAAAGTGGGACGGAGGGAGTACTACATTCACATTTGAGGTGGTCGAACAGAAACAAAAGCACTCTCTTACATTACAAATCTAACAAAAAACAAACCAAATTAATTAGTCAAGTGCTTACAGACAGGCAATCTGCTGCTTGGTCAGTGAGTATTTGTCTTGTTGACAGCATCACTTCAGCCAAAGAAGCTGGTGTTGGGAGCCCTCCCCGTCCAGCAGCTGAACGTATGGCAGCATCATAATCTTGTCCGGTACCAGCAGCTTGAGAATTATTGCTCTGGCCTCTGACTGCCAAATCCAAAAATACTTCAATGAATCAATGTAAACAATTGAAAAACAAAAAGACTTCCACAGGGAAAAAAAAAACAAAAGGAGAGAGTTCTGACCATTTCCACTGAATTCTTGCCTCATACGAGTCAAATACTGGGACAATGTTGTCACAGAATCAGGAATCACCTGCAAACACGAGAGAGAGAGAGAGAGAGAGAGAGAGAGAGAGAGAGAGAGAGAGAGTGCTACTTCAACATGAAGATACTTGCCTAAGAGAATATTTCAACTATGGCAACCATTAATTTGTTAACCACCAACTCCTTTAAAAGCTTAATGCCTTGTTCGGATCACAATTTGAAAATTTTTGGGTTTGGTTTTTTGGGTAATGAGTGGAGAGAGAAATTAGGATAATAATTGAAGGCAGGGGTAATGAGTGGAGAGAAAAACAGAAATGAGAGTAATGATTGGAGATATAGGAAATAAGTAGAGAGAGAAATGATTGGAAGTAGGGGTAATGGGTGTTTTTGGAGTTGGAATTTTTTTTCCAAATTGTGATCCGAACAAGGCATAAGCTGTTAGAGGGAGGGGCAACTTTATTATTTATATTATCAACAGGCCCCTCATGTGTAGCCCGGCTCTCCTCCATAGGCGGGCTAAACACATGTAAATTTTAATCATTAGTTAGGCGGTGAGATTCGAACACAGGATCTATTGTATTACCATATTAGATTGTTCACTACAACTCAAGTAAAAGCTTAAGCTATTAAAGAGAGGGGCAACTTTATTATATATATTCTCACATCAATGAAGGGATAAAATGCAAATAGAAAACAAAACAAAATCAAGAAAATTCTAGAAAGGGCAACTTGAAACGTACAGGAGGGTGCAGATCCTCCAGCGGAACGGAAGTTGCAAACGAAGAAGCAACATTGCGGGGATCAGATTGACCCCTTGAGGCAGGTTGGTCAGTTTGCTGTCCATTAGAATTTCTTAAGCCACCAAAGGGTATTCTTGAAAGGCCTTCTGGAGCAGCTTCCTGGAATTTGAAACATAATAAAAGGGGCAATAGTAAATTTTCATTTGTTTAAGAGCTCAATTCTTCCCCAGGAATGAAACAAAGCTCCCGAGAGTCTATTGCTAGCTCATTATTACATTAAGAAGGAATGGTTAGTAACACATCATTTCATTAGCCTGAGGAGGGACTGTGACCAAAACCAATGAAAAGAGTGGAGCTTCAAAACAAATAAGTTCTTATGTGCTTAGAATTCGACCCGCAACAAAACCGCTTAAACGGGAAAAAGAAATCTAGTTGGCAAAGAGGCCTGTCATGTAAGCAAATCTAGTTGGCAATTCATTATTACAGGAAATTGAACTATATGGACTTCATTTTGAGGGGAAAAAGAACAGCCCATTGAGGTTTTTAATATTGTCACAAAACTTACCCTGAGATCAGCCCCTTCATTGCCACTTCCAAAATTAGGGAGACCGAATGAGCCAAGAACGGCAGAGACAATCTACGGTATTGAGAGAGAGAGAGAGAGAGCAGAAACATTAACACAGGTAGTTAGCACCATTTAGAATAAGATCGTTACAACTGAAGATAGCTGATATATTTACCCGACCAAAATCGGGAAGAACACCATCTCCTTGTTCAGATATATTAAAGCTCCCAAGAACTACACTGGGCCCTCCTTGATTTCCTTGACTGCTACTCGATGCTGGATCAGTTCCTGCAAAATTGGAAAAAATTGCTGCCAAAACCATTAAAAACAAGAACAATCTCTTATGAAATTGAGAATTAACAGAAACCTGCAACGGAACAGACAGTTGTATACATTTGCATATTCCACTCATCAAAGCCCTCAAAAAAGAGAAAGACAGGAGCATTCAGAACACCCCCAAAAACTTGCTACAATGAACAAAAGAGTATAATAGCACTGACAACAAGTAGTGACCAATAAAACATTTGCCACCAAGATCCAACACATATGAAAGTCCAAAATGAAAATAAGCAGGCGTTCGAAACCTATCCATACACCCAGTGGTGCTGAGCACCCTATTTTTGTTTGCTTCCATTTCTGATTTTCTTTGAACACTGAACTCCTTAACTTATGAACACCTATCGGTCCAGGTAACCCATCATTGAACAGCTAATACATTAGCTCAAACAAAGCTCACACTCCATATTAAAGAACTTCAAAAATAAATAATAAAAAAGAGAGGCAAAAAGAAGGATGTATAGGTATACTTATTGTGCTTTGCCTTCTCTCTCCATGTCCATTGTTAGCGTACTGATTTATTTTCCATAACCTCTACAAACTTTGTTTATTGTTTAGCTTAAGAAATCATGGACATTCATAAAAGAACTTCACTAGGTTGCAAAAATTTGTTGATTTGAACAATCTTCCTATCCAGGACTACAATAATTCATCATAACATCCTAATGATAGGCGCCAAATCAGAAGAGCAAATCCCACAATTTGTAAGCAAGGTATGCCCTACATCTAAGGATTTCTGAGTCTTGTGTCCGTCTGGATTCTTCATTATTGCATAATTCAGAGCATCCCTATCATGATTGTGTCTTACTTTTTTTTAGAAATAACATATCACCGTGTCCTGTCTTGCCCGTTCCTGTATTCGTCCTTCTTAAATCACAATTCACAAGGACTCACTACTAAAAAGTGGTGTGGTGTCATAGAAATTGTTCAAGTTCACAAACTATTCAAGTTTCAAATGAGAAGTCCAAAACAACAAATCCGTAAAGGCAGAAGAGAGTGATCAGCTATGTAGAAATAGTGGTTTCTCAATTAGAGCATTACCAAACAAGAGTTTCTGCAGCGAACTATTATTAAATCCTATATCTGACATATGGGCACGACAAAACTCGAAATAATCTACAGCTATGGATTCATGATATGGCAAGTATAAAATGAGTTCATATCAGACTAAAGTCACAGAAAGACCTGGATGATCAGTACTCCCCAATGGTGGTAGCATTGGTTGTCTCACAACCATATGCAGAGTGTGACCATCTTCCACATCTAAAATCATATATGTAAGGAACTCCACTACCCAAAGAAACTGAGTGCAAACATGTGTAGATTAAAATGTGTATGTATGTCAGATATGAAACCAAAAACATGAGAATCAACTACCGATCGCTAGGCCCCGTTTGATAAGTGTGTTGGATTAGATGGGATTAGTAAGAAGATGGGATTAGTAAGGAGATGGGATTAGTAATACCAAGTGTAATCCCAAGTGGGTGTTTGATTGTGTAAGGATTAAATCATGGGATTGTGATTACCAATACCAATCCTTTGTTTGATTGGAACGCCATGGGATAGGATACAAATTTCATTTTCCAATTATACCCATGGGTGAAAACTTGGTCTATAATTGCATGGAAGACCAGCTCACGAATTTGCAAATTTTGGACAATGATGCAAGCAGTACAACAAGAACTGCAACTGCAGTCCATGAAGAAGTAAGCAGCAGGCAAGAACACAAACACAAAACTGCTACTTCAGACCATCAAGAAATAGCACTTCACAAAGCAACAAATAACCATTTCAAACACCAAGCATATTCAACATTATATTCCATAAGAGGAAACAACTATCAGCATGGTATTAGTAATCCGGGAATTATTGGTATTGAGTTAAAAAACCATGGGCAAAGTGGTCATTTTACATGATGGAGCTTGGGATAGGATTACTAATACCTAATACCCCATGGTATTAGTAATCCGGGAATAGTGTGGGATTAGCAATCCCATCCTCCTCTTAATCCCATCCTAAATTGTGCAACCAAACAAAGAGTTGGAAAACCTAAAGGATTACCAATCCTTTCCTAAGTCCAAACACACTTATCAAACATGCCTAAGTCTTTCTTTTTCAATCGGAAAATAGAGAAGAACCATCCATTCATTTAAGTTCCTCCACATGCACGGACCTCTTGGAAGGAGAGCATATGTTGTCAAATATTCAGAAACACCAACACCTCTCTGTATTCTACGTCCATGACAAATAATCACACAATATACCCATTTTGTTACCAGCAGTTTTGAAACATCTGACCATTCCATTACAACTAGGGCAAACTTGCTTTTGAGTACATCCATAACAAATATTTACGTAAGCAAGACATACGTAAATAACGACACCAGAGTTGTAATCCATATAGAGCTTCTGTGACATTACAAATAATTCTTTATTTCTTGAATCTGCAACTAGCAATTTAACCAATCACATGGAATCAGAGAGAGAAAGACAGACGTAAAACCTTACATGGATGGAAGTTGAAAGGTTTAAGTACAATGCCCTGATTCTTACCACATGAAACTGTTTGGCTTCTTCATATTATGCAAGCTACACAGCTCAGTTTGACACTAGAGTTCATGAAATGGTTGGTATGTACAAGCAATATTATCAGAGGGGGAGATGACGAGCAATTTCCTAGTTTCAACTGGGATGGAAATGGTCAAATCACTCAGATTCTAGGTTACATATCCTTCTTGTCCATAGAAGCATTCAATGGGATTACCTCGATGCAGCCAATTATACCAAGACATGCATATTTTCCAGTACACTTTACAATTAACAAGAAATTAACCCATGTTAAGCTTCCATAATTTCAATAGGAAATGGATACGATAAGCTGACAGGAGCTGATCATCTTTCAAAACTTTCCCGCGACATATAAGGCGCTGTTGTTCAGACAATACACCAGTAACAGTAGCAATTTGATCCTTTAATGCAGGTATGGGCACCTGCATGGCATTGACAAACAGAGAAAGAACTAAGAAGTATAAATAAGTCACGAAGCTTGATAAGATTCTAACACTATATGTGCTTGCACATGTATAAGCATACATAGCCTATTTTAAAAAACAGACATGCATTTCAATGTATATATAAACATACAGATATATGTTCACAGATCCAAAAGATAGTGAGATATGGGTAGATGTAAAAAGAGAGTTGTGCAAACCAAGATTCCACCCCATTACTTTCTTCTAAAACTGATCACTTATGAATAATTGTCTCCAGAAGAAGAGGAGGAATGCTTCTAGTGTAATTTATGCTCATCATTGGCGCCACAAGGCCCGATCAATCTTATTTTAGCGCAATACTATTTTATAGAAAAATTAACTTTACCCCTCTGTAAAATATACCTCCTGAACTTTGAAAACCTACACTTACACCACTTTTATTCCAGACTAAAGTGAAACTTACCTTCCACGTCCAAAATAACATAGTGGGACTTGCGCATAAGTAATAATTTGACATGTTTTTCAATACTCAGAATGACACTCTTATATAGTTAGGTTCTGTTAGAACATGTGTGAATGCTAAGTCCCACATCAGATAAACGAAATAAAGGTTGGGCCTTAATATAATATCAGTGGCTTACTGTTTACAGGCTCAACTTTCAAGTGGGCCTGAGTTCATTCAATTTGTATTGTGCATGCAGTGGTGGATCAATGCATAGGCCAAACTCCTAATAGATTCAATGATACACATTACAAATATGGTAACATAAGTTATAGCAAGCTTTTGTCTGGTAATAAGGAGATATATTCTCCAAACATATAAGCTGATTCAAATCTTCAGTATGAAACATAACTATGATTGCAAATTTAAAATAGGAGGTGGTGCACTGGGAATGTGGAGGTGGGTAGGGAGGAGCTCGATGCAGCAGGTGGGATGGGGAAGGGGTCAGGTAGTGTGAGCGAGGACAAAGCAAGAAGCGAAAACAAGGAAAAGAGAGGGGGGGGGGGGGGGGGGGGGTGGGGGTTAGATTCACCAAATTAGAAACAAGAGGTAAATTTGTCTTCTCACATTCGATGATTGTATTCCCTTTTGTACTTCGTTCCAGAGTAGAGGGGATTTTAGTGTAGATTTCAAAGTTTGTATGAGTTGTCATGCAAAGTACATCAGAGTAGAGTGAATTTCCCCCTCATTGTATTGCCCAGCAGTGTCAAACTATTCTGTATATAAAACAACTGTTGGATATGAAAAGGACGTTTAAGTACTATGAACATTGAATACAATCCAAGTAAACATGATTTACACATTTAGTCAGTAAATGATAAAGAGCATGAAATTCAATTACCCAGCCCCAACGAAAAAATGTGAATTTACACATTTAGTCAGTAAATGATAAAGAGCGCGAAATTCAATTACCCAGCCCCAACAAAAAATGTGAAGCAACAAAATTTTCAGCTGAGTAAACAATGGAATAACATCGGTACGCACACATTTATCCACTCGCAGAGTGTATGTCTGAGAATCCAATGTCTTTATCTTTATCTCAACAGTTGCTTCAGAACACTCGTTGCTCCCAGAAATCATAACTTCATCACAACCATTACTTCCCATTGTACTCCGAACTCCTTTCGATTTCGGAATAACTGCATAAGTCATGGTTAGGTTTTCTGATTTTGAAGGAATGGTGCATATTGCCAGTGGTTACAATAATCATAAAGAAAATAAAATTTCTCTCCAATCATACCATGGAGAAATTTATTGATAAGAAATATTCCCTCCATTCCATATTGAGAGTCCACCACGACAAGTCGTGTCATTTTTCAAATAAAAAAATCAACTACTTCCGTATATAATTTTTATAATTTTTTGGCACCAAATTAAAGTACTAATCGAGATCTTTAATATGGTGCAAAAAAAATTTGAAAAATTACGCACAGAAGTAGTTGATTTTTTGATTTGAAAAATGGTAAGAGAGAGAGTGAGACTCTCAATATGGAACAGAGGGAGTAACAAAGTACAAGAGACGGAGCACAAGAAGTCTACCAAACTCAAATGAAGGAAGCAAGGGATCTCACACACTACAAATATCTGTCCAATCTAAAAGGAGGTATTGAAACCCAAAAAGAAGCCATATTACAACACATCAAAATCACAATACAACACAACACAAGTAGGTTCATCATAAAATGTCCTTTTGCAACATATCCAGAAACATCCCTTATCTTGGCAACCAAAAAAACTTAGTATTCAGAGAAAAAATTCTTACATATATCACCAAAATTGTCAGACCTGTAAATAGAGCTGCATTCAAGATTTCCTTAGAGCAATTTATCAAAAAAAATGTCGTGATATCCATTTACATGTCTCCAAAGTAACTTTACTAGTACAAATTACGATCTTTAACATTTTGCAAATTTCTCGAACTACATGTTGTAACTTTTAAACCTATTGGCACCAAAATTACACAACAAAACCCATTAATAAGATAATGGATGAGCACAGTCTCTGTCTCAAACTCTGGCAAAACCAGTCGTGAATATTTAACAGAGTTACAGAAGTATAGTCATACCTCTCTCTTTTTTTTTTATAAATATTATAGTCATACCTTCAGCAATCAGCATATAAAATCAATTGGGACTAATGGGTTCTGCTCAGTTGGGTGCTCAGTGGTATTATGTCATGGTAAATGATTTGTGTATACTTGCCATCAAATATTTTAATATTTGAGTTTCCTAGAGTTTCAAATAAGAGTGTTTGTCGATTGATTCCTATCCGATTAATGGTTTTTGTTCAGTTCAGTATCGCTATAATGGAAAATTGAGCTTGCGATTTCTGGTTTATGGGGATATCGTTGTTTTTTAACTAATAGGTTCTGCTCAGTTTGGTGCAGCATATCAAAATAAAAACGATTCCACATTTTCTAGGTTTATTGAACAAGAAAGAACCCCGAAAAACAAGGAATTGTTAGCGAAAACAAAAACAAATTCATCAAGCACACCACAGAACCCATTAACCCCAGATTAATCCCAGAAATCAAAAGCTCAATTAACCCCACAGAACCCATTAATCCCAGAAATCAAAAGCTCAATTTTAAATTCTATTGACGCTGAAATGACTAAACAAAACCCAATAATCAGAACTGATTCAAGTTTAACACTCTCATAGAAAATTCTACCATATTCAATCTTTTAACATCTAAGAGAAGTAAACCAAACGCATTATCCAATTGAAGAAACTTTCTTTTTCCTTCACAACGGAATAAACCCTTCCAAAAAAAAAAAAACCTATAAAGGACCAAATTCAATCATCAGAATTGAAAACCTAAACCAAACCAAACCTTATGTCCCAATCACTTGGGGTCGGCTAATCAGAATTCAATACCTAAACACAAAATTGAGCTAGGTTCCAATTCAATAATTTTTAATTCCATAGAAGCTGAGATGACTGAAGTAAACCCATAAATGGAGATGACTGACCAATCTTACATCATATACTCTAGCAAGCTCAAATCTTTATAGTATCTGGGATAAGTAAACCAAACCCATCATCCAAATGAAGAGAATTTCATGTTCATAAAATCCACCACTCCAGACCCGTAGAAAATGCAAAAGAAGACGCCCTAAATGTTTTAACACATGTCTTTACTAGACCCCGAAAAGATTTTGTATAAGCATCTGAATTACCCATGAGAGAGAGAGAGAGAGAGAGATGTACCCGCTACGGAGTCGCCAATCGTCGACGGAGCAGCTGAGCTGTGGTTTCGATTTCAGATGAAGATTTTGAGGTGTCACAGTGACTCTGATTGATTGATAATATAGGGCTGACAAACTATATATATGGTCTTGGTTTTGCAAATCTTACTCCAAAATTATTGAATATTATATCTTGAACCCCCAAAAAAAGACTTCGTAACAAAATTCCCCAAATTATACTATCTAAGGAATGTCAAAAAAGAAATACATAAAATCCACAAACGAAATTTTAATCAGCAAAATATTGTCTAATCTGCCAAACGAAATTTGTCTAATCCGCAAAATGAAAATTTAAACTAATATCTTTTGTCAAAAATGAAATACATTAAATCTTTTATTTTTTTGCAAGTTACTACAAAATTTAATGATTGCTTTTGATTTATAAAATTAATTATTGATTTGGAATAGTTCACTTTTCTAAGCTTTCATTTTGCAAATCGGACAATTATTTTAGGATGTCCATGTCATAGAGTGATTATTCAGTGTTCCTAGGGCATTCTCAACCACACATTTGATGATGGAACCAATACAAAAGTGTGGTGGAGAAGGCCCTGGTGGTGATTTTCCCAGAGCAAGTAGTAATAATTTTTCTCATGTCATAACTATTTTGGAAAATGGTTCCTCTATTGACCGCTTGCCGGATTGTTTCTAGCCTTTTTCTTTGAGAAAATTAATTTTCCCCAACGGTTATATCTATAGAAAATTTGTTGTACCCATGAGTGGATTTATCATATTTGTCATATTTGATGTGGTCCCCGCAAAAAAATACTGTGATTCATTGTCTGTGCAAGGACAAAAAATGGTTGCATTATTTATTTATTTGTTTTTTTAGAATAATGAGAACTCCTTTGAGATTATAAATACGAGTACCCAATCCGGATAACAGCCACAAACAAAAATGCTAGTAGGAAATACATTTAGGGAAAATTTCAAAATAACACCAGACCTTTCACATAAATCACACATAGGCACTTGACCTTTTAAAATTATCAAAAAAACACCTTACTTATTTAAAAACCCATCAATTTTACATCCGTCATTAACTTTCCATCCAAAACATATGGAAATGCTGAAAATGTGTATTTTGGCACGAATATTGGCAAAACAAGATTAAAGCTCATTCTGGCAAAACACAATATTATATTCATAAACAAGATTATGACTCAATTTAGCTTTAAAAATCAATTAATAACTTAATTTTTGTTTTAATTCAGAAGACAAAAAGCGCGTTTGTTAGTTTTGCGTCAAGATGAATCAATAAGTCACAAAAAAAATTTAACTTTTCAATCCAAACCCAACCTAAATAAGGAATCAAGCTTAATTTAGTAATTAAATACCCATAACTATGCAGCCAAATAAGATTACTTTGTATTAAACAAAGGAAAATGCAAAAACAAAACATATAATAGTCATGTGTAGGTGTGAAAAGTGTCAAGTCATGGATATTTAATTACTAAATTAAGCTTGACTATTTTATATTTTTTGTTTTTGACTTTTCCTTTGTTTTAATACGGAGTAATCTTATTTGGCTGCATAGTTATGAGTATTTAATTAATAAATTAAGCTTGATTCCTTATTTAGGGTGGGTTTGGATTGAAAAGTTAAGTAATTTTTGTGACTTATTAATTCATCTTGAAGCAAAACTAACAAATGTGTTTTTTTCTTTTGAATAAAGACAAAAATTAAGTTATTAATTGATTTTTAAAGCCTAATCGAGCCTTAATATTGTTTATGAGTATAATATTGTGTTTTGCCAAAATGAGTCTTAATTTTATTTTGTCAATATTCGTGCCAAAATGCACATTTTTAGCATTTCCGTCTGTTTTGGATAAAAAGTTAATGGCGGATGTAAAATTGATGGGATTTTAAATAGGTCAGGTGTTTTTTTGGTAATTTTTAAAGGTTAGGTGCCGGTGTGTGATTTTTGTGAAAGGTCAGGTGCTATTTTGAAATTTTTCCATACATTTAAGCCCAAACACTTATATAACGATGATCTTAGTCACATAATCATTTAAAATGTCATGTGCCATTCAATTCTCACAGTGCGCTAACGCTATCAATCTTCATGCGAAATTCGGGATGTGTTTCAAATATGCTTTCACGATCACGCTCACACGCGCACGCATGCAAATTATGTGGCTTAGGCTACGAGAATATGGACCAAAAGAAGATGCATGTGAAAACCGAAGGCATTCAACCTATACACCCACCACAGCATACAACCGACCAAGCAAATCAAAATGCGCTGGAACAAGACCATGGACTCCACATCAACAATAGAGACCACAACCACCTGCAACAAGAAAATTGGGAAGGGGAAAAAAAAAAAAAACTAAGATCAAGAAAGATAGAAAGAAACACAAGGAAAATACTCACTAGTCCACTAATGATGGTAAATTCAACTTTGTGGAGGTACTTTCGATTATATGTTGTCGATAACGTTTATTATAAGCTTAGCTATCATCACAACCAAAACCAAAAATCTCAACAAGGTTGGCACCTTTGGCTTGGACAATCACATACTGCTCACAAACCCAAACAGGCGAGGTTGGCAAGGAATCAACCAATTAAAGGAACACACCAAACAGAACCTAGACCAGATAAACTAGTGAAAACCAGGGACATATGCCTGATAACCAATTACATCAATACACTAAATACTAGATACAAAACATAGCAGCAGCATATGAAGCAGCAAAACCAGCAGAAGCATAAACAAACCCAGGAGTAGCATCACCACCTTGTTAATAGCAGCACAGCAGCATCAAATATTCAAAAACCATTGCGGCAAAGACCACTATCACACCACCACTACAAGAAACATCAGCTGAGCAGAATACCTCTTTGAGAAACATCTTTGAGATATTCAATCAGTAGCAGCGGCTTCGTCGCCTTATGAGTAGCAGCAGCAAAATCCAACGCTGTGGAGCGGAGAAAATCACCCACCGACACCCTTCGCCTCACACACCCCCACTGCAGCACGCTCGCATACCCAACTGATCTACTTTGTTTCCTTTTTAACTCAACATTCAACAATAAACAAATTGGGACGATAAAAACAAATGAAAAGACTTGCCAGTTTGTTGAGCTTCTAGAAGTTGACGATTAACGAGGAGAAAGTTTATGGGCATCCAAACAGCATTGTTCCTTTTCTTAATTTGATTTATCCGTTGATAGAATCACGAGTGACATCAACGTAAGAGCAGCGCTCCGCTTTGTTCATCTCAAGTTCATTACATTAAGTTCATCTCGCAAACCAAGAAGAGAGATGATGGCATGTCATGCCTAAGAATATCTCTGATGATTCACCTCTCATCGCTTCTTCCTTGGAAGAAACATCTCTTCAAAAGTTCCTCTCTCACTTCCGAAAGCTAGACACAACATCTTCAAGCAATTCAAGGCGCAGAAGAGATTCAAAATCGCCTTTCCAGGTCTTCAACTAAGGCGGGAAATTACCGAAATACAAGGTTTGAATTATTCATCGTCACCTTTTGAACTCCAAGAATCCATTTGATTGAACGATACATTCAAAAGAAATATACATTCGGAGTTTGGTTAAATTTTATAAAGTCCAGATTAAATGTCCTCAGATTTTGTAGGCCACGGAAAAAATGAGAAAGACGTTACCATGGGGTAGTGACATTATTAAATTCTTTTGCTTAGTTTGATAAAATCATATGGAATTGTACAGTTTACTATTAGTCCAATCAAATAAATGAATCCCAAAGTTACGACAACTTCCATGGGGGGACAACTAAGGGGCATTTTTACCATTTTACTGAACAGAGTGCAATAATAAGAGGCAAAAAGAGAATTGTGAAGGTAAATTTACTATGGAAAGGCTATAACACTGGTTAGCAGAGCGTCGCCTTTGTCCTCCCTCAAATAAATACCAACACAAAAGTTATGGGTTCCACGGTATTTACCAGTCACAACACAATTGGATTGACACATGTCCTTGCTCCAAAAGCATTGAATAATTGTTCCCCCATATGAGAAATGGGAAAAAAAAGTCACTAGAATCTGGAGTCAAGCAAGTAAAAAACAGAATTCTCATCAGCCAAACAGCTACAAAGAGCCCACTGCAACGATAAATCTTAGGAAGCAAGACCAGTCAAGTTCTGCGGGATGTCGGAACCCCTTTCAATAACTCAACGAGGTATGGTAAGAAACTCAAATTCATGAAACCAGATGGGGTGTCAAGATCCACAATGAATACACACAAGAAGGCGGAAAAAGGAACGTGAAACCCATCAAGTAGACCATCACTTTCCGATTAAGAATGAACCCGAACAGAAGTTTGTGAACAGGCGAGTAAAAAAAGACAATGAATACAACAAAAATTACCACCACATAATCGTTCAATGACGTTACAAAACCAATCATTTACACACAACCTCAAATTGTGAACAACTTGACAGAAAAGAACAAGAGTCCTGTTTTTTCATGTGTCTTTGAAAATATGACCCCAAAAAACCGGAGAATACAACCGCACATGAGGAAAAATGATATATAGCTTTGCAGCCAATCAAAAGAAGAAAAAATATCACTCCCATTCCAAAACCGATGCTCTACAACCAACTCTGTATACCTTCATGATATGGTAAAAGAAACCAGCATCAACAAACTGTGTATATCTTTACTTGCAAAAATATCACCATCCAGTGAACACAACAATCCACAAAGAAAACCTGCAAGATTAGAAAGAAAAGAAATATGTTTCAATCAGTAGCGGCATGTTATTTCATCACCAACATAGATGACAATGACATAAATGATGTGAATCGAAAATGCAAGAGAAATTTCTCCCAAGATTTGTGGCAACAAAATGTTTTTCACGTTATTAAGCCGAGACATGCAGAGATAAACAAACGCATGAAATTTAATCGGAATGCTACCATAAGAGAGCTCCAGCAAAAGGAATGTTTTCTTGAAGTTTCATCCAGAAAGATCCTTACTCTATGACCTCATAAGGAAAATGGCGCTACAGGAACTCAGAGGAAATTATTTCCTGGAGTTGCCTCCGTGAATCAACTTTTAGCTTTAGGAATCAATTTCACAGAAAACTTTTCAGAAAAAAAGTTGTTACAAACACAACAATTCATTGGTTTCATAGTTTCTTATTTGGGTTTGCGAAGATATTAGTTTCTGAAAATTATTTTTGGAGCTTTTCTCAAAATTAAATATAAATCTTTTTAACCAAACTAATTTTTCGAAATTCTGATAAACACATGAGTTTTCTGAAGAATGGTTTCTGAAAACCTATCCAAACAGAGTGGAGAATATCGCAAAGCATAAAATTTAGAATTCATGTACACATGCTAATGGTATGGATACAGTATACTCAATGCGCAAAAACTGCTTAACAATTTGATGTGAGAAACTGACAGAGCCACTCACAAGCTGGATTTAAGGGTGTCACGCAGAGAATACTTAGGAAAGGTTTAAAATCCAAAAAAATGCAAACATGAAGCTTAATATGGATATCACCTTATTTTTCTTAATCGGCAAGTGCCTTTTTGAATAAAGTAACTGCCACTTTTAAATAAAGATCAATCCTTAGGAGAAAGACCAAGCAACATAAAGTTGAACAAGGTCTGATCACAAAATGACATCGAACCTAGAATGTCGTCCAAGCGACAATAACTCATCCAAGGGCAGAGTAGGATAGAAGTCCTTTGTTGGTTAAATGACAACATGAGGACCTTGCTAAACTGGAGACCAAGTTAAACCCCCACTATTTCATCAAGCAAAGAGCTAAAAATAAAAGGAAAGAAGTCATGGCTGTGTCTGTGTGTTTTTTCCCACGATAAAGAAAGAAATGGACATGTGTCTTATTCAATTGCTGGTACACAGGGAAATGGTAATGTGCCTGTGTTGGTGCAAGTTCTGAAAAAATTCCCAGAGTTTAAGTGGCAAAGAGAAAATTACTGCTACAAACAAGATACCAAGATTTAAACATGCCAAACATGAGTCCATGAGCTGACCTCTAATAATGGAAATTACTGCTACAAACAAGATTGGAGCATAATTGCATCAGTTTCTTGATATCATTATGACAGGGATCTCATATCTACTCTAGAGAAGAGCCCAGAAATTGAGACAAAAGGGCAATATATGACCAGGTTGTTTTCCCAATTTATCTTTCATGGGAAATAAGATTCGTTACGTGGTTTCAGAAGGTAAGAACCTTTAGCACTACATCCCTGTCAGCTTGTACTGGTCAAATCTGCTGATTCCCCACTGAGCTCTCCTATTCGTGGCTACCACTTTATCCAGATGTTCAGTTTTAAAAGCTAGAACAGCCTAATACCCAAATTATGATCCTAATATTCATCACCAGATACAATCAACAAATAATCTCAAAACCACCAGGCTAATTCCACACAAAATCATGCCATAACCTGGAGTAAAATGCATCATAGTTGCATGAAGCGGGAGCAGGCATATGTAGAAGACCAAAAGTTGGGAGCCGAAAGGAGCGTGTATATTAGGTATTTATAACATACATACATGAGTGAGAAAAGATGACCCAATATAGTTTTTATATCAATTTTTGGATTGAAGACATACATAAGTCAAATACGAGATGCGAGTCCTAAATCTCTCACTTGTTTTCTCTTTTTTCTTCTTCACCGGATGTGTTTGCAAAGAGAAGTCTGAATTTCTTCCTTGAGCCCCCATCATATTTAGGAGCACGCTCCCATCTCAATAGGTGCGAGATGGGAGCATCCTCCTTAGTCCGTACTCGGGAGCGCATCCACTTTGGAGGCTCCCTGCAACTAAGATCTGCATATATTCTATCTATCTAACAGCATAACTTAACAGGAGTTGCTTCTTGTCGAGATTTGCGTTCAAGTATTCTTTAGAGCACCAAAAGACTTCTAACTTGCTCTCTCCTTGGATGAGAGTTGTCAACACTAGGAAGAGATTCCCACTCATTCCAGGTTGATGTCACATAGAGTCGTCAGAATCTGGATACTGAAATGTGCATAGAAAATTGTGTAGAAGTAATTAACGACTATTAACAAACTTAGCATGGTGAAAGACACCTGCGTTCTAAACCAATGGCATATGTCCTGTTTAAGCTTCTAATGATGATAGAATTGCAATAGTGTTTTGCTAAGATACGAATTGCAATTACAAAATACAGAGTTCCCATTACACCACTGGCCTTTTAAATGTTATGTTTAGCTAGATACTAGAGCTTGACATCATAATAAATCTTAGGAAACGCGTAGCATCAAATGTTTTTCAGTTCTGTCATCGATATGCTGCACCCCAACCCAACCCCAAGTGTTAGAGAGAATTGACTCTTCACAAAGTAAGTAATTCACTAAACCAGAAGAAAAGTTAATGGGCATACCTATCATAC
Organism: Rhododendron kiyosumense; assembly: GCA_019656275.1. NCBI lineage: Eukaryota > Viridiplantae > Streptophyta > Magnoliopsida > Ericales > Ericaceae > Rhododendron > Rhododendron kiyosumense. The sequence continues at coordinate 157,947 of BPLS01000601.1, forward strand.
TTGGTAACCCGTAACCCCATAGCTGTCTGACAACCAAACCAAGAAACAATCCTGATACTTTCTTTACTGGCATAGAAAAATCTCCAGTTGTGAACAAAGCAATTAAATATGCTCCAACATAGAATGTAGTTTTGGAACCCTCCGACGAAACAATGGTTCAAGCCGAAAAGATGGAACGCCAGTCTGCCACCTTTTCGCATCATACATCTCATTCCATGCCATTACTATTTCATCAATTTTAAATCCAAGACCTACAAAAGGCAAAAAGGGGGCAATATTAGCAATTCTGACATACAATAAAGTTTGTTAAAAAGTTCTCAAAAATGATCCAATTCCAATAGATTTAGTTTTACCATCCACTGCAGAGTCATTGGAACAATGGTTCTTTATCATCACAGCTACATCCGTTGGAGATGCTCCAGCAAGTTCGAACTTCTCAACAGCAACCTCCAGACATTCTTCCCAAGTTGGTAATACCAACTTATATTCCACAATTGAACGCTCGTAAAGCAAAGTACCCCATAAGATGTATATTTGAGACTTCATATTTGCAGCCTGCTCCGTAGCTTCATCGGCAGACACATCTTTAAATAGCCCATCCAAACCCATTTTCTGCAAATCAGCTTTGTATTTCTCCGATTTGGAGAGCCCATTAAGACGCCGTTCTTCCATCTCCTCCCACATTTGCATACCTCTCTCCATGCTATCTTCGGCTTTATTATAAAGCTCTAGGATCTCGGACGCGGACCCCGTCTCCAAATCAACCTCGCCTCCAATTGCATAGTACCACAAGAGCTTTGCTTGTTCAAACTGCTGCTGCCCCAGTGCAAGCAGGCCTTCATAAAAGTCTGGTTTGATTTGCACAGCGTCCTGATAGCGCTTTCCTGCCTTAACGTATTCCTTCTTTGCCCATTCAAATGCACTCTTCACTTGTGCTAGTACTGTTTCCCTAGAACCATCTTCGGTTAGAAACACCCGTTTCCTAGCTCTAGACATGTGAACATTTCCCCAGTTGAACAAGGCCAAAGCTGCCATCTCTTGGAACTTCTCCCCTGCGATTTCAAATAGTTCTTGTGCGTCTTCACCGGTAACAGTGTCCTCCATTGCTTCGGAATATAGCTTCATCCCAAGCTCATGAAGATCCAAATATGAATCCGAATCAAATCCCACATGATTCTTGAACAGCCGAGCAAACTGGACGATCCAATCATCAATACAGTTTGTTCCCTCCACTGTTACTCTATATTTCCCGACGTACCCATTTTCATAAACATTTCCTGAACCACTGCTGATTTTTTCCAACTCCTCCTCGTGAAGCGGGTCTTTATCAGGACTAACATCGACAACATAGAACCTGAGAGAACCCTGTTGATCACCAGATGCTTCAGCCAACCTCAGCTCATCAGTTGTGGTAATGGTAACCAAATCACCTTCTCCATCCCTGTACTTGATAAGCACACCCTTCATATTAGGAAACCTATCCTTAACCACATCCCTCACCAGCCGAACATCACAATTAACTGGCAGCTGAGCCCACCTTATATCCTCCCCAAACACCAATTTCACCGTCCTTGTCACCGCTTTCTCTACCTTCACGCTTCTCTTCTCCTCCTCCACAACCACCTTCACCTCCTCCGCCTTCTTCTCCTCCTCCTCCGCCTTCTCCGCCTTCTTCTCCTCCTCCTCTACCTTCTTCTCCTCCATTCCCACATCTTTTCCCCTCTCCTCAACACGCTTCCCGCTTTCCGACCTGCCCAATTTACTCCCCTTCTTCTTTTTCACCTTCTCCCTCACGCTCTTCCACGTCGGCCTTGCAGGAGGCTCCACATAGGGCAAAACAACCTCCTTATCCTCAACAACACTAACACCGCCCCTCTCCTCAATCCCCTTCCTCACGCTCTCCCCTATCTCCAACGCGGTCAAATTATTTGGCTCGATACTCAGGACATGATTAACATCCCTCATTGCAAAATCAAGCCTGTTCAAACCCTCGTAACACCTGGCCCGCTTCAACAGCGCCTTGCTGTACTTAGGGGCCACTTCCAACGCAAGGTTGCACTCGTGGATCGCTCTCGGGTACTCGCCGAGGCCCATCTGCATGTAGCAGGCGGCCATGTTGCTGCGCAGGTAAGCCACGTCGATGTGGCTCCGGGGCAGGAGCTTGAGGGCCTTTTCGTACTTCAACATGGCGCCCTCGTGGTCGCGCTTCTGGAACAGCTTGTTGCCCTCCTCTTTTAGCTCCTGTGACATGTTGACGAACACGGCCGTGTCCTCGTCGAACGCCTTCGAGGTTTTGCCGTGTTTCCCGGCGTTTGCTTCGTTAGGTTTCGGTTCGGTTTGTTTGTTCTTTTTTCCAGTTGGTTTTCCCATCACTAAACTAATATTTAGCCTCCAAAACAAAAAAGAATACCTCTGATTATGGAACTAATAACAACAGCACTGCTCACAAATTCAATCTATATCAGAGGGAGAGAGAGAGACTATTACTAACCCAAAAAAATCCTTAAAAGCGAATGTAAAAGGAGGAATGGAGACTTTCTGATTCAAACCAGCACTGCTCACAAATTCAATCTATATCAGAGGGAGAGAGAGACTAACCCAAAAAAATTTCTTAGAAAAGCGAATGTAAAAGGAGGAATGGAGACTTTCTGGCTCTAACCCGTTAGAAAGGGCTTTTTAGGAATGGGGGGAAGAAGGTGGGGACCGGAGAAACAGGGGAGGATGAAAAGGACAGAGGAATCGGCTTTCGCTCGGGCGGACGAGATTCGATGAGAGAGAAAGAGAGAGACTCTGTATTGATGGCGGCCAGAGGAACTGGCAGGCAATTATTGCAAGGCGCTTTTATCTCTCTTTCTCTCTCTCTCCCTCTCTCTCCGTCTGTCTGGCTTTTTAGGGTTTCCTGAGGGAGGGGAGAGAGAGAGGAGGCGTCAACGGTGCCCAGGTGAAAATGATTCCCACGGCGGTTCCAGGCGCGTGTGGGTAAAACGGTTTTCTCACATTTCATGGTCTGAACGAACAGGAATGTTTGTTGGAGTCGAAATATTCTCCATCGTCCCGAGTTATTCTTACAGTCACTTGTAGTACTTTTAATCCACACTTACCAAAATACGGTCTCGTTTCTTTAAATAAGCCAACTGACTTATTTTTTTATCTATATTTAAATTTTTTTTATATTTATTAGTTTTTTGTCAATTTTTTAAAGATTATTGCATCGTCATGATAAGAGAAATCTAAAAAGTAAAATATTACGATTGAAACTTAATTTCTTTTAAATAAAGACAAGAATAAGCCAATAAGCCAATTTTTTCATCTTTATTCAAAAAAAATAATTTTGATCGTAATTTTTTACTTTTTAGATTTTTCTTATCATGACGATGCAATAATTCTCAAAAAATTGATAAAAAACTAACAAATACAAAAAAAATTTGAATAAGGACAAAAAAAATAAGCTAGTTAGCTTATTTAACCGAACGAACTACTAGTACTATTGTCCTCGACACAATTGAAGCCTAATGTCGGGAGTTGGCTCCCATCCAGCCTCCCGTCTAGTTTGGGTCATTTGTGAGTTTTTTCCGAATCCACAAAAATGATCGAAATTGTTTAATTTTTAGAACTCGTTAAGAACATTGACTTTGTCGAAAATCAAGTTGATCAGATATTGTTTTATATGATTTCAAAATGCTTTAAACTTTAAATTTGTGTCAGATTGATTTTCAATCATGTGTTGCATACTTCTTCTTAAAACAATATTAATATATTTCAAAATCATATCAAATGGTATTCGATCAATTTGATTTTCGACATGATCAATGTTCCCATCTCAACGAATTGAACTTTAAAAAATGAAGTTTTCAATCATTGTTGTGGAGGCGAGAAGGGCTCACAACGGTTCTAACTAGACCAAACTGGATAGGAGAAACTAGATGGGAGCCAACCCTAACCGTGACCACTCACCACTTGATTAATAAATATATATGGTTGAGTTTCTGCTATATTATTTTGCTGCAGACTCACGATAATAATCAAATTGTTTTCCCTCATCATAAAGAAACTTAGAAAAGATGGAGATAGAGAAATGATTACACACACTCTCTCTCCAATTATGGACAAGCTTAAAAGAAATTCAACCTTGTAAACTTGACAATTTTTCTTAGAATCCAACACTATGATAGAAAATAGGGACAAAATAAGAAAAATAGATCTTCATAAAGGTTCATCCCAATTTATTCACCATAATTTATTCTCATACTATATTAATAGATTAATACGCCGATTGAACATTCGCCCAAATTATGAAAACTTGTCTAGGAGAAATGTAAAATGTTATTCCATCCATTCCCAAAACATTGTCTACTAGTCATACAAGAACTGAACTAAAGTTTGATTTTTATTTTATTTTTTGGAATAAATATATGTTACTTTAAGTTCTCAATTTGCATAGTGGAAAATCTTATGGGAATGGAGGTTATAATTTTTTGGCCACACAATTTATCGTAAAAAATGAGATTTTGTGTATGTATTATTGGTTAATAGAGCTAATAAAGTTATGATAATTTTTGAATACCCTGCTATAAATTTTGTAGAGCTGCCACTGCATCCTTTAAATTGTAACATTTTACCTTTTCCGTCTCAAAAAGATTAATGCAGGTTATAGGTTTGACAAATGATTGAAAAACAGCCAACTGAAAGGGTGCATTTCCAGCAAAAATGCCGAGTAGGTAAATACTAAATACTTTCTTTTTAGAGCCCTGCTATGAGTACACTTTGTTATACACCAAAAATGCTTAGCATTTCATAGGACCCACTTAAGAGTCATAAAAATGATGGAGTCGCTCAAATTTTTAAACGAGCCCCTATACATATTAAATTAAGACGAATTTCGCGAGAGTCCACTCAATTTTTGTTTTAAAATTATTGAGCTGGTCGAATCATCCATGCGAATTTTGGAGTGAACCCCACACATGTGCGGTGGGTGTATCATCTCTCGTGAATTTTTATATCCAAACACGATCTGCGGGACTTTTTAAAAAAAAAAAAAAAAAAAACCACGATCTGCGGGGGGAAAAACCAATCCGAGAGGCGGGCGTGAGGCGTGCCTTCCACGCGCCCAAACGAAGCTGTGCCCATACTCATTGGTCCACGCCATAAAGGCCAAAGACATCGAGAAAAACATGTGATAAAACCATAGTGGGGCCCATGTATCCATTTTTTTTTTTGAACAGCCATGTACTATCCATTTTGAGGGAGGAATATTCTGTGTTAGAAACCCAAAGCATATGATTCCTTCCTGGACGGTTTGTTTGTGTGTTGGTCGTGAGAAGTTATTGGATATCGTGTGGATGCCACATACTTGGTGTCTTAACTATACGTGTTTTAAATGGTCCAAATTTTAAAAAGAAAAAAAAAGGAGAGAGAAAATGATCGGGTAAAAGAAATAAATTTGAACTGTTCAAAATACATTTAAGAGACTGAAATTGTTGACGGATACCACAACGAGGTACCCACCCGGCACGGCAGCACCCAATAACTTATATCGTTGGTCCTGGTCTTTCTTTTTGGCGTACGCTACGCTACGAAACGCGCTTTCCCATCTGACTGGAATAACCCTTTTATTGGTTGTCCGGCTATGTGAGTGCTATCCAGGATATGATTCTCCACAATAATTATAATTAAATACGTAAATAAATGAACAAATACTGTCACACTAGTAATTCTAACACCACACCCAGTTACACACCCTTTATTGCTAGAGTAAATTATTCAAGTGAGTTTGGACGGTTTTAAATTAGTAACTTTTTTTTTTTAATTATACTCTCTAAGTTTCAAAATATTTTTCTGTTCCGTGAAGGGGAACTTAAAAATAATTCATTTTTTTCAAAAACAAAAATTAACAATTTAATAAATATCAATGAGTTCTTTCTATTTATGAAAAAATTTTGAATTCTTGTTGAAAAAGATGTCATTTCTTTAGTTCTTGTTATGTGGACCAACAAACATTTTGGGATGAAGGAATTACTCCATTATGATTGCATTATTTTTGTTATTATAACCATATGTTTAAGTTAAATTATGCAAATCTCGACTAATCTTGGGATCACGTCGTCCACTAGTAGAGGATCCGTTTAAAACCAAAACGAAGCTCATGGACTAACTCCAAATAAGTTAATAGCACACGATAGGTTTCGAACCTATAATCTTGAGAGAGAGCAAATCCTTGTGTGGTTACACTACAAGATAGCAAACCCGATCGAAATTTTTGCATAATCTTCTGACAAATCAATTTATACAAATTAAATAGTTCCAATCATCAAAACAAATTCACGACATAGCTCGCCGAACGAGTGAAGAAGAGGATAAACAAAAGTGCCACCAAGGAGATACTGACTCATAAGAGGCAGAGGAACTGGTGCGGCAAAGGTTTGCTTAAGTTGCATCAAAGAACCTACACATTTTGTGGGTTTTCACCAATAAAAAAAAATATTTCTGATATAAAAATATCCAAGGTTGGACAGGACGAAAACAAATGAAGAAAAACAATGGATGCTAAAACTCAAAGCAACATCTTATTTTCCACCAGAAACCTGGAATAATAAATACTCCGTTTTTAAATTTAAAACTGTTAAAAGGAAGCATAAATTATTTTGTTTCTTTTTTCGTTTGGTAGGTAAGCAATGAACAAAGGAGAGAAGAAATAACCAACCAAAATAAAAGAAAGCAAAGACTGAAAGCACTTTCATAATCCACAACCGGTAATGGAAGCTCGGAGTAAAGAGCAATTATTTAGTGCTCCTTCCAGGGGCCTTCTTTACCATGCATTTGTGTGGAAGCCACGGGAATAATTTTTTGTAATACTGAATGAACAAAATGGCTTATCTCGAAACAAATGAATGATATCCTTGATTGATAAACGCCATATTCACCCAATTTGAATTTTTTTTTAAACAAGCAGCTATTGCCACCACGGCACCACCTGTGAGTCCAATTCCAAAATTAAAATGGTCCCAGTCTTCAATCAGGAGTTCCTGAAATCATACAGTCCCATGAATGGCAGAAGCAAGGGCAATGTCTCTAAAGCCACCTGGAGTAAAAATTCAACAGTAATACTCAAAATAGGTCTATGCTACTATTTCCACTTAATAGTAACCACGTATGCAAGGACTGGAAAAAGAAACTCATTGATGCCGATTCATGGTTCCATTACAGGCAGGAAAACGGATGGTGACTGGATGATATGTTGTCGACTGATGGCACCTCCCCCCACTTTCCTGTTGATTCCAGAGGCTCGATGACCACGACCCCACTGCCTGTTAACGCTAAGGCAAACTGGTTTGACTCTTGTGGGTGGGCAGCAATTGCAACCGGATATGCCTTGGAGCTGCAAAGTTTATAATTAGATACCTTGTAACTAAGCATAGAAAGGAAAAATGGCATCGTATGTTGTAAGTTGAAACATGTCGATTGTTACTATAAGGCCCTGGAATTGTGATTTTTACCACAGGGAAGAATATTGACGCAGATACAAAAATAGCAACTCATTGAGCAGTTCAAACTCGTCAACCTTGAAGTTGTGTGAACTTAGGGCAGCCAATTTATGCAACTAAAAACCAAGATTAGGTCTGCAGACTATGCAACCACCAATTTGTGCAAATAATGGCAACACCAAGTTAACTAGACCTCCTCCATTACTAGAGACCTCTGTTACATGGACTCCAAAACCACTGTCGGGTCTCATCCCATGCCTGAATTGCGGATTCATCTAATTCTTATTTCAAGAAAACACGGGGACATGGAAAAGGATTCATCTTGCTTAGTTGTGTTTTTCATACTATATATTTGGGCAAAATGGTGTTTAGGTGTCAGAGCATCTCACAAATAACTTTAACAGTTTTATGCACATTGATATGGTGACCTTGAATAGCAAATGTGGTTGCTAGGGGAACGTCCAACTAAATATGTTACCCTCGTGGTACTTTACACATTAAGAAGATCCACGTAACATAGATAGAGACTAAACATGGCATACTTTTTCTACAGAAATAAACAAAGAGATTTAGGGTTGAAAATACATACTATAAGGCACAGGAGTTATACAACCAAGTAATCAAATAACATGTTTCTCTCTTTCCTTCCCTCCTTTCTTGTTGGGGAAAGGGGTGGGGAAGTGACAATTCTGTTGTGGAATCATTTACATTGACAGGAACAGTCACAACATTCAACAATAGATAGGGCTGAATTTTGTTATGCTTGTACACAAAGTTCTTGCATAATCTGTATCTTCAAATGTTGAGTCAACTTAGTCATAATGCACGGGACATCCTGTTCTATCTAAATTCTAAACCTTGATTTCAGCAAATCAAGCCCATCTCACATAAGTCAAAAAGCATATAAGATGTATGTTGAGAGAGAGAGAGAGAGACCGGGGGGGCACGCTTTGAGTTAATTCTTTTAGTACCTGAGTTCAGATGGAATGTAAGCAGTAGGATTGATCTCACATCGTAGATGGAAATTTGAAGCCTCAAAAATCAACACAGTTCCATCCACAAAGCTGGCATAAATTAATTGGCTATCACAGGAAAACGTTGCATGGGAGATTTGTGCGCGGAAGGGTCCATTGACCCACTGAAAGGGTGAAAGATAAAACATTTGAACATCATTATGCAGACTTGCATAAAAAAAAATTCGCTTATGAGAGAAAGAGAGAGAAGCAACCTGCTTTACACGATTTAGTTCTGTAGTTTCATAAATTGCCAAGTGAGACACATGAACAGTAAGGAAGTGTTCCTGATTCTGGTGGAATTGGACATGGGTACGAAAATTTTCTGATGGTGACCTCCCAGCATATAACTGCAACATTTTGCTTTTCTTTATGTCCCACTCTTGGGTATTCCACACAACCACCTGTTAATATTAAAGGTAACCAAGTAAATAAAATCAGAACTCGCCAAATTACCAGGATGTCCTAAGAAGGCGTGTTTTTTGTAATTGGAATGCTACAAAGTACAAACTGTCTTTTCATACAGGATACAGCATTTATTAGTCTTGCCATAAAAAATATTGCGTTTCATCCCTTCTGCTGATTTTGACCTAGCGGCTAGCACGTTTTTTTTTTTTATCAAGACCCAGCAAGTTTACGCCCAAGATGGACAGATGATATACCAAGTTGTAAAATGTCAGTTTTAACTCCTACAAGCAGAAACTTTGCCACTTTTCCTTTTTTAAAGTTAAGAGAATCTTGTAAAGAAGCACCAAGGGACTTTAACCATGCAATGATACTAAAAAATAAAGAATCTTTAATCATAATGCATGAGATCTTAAACGATCCCGCTTGGTCATGGCAACCACCCCAACGACAGAGCATGCAAAGCACTACTCTCTTTCCATTGTAATTGGAATATTTCAGGTTGTTTTCTTTTCCATCGTAATTATAGCATTCTCAAACATATGCAATTTCACTAGTTATCTTGACTGCAAAGTTTTACTATTGGACAAAACGAGCCCGAATTAAATCAAGATTTTCTTCTCCTTATTTGTGAATCAAGTAAAATATATCAAGGTAGGGGGAGATAAGTGAAAAAGGAAAGGAACATATTCACCTGAGCATCTGCTCCAGAGGACACAAGTATGTTTAATGTGGTAGAGAAGGCAAGGCCAGTAACTCTTTTCGAATGACCATTCAGCTTACTTATAACCTGCATAGACAAAAAAGTGACCTACTTGCCTGAGTTTCTCAGATGATGTCATTTGCACTATGTAGTACAAAGGAACAAATACGATACCTGGTCAGTGCGAGCGTTATAAATCAGGATCGCAGAATCATCCATGCCAATTGCAATAATATTGTTATCATGGGGGTAAAAAGCAATACATGTTGCCGCTACTGGTGGAGGCACAAAACCTCTTATTTTCTGCAATTTTCAAACTGAATTAGGCATTACAAGTTTGATCCTTGCTTTGTATAAAATAAAAATACACCTAAAGAATAAGCAGAAGTTTTGGGAATGATGTTCAATTCAGGGTAGGGGGAAGAAGAAGAGATGGTCCATCTACTATTTGTTTTTGGAACCTTACGATGAATCCAACAATTTTATGAGGCTACCTTAAATGTCACCATGTTGAAGAGAGAAATCATTCCCGTTGATGCTGACAGAACATAAGAGTCATTCTTGGACAAAGCAAAACAAGGCCTAGATTCCTCAAAGGCTACACCAGTAAGGTCGTTGGTCATTAGTAGTCCACTTTTTGGTTGCCATAATTGGGGGTGAACCTTTGTGGTTGCCTGCATCAATGAATGCCTCGCATAACAAGAGAATCAACAAATAAACAGCCTTTGATTTACGGCCTTTAATAAATCAAATTTGTTAACTTGAGGGTTGACAATAGAACATCTCGTTTGCTACCTTGCCACTCAAACCAGTTTCATTTCTCGACCATTTCCAGAGAAGATGGATGCCATTTGAGGCTAATGCCAAAATGGCATTACCTGCATTGGTGTATACCAACCTTGCTATCTGCTTTTATCACAAAAGAAGCCAAGGGGAAACAAAATTTAGTCATCTATAGCAATTTTGGCCTGAAATCCTAAAAGTTTGACCAGACCACAATCCCTCGCATCTTAATGCATCTTCAAAAGTAAATTCAAAGGAAAATTGCATGACTGAATCAGAACATTATACCCAATGATATGGCTACGCCATGTGAAAAATAATTGTATTTTGGGTATAAAATAATACTGATCAACCTGGTATGGCTTATGTCTAACAAACTTCAATATGTAAGGGTATGAAGACATTACAAGAACTTGTGATTAGTATTGTAGATGCTCAAAAGTACACAATTTTAGTCCGCTAAGACTACAGTGAAATTTTCAGATAAAAAATAAAAGTACTTACATTTATGGTTTTTCGAATTTTTTGTAGCTATTTAGAGAACTAATTGGAATATTTAATTCATGCAAAGAAATTTCAAAAACTATGCAAGGAAGTAATTAATTGTTTTACTAAAAAATTGTACAGCCTATGTCTCTATTATTATGAACAAGTGCAAGAAAGATTAGACAGGACTTGAAACTGGCTATCAGACTCATAGCTATATGCACTCATATTTCTTTTGTTGAATATGAGAGTCAGAGTATGAAGTGGAGATTGAAGTTTAATAGAAATACAAGAGAATTATCCGGATGCAAAGCTTTTTGGATTGTCTACTGTGGGTATAATTTTTTACAGCATAATCTAGGGCAGTAATCACTAATTGGTAAGAAAGTACTTCAATCTATACGAGATATACCAAAGGCAAAAAAACAATAAAAAAATGACACCAAACTGTGGAATTGCAAGATTGTAGTGGGCCAACAATTGATGTAAATAATTATTATTAATGAATCTAGACATAAAGAGCTAAAAGAGAAGTCATACCTCATTAGTTTCCACTTCAGAATGGAGCCTTAAGGATCGACATTGTGAAGGTTCTTTAATTTGTGTTTTCCAAACCTCTAATATAGCATTGGATTGTGCAAGTGATTCAGGTTTCATCTCCTTTGAGTTAGCTGAATCGCATATCTAGGGAGATAAATAAATTACTATATTTAGCGTCAGATTCAGGGTGGACATTATTCACACAATGGTCTGGTTTGAATGTACAAAGTATCATAAAAAAAGGATGTGCGAATCTTGCTGAAACCTTTCCAGGGGTACCCGTCCCAGAGTTACTTTCTTCAGTAGCTCTACCGCTAACAGCAGTTGAAATGGGATAGATTATAAGCTGCATGAACGACAAATGTTAGGCATCAAATGTTTCCTATTTTAAGGAACAAGTGAAGAACTAATATGCTAACCTTTTGTAAAGTTTCTGGGAGAACCGTAAGCCGATTAGCAGATAAATTTTCAGAAGTTTGCAGCAACTCATGGGCCAAAGGGTTTGCCAAGATTTTGATTTTATTGTGATTGGCAGTAACAGCCACTAATGTGCCTCTCTTGTTGATGCGAACAAGTGGACTTGCCTAAAAAATAGAAGAGTGAATTAGACTGCCGAAAATCCATGCTTGCTTGCCTAAAGGAGCATTGGCCTTGTTTTGGCAGGTAAGCCACCAAGCCATTTTGGCTGAATCGGACCGAAATATCCCTGCCTTTTAAACACTAGATTGCTTTGGTTCGTGGGGTCATGGGGTAATTTCGCAGGTTTAAGGTGCACTATTCATACACTGTTTTGTTATTTTCAAATTACTTTAATCGATTTTCGAACTTTCGATGTTTTTTGTTTGTGTCTTATTTTCCTCTTTTGTTCTTGGTTATTTTGTCCTTTGTGTGGGGGGTTTGTCGTAAAATCAGTTAATGCTCCGTGCAGATCTCCTGACAATTCATGTGCGTTTTCCCCCAACTGTACAAAGAATCAAATCCTAAACTCTCTATATATAATGCCGAATAAAATCGATCGCAATCTCTCTCATTCTCTCTTTAGAATCAGAATAAGAATCAGGATCCTGCAAAAATCTCCCTCCCTCTCCAAAGATTTTCTGTGATCTTCGGGTTAGATTTCGCGAGGCAGATGTGTGTGTGTGTGGGGGGGGGGATCAGAATTAGAATCCTTCAAACACTGCCCTTTCTCTCTCCAAATCTTGGGCTTCCGTTTGCGATCTCAGCAATCTTGGGCTTCCATTTGCGATCTCAGCATTGCCAAGGGAGAGAGGGATTTTGCATACAAATACCAGATTTCGGCAGGTACACATTAGGGTTTAGGCGGTAATTCCAATTCCAATGGAGGTATAAATGAGTCGGGGTTGCCTTAGACCATGATTTTGCTTCTGGTACTTAGCCCAACCAATATGTTGTATTTTCACCCAAAACACTTGTTACTCCATTAGCTCATTCCTAGAGCTTTAACTCCTATAAGTGCAGCTCCTCCAAGGCTGTAAGTGTCTTATTCACCTCTAACGTGGGTTGGTAACAGAGGTGAAGAGGGAAGGGTCTAAAGTAGAGAAGATTTAGGTAGGTTCGTTAGAGATTTAGTGCAAAACGGAGGTGGAAATGACTTGGTTAGGTTTGGATAAGACTCCGTGCGACCTTAAGGAGGTGTTAGTCGTTTGCGGAGAGACTTAAAACCAAGTGCGTCACCCACCGAAAAGATAGTGGGTGGAGAGAGTAAGGGCTGGAGTAGAGAAAATTTAGGTAGGTTTGGTAGAGATTTCGTGCGAACGGGAAGGAGCAGAGAATGCTGATGGAGAGGATGCGTATGGAGGCTGAAATGACTTGGTTAGGATTGGATAAGACTCGGTGCGACTAGAAAGATGGTCGTTCATTTGGAAACTTAGAACCTGCAACAATTTAGAAGTATTTTAACCAATTACACACTACTTCAATACTAAAACAATCAGTTTCTCACAACAAACATCAAGGTCCATTCAATCCTATTTTTTTATTAACGAATTTATGATTAGTGAATAACTTTATTAGATGATTGATTGAGCATTTTCTAATTAAGCATTCTGGATTATGATTGTTTAGTGAATCGTAAATGAAAAAGAGAAAAGAGGGACAGAATCAGAGCACCTGAAGTTGGAGACCCTGATTGATTCATTGCCTATGGTCTCCTCTCTTTCTCTGATGAATACATATAAATGGGTTATACTTATATTTTGCATCTCTTGTTTTTCTGATTATTTGGGATTGTTTTGTCTTGTGGTAGATTAAGAAGATTGTTATTTGTCCCTTTTACCCGATTGGTTCCATTTGTGTCCTATGAATGTGTCTCTGTGTAGTTGTGATGTTGAAGGACTTTTTGCGTAAACCCATTGTATTGCACATGGCATATTCTGTAATCAATTGAAGGGCACTAATTACTGAACAAGTAATCCCTCAAGAATGGTGAATTTAAAATGATCAATGAAACATGAAATTCATGACTATGCGTGTGATTTTTTCCCCCCAACCAAAAGAACTGATTGAGATCCTTTGATTGGTAGAATGTTTGTTGAAATATATTTTCAAATACATTATTGTTGAAAAGGTAGGATTATGAGATGGCTAAACAAACTGGTTCAGTGGAGTATTACAACTTCATCTAAGAAAACCGCATGAAAAGTTGAAAATGAAACTTCACAATCAAAAAAGCCATGAACAATTAACAAAAACATACAGGTAGGTCTCCATCTGCATCAATAGTTGTAAGAAGCTCAGTGTCGTCTATGTCCCATGCTTTAATTAAATGGTCATCGCCCGCAACCAAAAACCGATTATTGCTTGAATCAAATTGCACAACACCAGAGGAACATTTCCCAAGTCCTTTGTAGCTCCTCTTGACATAGCCTTCACTTTCCTCCCATTCAAGAATGAATGATTCTCCATCCTTTGTGGTTCCAGAAGAGAAAAGCCTAAATGTCGTTCAATTTAATGAATAAATAAATGGAACATTTCAGCGCATACAACCCCATAAAAACAATCTCATGGGTCCAGTAAATCACCTGTTGCCATCAGCACTATATGCCATTCTAGTGCAGCAGTGACCAGGAGCATCATAGGTGACCCTTGATCCCAAATTGTCATATAACCATACTTTTATCTCACCATTCACTGATATTGACAGTATGAACTGAGGCATGAAAGCATACAGGTATCAGCAAACGACGACAAATGGAAAACATTTACCAGACTAAATGTAGAAAGAGAAAGCCGCAGACATTATCAAGTGAAGTTCTTACATGTAATCTCTCTTTTACACGAGGACAAACAGAATAAACAGGAGCCGCATGACCTTCAAAAGTATATTGCTTGGCACCGGTAGTAACATCCCAGACCTTAAGCGATAGTAAACGTACTTTACTAGCGATAGTAAACTTGTTCTTTGTTCTGGAAATACGACTTTACTATCGAATAAAGATGTTATTATCTCAACATGTGACCAACCTGAATCAATTTGTCATTACCACAAGTTATGAGGAAAGGACGGTCATTTTGTTTAGAGAATGCAAGATCATTTACACCACCAACATGAGCATCAATCTAGACAGGAAAATAGGAATTAGAGGCAAATATAGAACTCTACCAATTAGCAAAAGAGATAATCTGGAACAATCAGAAATGTACCTCCAAGTGTTTCTGGACATTACTGCCCCCATGATAAGAATATATTTGGACTGCGTGTTTTGAAAATGCGACTCCTGTTCACTCAAAAGGAAATGGAAAGCCTGAGTTTAAAATAACTAGAAGTTAAAATAAGAAGTTTGAAAATCATTGGCATCACCATATCTCCAAACTTACCAAACAATGAGCCATCAGTGCTCCAGCATATACGATTAACCAATACATGCGGATCTTTGACCAGAGCATCCTGATCATAATTGGATTCATGAACATATCGCAACATTCAATTGGCATTAATGTGAGCTATTGCGGGTTAGGGTATATACCAAGAATGTCTTTGAAACATTTTTTATCTTCCAAACACAAAAGCTTCTTGAAAGTAATTTCTCCCCAGAAGAAACATCCCATAGTCCTACGTCCCCAGCACTTGTACCAGCTGAACTCATTAACAGTGCTTATGGTTAATACCAGCTTCAAATACACTGGTCAAATGCAGAATACCAACTATCCTACACAATATTGAACAAAAAAACTATCATATGTAATAAGTAAATAGAAGTCAACCTAAAAGAAGATTCTGTTCGACGGGGTGAAAATCCATGCTTGTTGTAGAAGAGGCTTCACTCAAAACCTGTTGAACAGCCTTGGGTAGATCTTCATCTCTGTTGATTAGATCTGAGAATACTGTGGTTGATACCAGCTGCTCAAGTGTAATGACATATGGAAAACAAGAGATTATCTTAGCAATGGAATCACCATAATAGACTACACATGAATTACAAAAGTCTGGAAAAGTATTGTGCTCTATTCCTATAAGAGTCAATCATGTTACCCCATCCACAGTGCCAGAAGGCATTGTATCAGACGTACAACTAGAATCCTTGGCATCTGTCACTTTTGCAACATCCAAACATTGCAGTCATGATTACGAAAATTAGTAAAATAACCAAGTCAGTCAAAGCCCACGAGAATCACTATACCATAATTGAAACCACTCCCCGGGGCTGGTGGAGCACCAAGATTGACAGCAGGCCCATCAGAAACTACAGATTGAGTCGCAGCAGAAGTCTCCTTGCAAGAGGAAGGTGATACTGATGCTGCTGTTGCTTGGAAAGGCTTGATCCAAAAAATTAGCATTCTAAGAAAATAGCACAGTAGGAAAGTAGATCTCACAGAAAACCCCTAAGCCAGCCTTTTTGAGAAGCTGACCATTTGAAAAGAAAAGTAAACTACAAAGTTCATTTATCATCTAACCAGCAGATTGTTCTCAACTGATTGGCTATGCGGATGATCAGCTAGTGGACATTGATGATCCACAAATAGAGTTTTTATGTCGGGATCTGGCTGAGGATATGTGCAATGAAGGTGCTGCCAATTTAAACTTCACATTATAAACTAAAATTAGTTCACTCTCGATGGTAAAGAGCAAAGTACACAACTGATGTCATGGTTTAACATAGTCAAAATGTCTACTTCAACAGAAGATAGCATCAACCATGAGACAAAACTAGTAAAAAAAAGGAGAATGCATATATACCTTTGGTTAATGAGACGCCTTAACCTTGATTGATCCACGCAAGGAAACTTCAGTTTGTCTTGGAAAAGAGGGTCACCCTCGATAATACTTCTTAGTTCATTCATCGTCCGTTTTCTAGCGGAGAATGTATCTCCATACAAGGAGAAGGAGGCATGTTTTCTGCTAAATCGAAAAGGAAAATGAAGTTCCACATGGAAGCATATCACTTTATAATATGATTGAAATACAATATTAGCACAATATCCCATACCTGAAATCATCTAAAGTAAGAAGCTGGGCCATTTCCTTGTACAGCTCGTCATTTGATATTGCGAAAGCTTTCAAATCATTGACAAGGATATCTAGAGCCCTCACGCGATCATGCCTACAATTTAAGGCACAAGCCTCAAAATATAAACAAGTTTTGTGAGGATTGTTTTGTAGAGTTTTCGAGCTCATTGATATCTTACTCATCAAGAGCCTCAAGGAACTTTTGCTTCCTCATTTCGAAATAGATCTTGATAGTGTACTCGTCATCTCCAAGTCTCGCAAAACCCAAAAGATAATTCTCGGCTTCATCCCAGTTGCCATCAAGCACCAGCTCCTCAAAATGCTCCATGTCAAAGAAAACACCCGTTTCATGCTCAAGCCTATGTCAGTAGTATAACAACCACAATTACAAAATAATACCGCACTGTAGATCCCAAATTTTGGGGAGAGAGGGAATCAAAACATACATGTGAGCAGTCCTATTGAGGTCTTCCTCATGACAGAACTGTAGGAGCAGTAAGATAAGCTCTTTGCGGAGAGACATTACCACAATAATCCTTTCTTGCCTCCCAACCCTTCAAGTAGTAAGCAAAAAAATTAGGATCAACAAACGCTTGTCGTTTTTTTTAATCAGCAAAATGAAACTTATTAACCAGGAACATGTAGTGAAACGAGTAAAAAGGATGATGGCAAAAGCATCAAAGCAAGAACGGTCTACCCAAACAGGAGGGAACAAATCACCAAACAAATCCTCTGCAAAGCCAACAACCAAAGTTGACAAAATGTCAACCCAAAAACAGAAGACAAAGCACCAGGATACACCTAGAGAGGTACACCAGAACACCAAAAAGTTCACTCAGCATATATCTCAGTCCCAATACACTTAATACCTAAGCCGTGAATATGAATAAGCCCAAAACCCGGTCTTCCATAACCATGACTCCTCGTCTCCTCCAATTAAATCAGTAAAAAACAACTCACCATATTACCAAGATCACGAGCCAGTAAAATCTTAAATTCACATCACAGCAAACTTATTCAGTCATAACTCTTTGCAACAACAAATGTATGTGTTTATTAAACTCCTCATACAGCCAACTCCAAGTGATTGGGACGTTAGGGTCGGTTTGGTTTGGTTTGGTTATCAAACTCCTCATACCGTCACATGCCTCATACCGTCACATGCAGATATAATGCCGGAATACATAAATAGTCAAAAATAATAATAATAATCCTGAGTTTGGAGTTGATCAAGCTACCCTCGGTCCATAAAAAAGAAAAACAGGACAAGTAATAGCATGAGATCATTCAAAATGAGGAAAAAGTAATAACACGAGAGTTAAGGAAATGGAATGGCCATTCAATTAAATTGGTGAATGATGATTCCATCTGTAATGCACAATCTGTCATTTTGTAGCCAAATAACGTCAAAATGAGCATTCCAAAGGAATCACCTTTCCTTTCCCTCATCTTTGCAATGAACCAAAAACTGCCTTGGATGTAGGTGAAGCATCTATTTTACCGAATTGAACCAAAAATATATAGCTCCCAAAATATACAATCACCAAAGACGATGTTCCTCAATGTTATGAAAACAAATGGATAATTGGAGAGAAATGGTTTAAAAAGGTAAAAGCGAACTGAAACCTATTTTTGACTGAATTAAATTAGGGGCGGCAATACTGTGTTCTCAGGGGGTTCAATTTCAAAAAATATACTAAAATATTGTATTTTTTTCCATATAATTTATTTCTTTTTTAATATTGTCGACATTAAATTTTGTTAAAGGTTAGGTCTGTCTTTAATTCTCCCCCGCTCATACCCCAATGATTGGAGATTAGATGGATTCTGATATGGTTGTTGTAATATTGTCGACACTAAATCAATCAATCATATATAGTCAAAGTACATGAAAATTCAATTAAGTTTGTAGGTAATATAGCTCAACAAATCAAAATAACCGTTGAACTAAAATCCTAGAGCTGCCCGTGTGATTAATATGAACCATATCAACATAGCCTGACACTTTCGTTTACTAAATTCGCAAGACAGTGATGACACGAGGGGAAATCATCAACATAGCAAAGTTGATGATAAAACACCACCTGACAAATCAATGCATTTAGGGTTTTCTAATCAAGGGTTAGATGCTTAAAGCAACAACTAATCATTTCATACGATTGAATTTTCAGAAACGCGTATGAGAACTCCACATTTTATACGTCATCATCTACACAAAGAGAATACACAAAAGTTAAGCAGATATTGTTCTGTTCGAGGAAATTCTTGATCGATAACGATAGCAGAAAAGAAAAAAATGCAGATTTTCATGAACTTTCCTTTTCCTTCTTTCCCTTCTTAAAATTCAATTTACCTTTACTTTCTTCGATGGAACTCGAGCAGAAAGTGATGAAAAGTGACGGTAAAGGATGTTTAGGAATCAGATACAAAGAAACGATTGAGGAGCAAAGATACCCGGTTCGGTTTGAATTTTGAGGAGGTTTTCAAGAATAACAAGTGAAGAGATAATATTGAAAATTTTTTAGTAATTTACTATTGACACGGTACACAGCACAGTGATTTTGAGACCCACATGCCGATTACGGAGGAAAACGACTCTCCCTCTCCTCTCTCTCTCTCTCTCTCTCAAGCGACAAAAGAAGCTTTACTGTACTCAGAAGACTAGAAGAGCGACGGTTTCGAGATGATAAGCAACTAATCTTATCTGATAAGCCCTGTATGATAAAGGTATCGGAATTGTTTGAATGTTGGGGCCCTTTGAACGTCCAGGTGCAACGCGGAAACCCTAATTTTCAAATTTTCTGATTATTCTCAGTGCCCGTTCCAGGCTCCCCCGCTAGTCACTACACATTGTTGTAAAGTTCTCATATTGTCTAGGTCTCGCAGAAATATATATGGTACTATAGCTGAGGAGAGGCCTGAGATATCACGTGACGGTACTCTCTTAACTGCAGTGCTTAATTTTATTGTCTATTTTGATAATTAATGGTCTAGATTTTAAATGAACCGTCCAAAATACTTTTGGATGATGAAATTAAGAGCGGTGAAGATAGTGATGGAGCAAAACGACGGGGTATTTCTGTTTCCTGAATTTAACCTAACATGTGATTCCTGAAATTAGTGATTCCTTTCATTTTGAAATCACTAGTTACCGTCGGAGTATAATGAAACCCCACCATTGAAACAAAAAATATAGTACTCCTTTACATATACAAATCTCATTAAAAAGGATAATAACGGTAATTCATACAAAGAAATGAAAACAAAAGCACGAAAAGGAGAAATTTAAGGTCATATTTTTCTGTTTTTATTTTTAGCATTTTCAAAAATCAACATTGAAAGTTTGTCTAGTGCACTATTTTCACTTCTAAATTTTGGTAATCACTTTCACTATTTTCATAATTTGAGGATGTAACAAGAGCTACTTCCACTATTTTCAAAAACAAAATTCTAGCTGCCAACTTCATTCCGCTACCGTGCCAGAGCAACCCAACTATAAGAGTTGGTTCGTGTCCTTGGAAGGCTTTTTTTTCGTTCTCTTTCTCTCTTCCCAAACCAGATCCATCCCTTCCCAACCAAGAAATTGGTTTCCATAACATATCTTCTCTCTTGATCAAGTTAGGTTGGCGTCAAAATGGCAGGACCTCAGGTTTGCTTCGGTCCTTCATTTTCTTCTTTTATTTCCATCAAATTCTTGTGTTTCTCCTCGTGATTCTCTATGTTTCTGCTGTTAAATTTGCTCCCATTTTCTTTGATCTATACTTATTTTTTGGTCTGTGATGAATTTTGAGGGCGATTTCCCTGCCTTTTCGAGTGGAAATCCTAAGCCGGGCTCACCCAAAGCTAGAGGGGCTTCTTCGATGTCTGGTAGTAGTAATGGGAAAGATAATAGGTCATCAATTCTTGGGTCTTCGAGAAATTTGGGTTTGCTTTGCCTTACTGTGGATAATGGATCCCCTTGGGAAAACCGTGTGGTTGGATCTATGGAGGGAGAATTTTTTGAGTACCAGATGAGTACTATGTGGCCGTGCAAATGTGGTGCCCGAGCAATTCATCCAAGGCGTTCAAAAGTGTGTTGGACGGACAGATTGAAACATTCTCTCTCATCTCACCCCACCACTCTCTCTCCAAATTCGAGCAGTCCAAAACCGAAATGAACAGCCCGAATATGCCAAGCGAGCATCATGTGGTACTCACCTGACACTAAAAAAATTCTCCAATAAAGGAATTGGTTGATAACATGTTTTTTGCTTCTTTTTTTTTTTTTTGTCTTTTTGATAATAAGCTGACACAAACAAGTTTTCCGCTTTCATTTTTTTTTTTGAGAAAAAGTAAAATTTGGTTTCAACAAATAGAAAACAGTAAACAAAAAAGTGACAGTGTTAATAGAGCGTGTGCGAGACGGAATATTGTCTTATTAGAATAACTATTTAATTAATTTTAAAATCAATATATTTGAATTTTAATATCAGGATAAGTCAGAAAACTTCAAATCTTATGCTCTATTTGGAACGTGAAGAAAAGGGAGAAAAGAAGAGAAAGAAAAATGGGAAAAAATGAGAGAAAAAATGAAAGAAAATTGTATCGTGCACCATTCTAGAGTTTTTTTAAATTTTTTTTCCGAGAGAAATTTATTCATGGCGGCACAATTTTCTCTGTCTATTTCAGCAATTAATAGTTGAAATACAATTCTAAACTATTATCGGTAATAAACATTTCTTATCATTAATAATTTGTCTTTAATCTGAATCGTCCAAAATATTTTTTGAGCAACTGAAATTAACCTCCGTAAACTTTATTCACTGGAGGCGCCTTAAAATTTTTTTCCCAGACCTCTTCTCTTTCCCTTCAAACCAAAATAATGGGGGAGAATTTTTAATTAATTTTTCCTTCCTTTCTTTTACTAGGGCACGTACGCCGACGCTTTGTTTCAGTCGTTACTGAGAGAAAAGTCCAGCGAAGTATACCAGGTCTCTCTCTCTCTCTCTCTCTCTCTCTCTCTTGTATATACGTATACCTATATATCTTTATATGCTATTTTAGTTTCTGTCTGATTCCCTGCTTCGTCGTTATTTCTTAGCATCACCATTGTCAGTATCTCCTTGACGCTCATTCACATTGTCTTCGATTTACAAAGATACAGTATCAGTTTCAGGTTTGAATGAAATTTTTTCTTTCTGACGAATTCTATTAGTGAGGTATTTGCTGGATTCTTTTTTGTATTCAAGCCTCTAGAAAGTACCCGTTGTGGTTTCGATGTGTTTAGTATCGAGTAATTCCGACAGTTTTCTGTGCTATATGGACCGTTTAGGAAGATGTTCTGTTTTAGGTTTCACGGAGTAGTGAGTAATTATTTTATTTTATTTTCTAATAACTCATGTGTTTAGGACAGCTTACGGGCGTGCCGTGCCGTGCCGGACCATTTACCCTTGTGCCAGCCCATTTAATTAATCGTGCTGTGCCGTATCAGACCATTTACTTAATCGTGTCGTGGCTGCATGTGCTGGCCCATCTCCAACCGAGTTTCGTTGGGGAAAAAAATTTGTGTAACACCTAACAATGAAGTATTTGTTGTGCCGTGCCCCCGTGCCTGTTTAGAACTGTGCCTTCGTGTCTGGCCCACTTCCGTGCCATGCCCGGCCCAACTCCGTGCCGTGCCAGTGCCAGATGGCCTGTTTGACACCGTGCCTGTGCCAGCCGGCCCGTTTGACACCTCCACATCTACTAATCCTGGCCCTGGGGACCAATCGCAAGATCCACTAGTGGAGCCCAATTAACACAGAGTAGTGAGTATCTGAACAATTAGTTAGTTTCATGCTTTATTGAGGACGTCAATTGTGGTATGCACCATGGCCATCTTTGTTTGTGGGGTTGGATTAGGTGATAGGGGATAACTCATACAGGCAGCAAACGGAATTTTTTGTGCCATTGGTTTGCAATAAGTGAGATAGGGTTGTCTGCACTTTTTTTGGTAAGGATGGTATTTTTAGATTAAGTGCCGAAGTAAGTTTCATCAAAGGAGCCCAGAGGGGATAACTACTTTGAGATTGGAGATTGCTGTTACTAAAAATTCTAAATATCCGCTGCTACGGTTTTTTGTACATAACCAATCACCTGCTGCGCTACGTATCAGGATTTTGGAAAAAGTGATTAACTTTCGCTGAGGTTATTTTGTGGTCCAAAGTACTCCTATCCAGGCTCCATATGATAATAACAGAACGGTTTTGATTCATACTAATACATTATTGCATATGGTAGAGGCACTTGTACACTCAACTTGGTGTGGTTGCTTCTTTTTTCAGCTTTGCTATCCCTTCCCCATTTGACTTAGTTTCATGGTTTGACTTGCACTTCAACTTCTAATTCCAAATGCCGCTACTATACTTGTCAGCTTTATTTATATTTAATGGAAACACTTGTGGCATTTAGCGTCATTTTTTGGGTCCCATTACTTCCTCTTGGATTAATTATGGTAAGGAAATAAGTTACGTAAGTAAAGTTTAATCACCATACAGATCGGGTATGATGTTCCGCCATGTGTTTTACAAGGCTGGCACAGCAACAATGGCTCCTCTCAAGAAGCTTCAAACATTTAAAGGTGAGGCCTGCGATGCAAAAGACATTTCTTCTCTTTTTGGTCCGGTTTTGTCTTTCCCACATTGGGTGGACCTTGCTGCTCTGTGGCCATGGAGCTCCATTTAGAGCTCTGACGTGGTCGCTTCAAACATTTAAAGGTGAGGCCTGTGATGCAAATGACATTTCTTCTCTTTTTGGTCCGGTTTTGTCTTTCCCACATTAGGTGGGCCTTGCTGCTCTGTGGCCATGGAGCTCCATTTAGAGCTCTGACGTGGTCATTGCACTTCTCCCCTTGTACAAACAACTACATCAGAACGGTTTAGCTCCAGTCCAGTCTGTTTTTGTCCACAATACACGGTGAGGATTAACTTTGGGGAATCCAAGGCTCCATATGAAGCCAGCGTGGAGCCTCACATTTGCTCTTGAACAGTATTGACGATCATTCCTTAATGGAAAGCCCCAGCCACCAAATCATTGCTAACGCCAGAAGTTAATCCACCCCATGCCTGTTAACAATGACGCCAAGCTTAAGAATTAAAAGTAGAGTAACCAGGAGTAGGATATATTCCCCATCAGAAAATAAAACAATTATGAAAAATACCAACATAAATAATTACATAAGCTGATATAGGTTATAATGACTTAAATAGGGGTGCGCATTGTGTCATGTCATATTGTGTTCGAGTCATGACAAACGGGTCAGTGTCAAAGTGCTGGCCCTATTACTTAAATGTGTGACATCAACCTAACTTGCTAACAATCGTGTTGTATGCGGATTGACACTATTAATCCCATAGGCCAACAATATTTAAAGATGTGCATAAAATTGTGAGCATGCTGTGTTTGGGTTGATCCTTTTATCCAATTTAACCTAGAGCAAAAATAATAATAAAAAATGCAAGAAAGAGAAAAAAAAAACTTTTTCCGTGTCTGATTAGCTTGAAAATATTAAAAAGTGTAATAAAGGTATTTGTTTTTACAACACATCTAAGCGTGGTTACCTTCCTTTTAACTTTCTCGCTAAAATCACAAATGAACTTTATTTTGTGAAAATAGCCAATTAAATGGGATTGAAATTATCAACCCAAACATGGCATGCACATAATTTTAGACACATCTTTAATGATTGTTAACCACTGGGGCTAACAATGTCAACCGGAGCACAACACCGTTTCAAGCAGTTCGGGTTAATGTCAAAATATGTGATACGTTTGAGTGATAGGCGTTTGGACATGAACCCATTTGTCACGACTTGGACACAATTGACAAGACACGATGCCTTCTCCTACTTCAAGTCATTATAATTAACGAAATCAGTTTATGTAATTACTAACGATGGCATTTTTTCTACCGTTTGTTCTGGGGATTCATCCAATTTGTGAATACTCTAGTATTTTTTATTCTTACGCTTGGTGTCTTTTCTTAAGTTGCGTGGATTGGATTGACTTTTCTCATTAACAATATTTTAGTTCAATTAGTTTGGCACTTTGACTCATTGGCTCATTGGCTGGGCTTTCCATTAAGGAATGATCGTCAGTGCCGTTTAAGAGCAAATGTGAGGCTCTGGCTTCATATGGACCCTTAGATTTCCCAGATTAATCCTCACTGACCACAATGGACAAAGACAGACTGGACTGGAGCTGAACCCCATCAGAAGATTATGGCGGCAACCATTATTCACTTTCCCATGGAGAATCAAAGCCAAGGCTAGATAGAAATAAGGGATTCAACATTGAGGATGTCAAACTCAAAAGCTCCACAAAATTGCTTGGGCATGATGTTCCCATCAAATCCCATGGAGTAATCACAAGAGTTAACTTTCATGAAATTTCTCTTATATGTATCAACTGTTAGGCTATGGCAAAATGTTTTGCTTTGTAGCTCTTATCAAAGAAACTTTTAGTCCTTTCCACTAGATATCTAACAGATCAGGGCACCCTAATAGGTCTTTTGGTCCATGCTCCTTGGTGAAAGGTGCAAGCATCTTGGGAAAATCTAGATGGATAATAATTGAGTATGACGTGAAAATTGGAAACTGGGTCCAATAAATCCCCCCACCCCCAGGGAAAAACAAAACACACAAGCTCGCGTGCGCGCGCACACACAGTGAGGCAGATGGACAGCAGTGCAACATTGCAACTAAACTTACTAGGGAGTACGTATATCTGTTCATGTGGGCACTTATATATGGGATATGAACAGGAGGTCAATCACATTGTTCCCAGCACTTCTATAAAATATTAGTTTAAACGAAATTAGCAACCTTCAAATAACTGAACAGAAACTTCTTTTTTAAATTATTTAATCAGTCAGGTGCAATACGTAGGCACATAGATTATTAGTAAAAATAAGATTGTGTTGTGGATGAGATATTATTTCTCTTCTCTCTCCTGCCCCATTTCTTATCAGTCTCTTAGTATTGTTTCATTCGTTCCAGTATAGACATTTATAATATCAGTTAATGAGAAAATTGCATAGGACATGGAAATGGTCTTTGAAACGTGTACCTTATTGGAGTCACACTCTAACCTTGATTTTTCTGTTGTGGTAGTTGTGTTTACAGTTGTTATCGATAGTACAGATGCTGATTTGATGACCCTGAAAGAGTTTTTTTTTTTTTGGGGAGAGACCCTATTCACTTCTTTTGAGATTCATGATATAAGAATTCAAGAAATTTTCCTTGGTTCATCCCATTCAGGCATTAACACTCGCTTGTGGCTATATGGGAGCTTAGGAGTGAACCTTATGCGTGTTCTATCAGTGAGGAATATTATCACAGCTCTGTGATACATTTGACATTGAATTAGAATCCCCAACTTGCGTTCTTATGCTTCCATCTAGTCTTGTAGCTTAGGACATGTATTGCTGCTTTTTTTTTGGTTGACTGTGTTTGTCTGGCCAGATTATTTGTTTGCAAGGTCTGATTATAAGTTATTCAGAATTTCAGATTGCTTATATAATGATTTCATCAGCTTCCTTAGGTTGAAAAGTCAATTGAGTGATCTTGTTAGAACCTGGGGTTTATTGGTGCAGGTTTCTCCTGGAAGGTTGGAATGGCTGGGGAGAGTGACCAGAGCATTACCCGTGTTCTTTTTTGCGGGCCTCACTTTCCTGCATCTCAGGTTTATACAAGAGAATATGTGGAGAATAATCCTTTTATCAAGGTACTTTAACTTTTTGCATTCACTAAATTTTCAGTTTTTTTCCCTGGATCTGAGCTCTGTTTTTCCATTTTGGTTGCCTACCCATGTTGGGTTTCTATGTTCTTATCATTGTTTAGTAGGCATGTGTAGCCTTCTTGTTGTAGTTATTACATGAACAGAGTTGTAATGAGCCTCATTGTCCATCCCCATTTTATATATAAAATTTTCATCTCACAAACTGAAGGAAGAAAGGATTTCGTTCGTAGAACTTAGGATATTGTTCCCAGAAAGAGTTGGTTATATTTCCAAACAAGATGTTTCTCCTGGAGAAGGGGATATGTCATTGTGTTTTTCCTTCTAAGAGATGCCTCTTTGGATATTGTGCTTATGAGAATGGGGAATTATATTTGGTAGGAAATGTTGGTCAATTGAAATGGCATTTTTTGGGAATGGCTGGTCCTTGGGAAACGAATTGACGAGTGGGCAAGGATATGGTGATTAAAATGGAAACCAACGTACTGAAACAAGGAAGACGCTCTTGGAAACCCACCCTTGAGAGCCAACAAACCCGGTTGTTCTAGCTAGGCAACTCCCACACTAGGCCTCAATCTTTAGCTGGATCTGGTACTTTAGCTTCCCTTTCCCCTGCCTTATAGATGGAGGTCTTGCTGATAATTTGCATCTGTCATTGATATTTATGAATCTTGCTGATAATTTGCATCCATCATTGATATTTATGGAATCTTGCTGATAATTTGCATCTATCATTGATATTTCCTGAAGTTGAGACACTTTCGAATTAGAATAGTTTTCAGTTGAGGAGGCTTTCTTACTGTAGTAGGTTACAAATGCCAAAGTGCATTCTTTCAAATTTCTTCCATCATTGATATTTATTTAATCTTGCTGATAATTTGCATCTATCATTGATATTTCCTGTAGTTGGGACACTTTCGAATTAGAATATTTTTCAGTTTAGGAGGCTTTCTTACTGTAGTAGGTTACAAATGCCACAGTGCATTCTTTCAAATTTCTCTCTTTTATTTTGCAGGTTGATGATGTTCCACTTGATGACGTGCCTCGTGTTATTGGAAACTACGATATATGTGTTGTAAAAACCATGCCGCTAAAAGCAGATATAATTTCTCGTGCCAGTAGGATGAAGCTTATAATGCAGTATGGTGTTGGGCTGGAAGGTTATTTATTATTTCTGCCAGATATTATAAGCACAATGGCTTGTGGATGTTGTTTCCAACTTGTACACACTCCCCTTTTTTTTTTGTCATTTTGTCCCTTGATGAGCTATTCGACATTGTTTATCCTAGTTTATTCTAAATGAAGGTGTCGACGTCAATGCTGCCACAGAGCATGGAATCAAAGTTGCTAGGATTCCTGGTGGTGCGACTGGAAATGCAGCTTCATGTGCCGAAATGGCCATATATCTGATGTTGGGCCTTCTTCGTAAGCAAGTTGGTTACTTCTCATTAACTATCTTGAATCAATCCGCATTTCTAACTTTACTGTTACTCTATAAACTGGAAAGTTCAACGAAGTCTATTGTGATTTTAGTTTTTTAGATTATATAGTAACTATAGTCCTTTGGAACTAATGGTTTATTTCGAAAAGGTACACCTATTTCTGAGTTTTTAGTATATGTTGCTCTCTCTCTCTCTGTCTCTCTGTGTGTGTGTGTGTGTGTGTGTGTGTGTGTGTGTAGAAGAACCTAACTGATGCCAAGTTTTACCTCTAGTCACCTATATTGAGAATATTATGTTTTTAATTTTTTCTCTCTTTGTTGCTCTAATCTTAATGAAGGAAATCCTTAACTGTAATGAAGAGAGCTGATTTAGAGTTATCATTTTAGCTCCTTCTGGCAGTTTAGTATTGTGGTCATATGTTTGTCTATTTTCGTTCCCTTGCATTCTTGCAAGATCATTTTGTCATTACATCGCAAAGAGTGTACCATCCTGTCATGTTACAGTTTTAAGTTATAAATTCCTTCAATTTACTCTCTTACTACCCAATTTAATAAGCAAAGGAACCTTTCGCGTCTACTTGGTCTTGTGTTGTATGATTATCAGCATGAACATTTGCTATAATGATCTAGAACAATCAAAAAAATTCTTTATCTCCCCGTCCTCTCACCAACTCCTCCATTTTAATCCTCTCCTGCTTTTTCTAATACGTGCACTGACGTGAGCGCCATACTTCGAATCCTCCTGTTCTTGTATTGCAAATGTTGAGGGCACTTCTTTTTCCAATTGGAGATATTCCAGACACCATATTGTTCTGCATTACCTTCTATACTTTCATGCTCCACGTTAATCCAGCAGCCTGGTCCTTAGATTAGCGAACCCCAATTTATCAAGTTGAGGAGCAGTTGGGGCCCAATTGGTCTGATGTTGTGAATTTTCTAGCTATTCTCTAGATGACAAGACCTCTCTAGAAAGAAGTTTGTTTATCTCACTATTCTCTCATCAGCTCTCTTTGTTTTATTCCTCTCGGTCCTCTCCTATTTTTCCTAACACAAGTGTCCTTACATCATAAGTGCCCTACATCTAGACTTTAGTCCACCTCTTGTTTGATGCAACTTTAGATGGCACTCCTTTTTGCCATAGTAGAGACCACCATTTTCTGCGTGAACTTCTAACAACAAGGATACTAAGTTAAGGCGGACCAAAGGAGTCATATACTGCATAGTTTCTTAAGTAATGCTGTAATGGAACTGCTTAAAGAATCGATTGCCTATCTTCAGTTGTGAAATTAATTTATTATTTTCGAATAACCCAAAGACTTGAAAGTCTAAAAAAGATGGTTTTCATCGACTCATTTGAGAAGGGAAGATAAATTGGTTCTTATTTGAGAGGTTGTAAACAGGATATGTCTGCTTAAAAGATTTGCTTGCCTACTTCATTTCCTTTCTTTCGTCATCTTATCCCTCTTAATTCTTGGTGACGTAGCAGTTTTCCTTACTAAACTAGGTGTTTTACACATTCCAACAATCCAGACCCCTAATTCTTGTTTCTAGGCCCTTGTCTTCCAATTCATGGGCACTCCTGATAGGTCTTTGCATTGAAGCTTGTCCCTCTGTCCTCGTTATGGTGTTGGATTTTGAATTTTGATCATTAGCTTTCATATTAAAGGCAGAGGATCTGCATGTAAGATCAATTAAAATCTCTTCCAGCCAAGTTGAAAACCATTTTTCAATAATAGTTTGTAGGATTTGTTCTGGTGGTTTTGGTGAAGGCTTCTGTTTGTGGGAATCATGGCCTATCTTGTGAGTGGTTCTCATCATTCTTTAGCTAGCCTTTTTCATTAACTTCACAATGCGCTGTACTATAAGAAGCACAGATAGATACACACGAATGTGTATTTTCTAAGAAAAGAGGAGAGGATACAACAAAGCCGAGACAATTTAATCAATGTCATCTTATATATATGTAGGAATTGTAACGAGGTGATTTTTACGTCACAAATCACAATACACCTCATATCATATCAAAATTGTAACGAATCATTTCAATGTTCTACCTACTGGAAAATAAGTGTGCACAAAAAGCTACATTATTCTCCCAAAGTAGCTTCACAAATAATTGAAAGTTTTGAGATTTAAAATGCTTAAAACGTAAAATCCAAAGCTGAAGGGATTAATGGGCACAATATTTTTTTTATTTTACCATTTAATCACAAGTTCTTTTTTTGATATGGAGCTTGACGGGCATCTAAATGATGGGCACATGTCCCAAAGTCTCCAACAATGGAGTGTGTTTGGTTTTTCAAAAGAAAAGAAATAAAAGGAAACAGACAAGTGTCCGAAACCTGCCAGGAGTATTCACAGACTGTTCCTGGACATGTATCAGTAGACAAGCTTGCCTTCTTGAAACTGTCTGTGCTTCTAAGCCAGTAATTAATAATTATACTTCTCTTTGTGCTGTGTCTTTTCTTCTATTATGACTTCGGCTTTGTTAGTCCCCAAAGACACGTTTCCAGAAGTGCTCAAATTTCAACAATTGTACCTCTTTTTAGCTTTTAGTTTTATGGTAACTAATTTTTGACTAAGAAGTAAGAAGGAAGATACTCTAAGAAGGTTTCTTGCATCAATCACAAATTGGACCACTTTGAGAGGAGTGGGACAAACGTCCAAAGATGCCCTATTAATGGCTAACATTTAGGACCGATCATACTCTGGAGCTTGGGGTTCCACTGGGGACACACTAGTCCATTGATTAGATAGTAGATGCACGATATTTGATTGGGTTTGGTTCGAGTTGCCGTTGAGTATGTGTCCAGCAGTTGTTCCTTACTAAATCCTCAGTCTTAGTCACATAGGTACCAGAATGTGTATCCAAATGTTCAAGACGGTTACGTGGAAAAGTTCATCTATATATATGTAAAATTTACATTGCACCATCTCCATGCATAAGAGGCATCTTATACCCATACCCTTACCCTTACCCTGGTGACTTGTTATATCTGGTGGACATAGGCCCTGTGGGTACATGTCTTTAACATTTCAAGTTGTGTCTTGCTTTTCAAAAATTGTTGTGTCGATGTGTCCACATCGTGTCTTATCATGCCTCCTGTGCGTATCCATGTTTTTTTTTCAATGCAGTTTTGTTACCGTAAGAACCCATACACATGGCTTGATTTTCATTTCAAGTACCAATACACCGACTTTTATCTTTTGTTGCTGTTATTCATACCTTTCTTCCTAGTTTTAGGTCCTATTGTGTTGTTCTCTTTGAGTATTCTTTTTATTTTTTTTGACTCCTCCGAAATAGGTCCTATTGTGTTGTTCTCTTTGAGTATTCTTTTTATTTTTTTTGACTCCTCCGAAATACTGGATGCTTGGGATCTTGGGGTTATTTGAATACAGCCCTCTCTTTTGCAACTGATAGTTTCTTATAGTTTGATTTTCTGTTACTTTTGTTATTATTGCAGAATGAGATGCAAATTGCTGTAAAGCAAAAAAAGCTTGGAGTGCCAATTGGCGAAACTCTGTTTGGGAAAACAGTAAGCTTTCATTCTTGTTTCTTTCTGTTACAAGTTCTCTTGCAATTTCATTCTTTCCTCTTGTCCTGTTTTTCTTTTCCACTCTTTTCATTGCCTACATTTTGTTGTGGTTGTTTTTATGACACCTAGAGTAATATCAGATGACCAAATGCTTAAGTTGAGGATTTAATGGCATTGCATTTACTGAACCTGGAAGTTTTAGTAACTTTGAGAAGCACTTCGATAAATGGCATGAAGTAATACCCTGTCAGGATGGTGGAATATATGACTGAATAGCAATACTGTGAACAAAGGAAAAATGCAAGCAAAAAATGTATAAACAAATTCATGAGAAAATTTGTTGGCCCAAGTTTGTCATTTGTCCCTTGTAACTGCAAATGTTTTTTTTTTTTTTGGGTAATTAAAATTTTATTAACAAAAACAAAAGATTACAAAATCAAAGGGGCATTCCCCCTGTGAGTTACAACTCAGGCAAAGAGCCAAACTCTCCTATTAAACCTAGACAAGAAAGCCTTAGGAAGCTGCAAAAACCTTAGCTGAAAGGTTCCGCTCAAAAGTCAAAACAGATCGATCTATTAACATCAGATCTTCTAATATTCCTCCAGGAACTCACATAACACCTGATATCAGAAGTAACTTCTTTAATGACTTGATGAGGATCAGTACACTTAGACTGAAAAATACGCCTATTCCTCTCCCTCCACAAATGATAGATAGCTGCTGTACAGGAAAGTTTCACAAGAAAGTGCTCCAAATTAGCAGCACCCCTATGCTCCCTAATCCACTACACCTCATACTTCAAATCCAAACAAGGCCTATGAATGTTTTCTTAGCCAAAAAATGCTGCCACACCATAGAAGAGAAAGGGCAAGAAAAGAATAAATTATCATGCGTTTCATTACCAGTAGCACACAAGACACAGCTAGCACTATCAACAACCCCCCAACTATACAAATGTTGAATTTAGACGACTGAAGCCTGACATGGCATCTCTTTAAACATACTATGCAAGGATCTTGCTGATTGGAATAACTTTGTTGAATACTTTGGATGAAATTTTGGGGCTGTTTTCGTTTTTGAAGTAGTCAACCAGGATGGATTCATCTCCTTTATATTATCTGGTTTCCATGAATTTCACGTGGAATACGGTTCAAGAGCAACACTGAAAACTGTTTTTGAAGCCAAATGCCTTGTACATAAGCTTGAAGTCTCATGGTTGGCTGGGTTTTGCATTTCCCAAAATCCCCACAAAGGTGACTGAGCTTCTAGTTGATTAACGGTTGACATCAAACATTGGTTTATCAGAGCAACTGATTGTTTTCCTGATTAGAGGGCTTATATGTGTTTTTGGGTTATTGATATTTTTATGCATGCGGAGAGGAACTTGTATATTTTTAAGCTATATATGGATAGTGAAGGTGCTTTTTTGATTTTCCATCAATTGGTTGTTATCAATAATCTAGTCTAACTTTGCTATGTCCTTTAGTTTTCTTTAGTGTTTCTTTCCTCGCTGTGACTGCCTTTTTTGTGTTTGATTTTGTTTGGTCAACTTTCTGATGCTATTTGTAAAGGATAATGTGGTATAGCGAAAGAGTAGTTGTCATGATCCCATGACCAATGAAGTTGTATCTCCCCTCCTGTGGTCTTTTATGGTTTAACTAATGAACTCATAGCCACACTTGATACGATATTTGGCGCATTCATTTGCAAATATGTTGTACTTGGAATACCATGAACCACGTTATATATTTCTGGTTTTCATTTTATTGGATCTAAAAATCCTGGAAGTGGTGTATGTCTTTAACTGAAAGGATACCATTCAAGTAGACCACCAAATGGACGCAATTAAAAGTGTTATCAGTTGTGCTCTGAAGGCACATCATTCGAGGGAACCATGGAAGATCACAACTAAATATTGGTGTCAGTTGCGGTCCTGATTGAGTACACGTTGCCTCGTTACAGTGAAATGGTTTTGAGTTACAGTTACGATAGTTGTATACTACTATGCCTATATTAGCAGTGGTTACTTAATCGATTTTATTTCAGTGTCTGCTGGTAGTTAGATTTACATTGCTTGGTTGGGGATTACACATGAGATTTGAGGTTTGTTAGTACGTTTACATTGGGTTTTGCTCATCTACTCCTATAGGCAGGAATTTAACTGTTTGAGAAGCAAAGCAAAAGAGGCAGGGGCCATGTCTACCATTTTATTCTGTTTCGCCGGTATTGCGGGTCAATAGTAGAGAGGAAGTATTGAACGATGTTCTGTGATATAGAGAGTGTTGCAAGAAGTTTTTTGCCAGTTCAGTTTTAAGCACGAGGGACTGAACATTATTGTCCAAGTGTTTAGTAAAATAATTCTTGCTACCACGAATCACGACTTTAGCCCAACAAGTTGTTTTTCTTTTCAGGTCTTCATTATGGGATTGGGAAACATTGGGATTGATTTGGCAAAGCGCTTGCGCCCATTTGGTGTGAAAATTCTTGCTACAAAGCGTAGTTGGGAATCGTATTCACGAAAATCATTCAAGTCTGACGGTGTGTAAGGGCTTGTAAACTGAATACGATATTTTAATGGTTTATAGTGGTTCCTTCATCATATTTTACGGCATCTCTTCAGGATTACCCACTCAAAATGATACTAGTGATGATTTGGTTGACGAAAAGGGTGGTCATGAACATATCCAGAATTTTGCAAGCAAAGCCGACATAGTTGTCTGTTGCTTGTCGATGAACAGTCAAACGGTTAGGCTTCTCTCATTTTCATTTGCATTTTTCATTTTCCATGCATTTGCTTCTTTATGGAGTGGAAAATTTCATTTGGTATACACTCACATTATGGGATACATTTTACTTTCAGGCTGGCATTGTAAACAAAACATTTTTATCCTCGATGAAAAAGGTCTGTTCTCTACTTGGTAGTAACTTACCTCAAATGCTTAATTTTTTTCATTGATGAATGTCTTAATTCCCTCAACCCACAGTCCCACACTGATACACAGTGGAATTGTATATTTTCGAGTTTGATTTGATTTCGAGTAACAATGGTCTTTCGAAATAACTTTCATGCTTAAGTGGTTCCAAGGCATGCATTCTATGACAAAGTGTTGAAGTGCCGTCTCAGCCTTTCAGGTACTTGGTGAAAGATTTTGAAAGACTTCTCACCTACCACTTAAACCTTATATGGTGGGAACCCCAACCTGTTTGTTGTCATCCAGACATTTTGCATGGCGGAGGCTCAATTGGCTTTAGGAAGAAGAAAATTATGTTGTTTTATTCTAATATATATAGCGTATGACGTATGTTATCAGAACTTAGAAGTTGCCCCTCTCCTAACAGCTCAAGATTTTGGATGAGTTGGTGGTAACAACCTCATATGGTATCTGAGCATGCGATAGATCTTGTGCTGAATCTCACCGCCTACCTGGTAAGTAAAATACTTGCACATGTTGGGGCTTATAGAGGAGAGTCTTGCCACACATGGAGGGGGTGTCGAGGATATAAATAATATGGTTGCCCCTCTCTAACAACTTAAGTTTGTAAGTTTGTAACAAACAACGGAATTCTTATTAACTTAAAACTTTGAACAATAGGTGATCTAACATGGTAGTAGAGCTCTTGTGTCAATTCTCATGGTATATGTTTGTAGTCTTTGGACCCTCTTCAGCCTTCACTCGTGTATTCTGTTGCGCATGTTTGGAAACCTATTAGGATTAATTTGTGTGTTCATCAGGTTATATCTCCCGGTGAGATTGGGCCACATGTGAGGAATCTGTTGGATTCCTAAACAGTTTTTGGAGAACCAAAGAACTATGTTGATACTTGTGCTTAACCCACTTTCTTTTTGCAGATTCCGTTACTCCACAATTACATTACCCAGATGAATGAACTTAGATGTAGCATCTTGTGGGGTTGTGTAATGGCTAGTAACAGAACTCTCTTCAGCTGTCTGGTGTTTGTATTGTTAGCATCCTCAAGTATATGAGCCAATAAAAGAAATCCAAATGCACTGAGAAAAGAAAAAGGAAGAAGAACAAGAAGAGAAAACTCTTGGTTGTAATGGTGTTGCATCTTTCCTTGTTTGTGACTTGTGTTTCAGGGTGCCCTTCTAGTGAATGTAGCCCGAGGGGGTTTATTGGATTATGAAGCTGTTCTTTTTTACCTCACATCAGGCCACTTGGGAGGTCTAGGCATGGATGTTGCTTGGACAGAGCCATTTGATCCTGACGATCCAATTTTGAAGTTTCCAAATGTCCTAATAACACCCCATGTTGCAGGCGTCACTGAACATTCTTATAGATTCATGGCTAAGGTATGACCCACACTCTAAATGATTTAGGTTATTGTCAATTCAGTACAGATCAGATTAACTTTGTTAAGCCATATCCACTCTGTGTGAGCTTTTGTCGCATGTCTAGGTCAAGTTAATATAGCTCTAGAATAGATGATTGTTTTTCTAGAATTTTCATTACTAAAGTTCTCTCCACATGAATGCTAACCTTGTATTATGCAATCTAATTTAAGGTTAAATCATGAAAAGGGGATAGAAGTAAACGTGATTTATATACTGGTGGAGCAAATTGACCTGAAGAAATTGTCAATGTTTACTATAGTGTTGTCCCTTTGTAATATTGCTTTCTTCACTGCTTAATAATATAACATTGTTCTCTGGGTACGTTGTATGGTTTCTTCCTCTGTTGACCTTGCTCTCCTTCTTTCCAGCAAAGGAAATATGGTAATGCTTATAAAACAGAAAGAAACCACGACAATTCTTAGTTGGAAAAAGCGGGTTAATACATAAAAAAGCCCTGAACTTACTATGCGTTTCTGTAAAATTCTTTAATCTGTGCTTCCTGGGCTCATCTGCCACCGCTTTCCAAGGAATTGTTTGACCAAGGGACAAAATCCCAGAGGAGCCCAGGAAGCACGGATTAAAATTTCTTAATATTAGAAACGATGCTACCTTGTCTTGTTTGCTCCTGAGTTTATTTGGATTTTGGAGACTAGCATCTACGTATACTAGTTGCCTTCACTATTCGTTAATGAAACTATACATGTTCTGACTTCCGACTTCTGAGCAATCTTAAAACAGGCCTAAAGTCATTATTCACATTCATGAGATCATGATTTTCATCTTGAAACCCACCCAATAAAGACATGATTATTCCAATCAAAGACTTTCTATCTATTAGACGCCCATAGATAGTACATATTGCTTCAAAATGTTTTATGATAATGTTGGTTCCTTGCAATATGATCCTTTTTCCCTTGAAGAGCTTGTTGCCATATCCCTTTGCGTCAATTTTTTTTACCCCACACACGCTGTAGGATCTGGCTCGAGGCATGAAAGCCAACAAACCCAAGGGGAGTACATACCGTTGAAAGGGGAAGGGAAAAGAGAATGGTAATACCTAGCACCACAACCCCATTTGCAGCTTTAAAAAGCTGGATGGTGCTTATGTTATAACCATCCTGTATTCCTGTGCACTAAAGATCGACGTATTTGCTTAATTCCTTTGAGTTGATTGGCTATTCGACAATTAACTGGATCATGAAAGTGGTTTTTTTTTTGCTTATGTAACAACGTTGATGAAATCAGATGAACAGATTCTGTTATTGAACGTTGGATATACACACACACACCACGGATCAAGTGAGGAATCCCTTATTTTGTTAAAATGCGGGACTCTCATTTCCCGATCAAATTTTGAAAATCCGAATCGTTCAATGTGTGCAGAACGTGATTTTAAGGATCCCTGCTAGAAATTAGCAAAAAAAATGATCGGGAAAGGCTTCATCCGAGTAGTTTTTTTTGAACCGTTCAATGAAAACTGCTCGGATGAAACCCTTCCCGGTCATTTTTTTTGCAGATTTCTCGCGAGGATCCTTAAAATCACGTTTTAATCACTTTGAGTGACTCAGATCATCGAAATTCAATTAGGAAGGGGAGTCCCGCATTTTAAACATGCGGGATCCCTCACCGGAGCCTGTATATATATATATACAGTCCTTTTCAGGTCCGGATGCCTCGGTCCGGACCATCCGGACCTCCTATTTCCCGATCGAATTTTGATGATCCGAGCCGCTCAATGTGATCAGAATGTGATTTTAAGGGTACCTGCGAGAAATCAACAAAAAAAATGATCGGGAATGGCTTGATCTGAACAGTTTTTTATTGAACGGTTCAGTAAAAAACTGCTCGGATTAAGCTCTTCTCGATCATTTTTTTTGTTGATTTCTCGCGGGTACCTTTAAAATCACGTTCTGAACACATTGAGCGGCTCGGATCATCGCAAATCGATCGGGAAATGGGAGGTCCAGACGGTGTGGACCGTAAGAGGAGTGGACTTGAAAAGAATTGTATATATATATATTGGTAGATGAAGCATTTTACTGAAAAAACCAAAACAGGGAGTGGCCCTTATATTTCTGTTTTACAATGTTCACGAAATCTTCACTGATTGTGCCTTTGAAAATAACAGGTAGTTGGTGATGTAGCCCTTCAGCTTCATGCAGGGGCTCCGTTGACAGGGATAGAGTTTGTCAATTGATTTAGCTCAGAAAGCTGTTCCCCTTGGATTTGAAATCCAATAGATACGCATGTAAGTGCCACTTGAATGTGTATTTGGTATTCCATTCTTGATACTAACATTGCCAATAGGCATGTGAGCTTCCTCTAGAAAGCACTCGGACAAGTTCATTTTATTTTAGAACCTGTTTCTTTGAACCATCAGTAGTGAGCAGGGGAGTGGGAAGCTACAGCTTATTGTGGCTAGACTCGAACCCGTGCTTTCTTTCTTTCCCTTGAACAAATTGGTTGGGGGAATATGAGTAGGGGAAGCACAGTAGCAGTGGTGAAACTTGAATTAAGGCATCACGCATACTGGAAAGACTGCAGGTTAAGCAAGACAAATTAGATTTTATGAAATGAGCGACTCTTGTGTTTTTACAACGTTCACGAAAGCTTCACTGATTACTGTTGTGTAAAAATCATTATTAGCCCGATAGCTTTATCAATTGCCTTTGCTATTTGACTTGCTGCACTCGCTAGTTTTTTGTCGTGAGCTACTGTTATTTTTTGCATTTGCACTCTGAATTTCGTTACCATGATATATCATTTTCGCCTTCTGTGGGTTAACGTTAAACCCGCTGTTGTAGACATCGTGAGGCTATGCCAATGATTAGGGGTGGTAACGAAATTCCAAGTGCAGCAAGGCAAAAAATAACAGTGGGTTTTCCATGCTTTCAAATTTCTAACAAGAAATGAACAATGATTTGCGTTGTGAAGAAAAGCATGTGCTGAATCGGGAGATGAGGTGATTTCATTGCTTGGTTAAGATTCGAGCCGTCGATTGCTAAGATGAATGGCCGAATTGATTGCGCTGCACCCACTTGCAGCATCCCCCTTTTTGGCCTTGGGAACTCATTTCTTAAATAGCTGCATATTAATAGATTATCTAAAACTTATCAAAACCACCAGGAGCGTCTATGAATGCCAAAAACGAATCTCTCTGTTCCAGAAACCTTCTTAAAAAGTAAGTAGCTTATTTCACATTTTCAAACTCAAAAATAATGTAAATGAAAAATAATTTTTTAATTTTTTTTGCATCGTATAAAAGATTTCATTGAAATTTTTCAAACAAGATCCATATTGCCTATTTTTAGATTTCAATAAACTCATAATTTTTTAGTTTGAAATTGTCTTTTTAAAAAATAAAATTTTTTTTTTTGGGTTCTGGAACGAGGCCTAAGGTAAAACTTCACTTGTTAATTATATGCTTGACATACCAGGCCACCATGTACATATACAGAGTATTTACTAGCGTTGTATTTGTGCGATGCACGGGACAATAAGAAAAGATTCACATCAATGCTTTTTCTCTGTTTTTGTGAGTCGAATGGACTCAATGCTACGTGTGTTTTTCAAAATAGATTAATTGAACTATGCAAGTTGGAACTAAAGTGGTGTGCCTGTTTTATGAACTGAAAGACTAATATCTACATTAATAAATAAATATTTTTCAAGTGTAAATAAAATTTATTCAAATTAATTCGCAATTATGAAAATTAGGACATACAAAGCAACAAACAAAAATTAAAACCACCTCTCTCTCTCTCTCTCCCCATTTTTCTCTCTCTCCTCTCTCTCAATTTTAAAAATAACAAAAATCACAATTATAAGAATTTAAAATTGGAGATTTGGAGGTTTCTGAGCCTAACTACATTTATAAATAT
Organism: Rhododendron kiyosumense; assembly: GCA_019656275.1. NCBI lineage: Eukaryota > Viridiplantae > Streptophyta > Magnoliopsida > Ericales > Ericaceae > Rhododendron > Rhododendron kiyosumense. Next base: position 197,789 of record BPLS01000601.1, read on the forward strand.
TATAGATTGATTGATGATGTGTATATATATAATCACTTGAATTAGCATCCTTGGAAGTTATTTGGGTGACTGAGGTAGATCAGATTATTGAATAAACTAATGATGAAATCTTTCAGTTTACTCCAGTATATAATTTTATAATTGTTCAAGGGAACGTGTAAGCAGCTCTAAAAAAAGAGTATACATGTTCCATAATACTATAATTAATTCAAAGAGCCACCAATTAACAATTTTTGGTCAAAGTTTCTGGATTAATACTAGGAATATACTTTATATACTAGGTAATTCAACTTATCGAGTCAATGAACTCGATCAAGCCAATGACACTAAGGTAAGTACTACAGTTCTGGACTGAGGAGATTTTCTTTGATAATAGGGTGTTTGGGGCTGCATTCATGCATCTCGACTAATTTCGGACGGTGAAATTGACGATTGGGCAAATCTCCACTGACTCAAAATTTGAAATGTTTAGTTTTCGTGAGATTCGAGCCTGAGATAGGACAAGGCCATTGGTCAACTGGATAAGTTTAAAAAATTTCAAATATTTACATGGTGTGCCATACATCAATTGGACTACATGCATATATCTATATAACATGGCCACAAAAAGCTCATAACAATATTCGGGTCTACATTAATTTGATGAAAATTTAAGGAAAAATGACGGCTCAGGACGTGTTTTGATAATTAATATCCGTCAATGACATTTTCAGTATTAAGTTATTAACAAATGTTCTCAACATATCTTTGGTATTAATTATCAAAACACATCATTGGCTATCCATATAGTTCATGTCATCCATACATAGTGTTTTGATTTATGAATCGGTTATGGGTTTGAATCAAAAAGAAATTCTAGAGAATTTTTGCTATCCTGATTTTTTTTTTTTTTTTTTGTCTTTTTGGAACGGTGTATAAAGTTTCCTATTTGATTTTTAGGCTTTATTTAACCTAATTTGCTCTAGGCCGTGGGAACTAATGATTGGTTCTGTGAGCAACGATTTTGGATGTTTTTTCATAAGGATCAAATTCTATCGGTTTTTGTTTCCATCCTTCCACCAAATTTTATGAAGCACAAATACTCTGTTTTGGCCTCCGTATCATGTACGTAAATGTATCGGATACGGATACGCTCCGGATTCGTATCTAATACATTTTTTTAAGTGTCATGTTTTTAGAATTAATTTTTGGTATCCCGATACATTTTGAATATGTTCGGATACATGTTGGATAAACTTAGCTACGTTTTGGATACATGTGGGTAAATATGTTATTACTTAAAATATATGGGTTAGAATTACAATTAGGTCTATATGTATTCTTTCTTGGAAAAATTTCAAAATATCCCCCAACCTTTACTCTAAATTTCAATTAGACTCCCAACCTTTTAAGGAAATCAATTTAACTCCCAATGTTATCTTCCGTTAATCAAAATGCCCCATTCCGTCCGAATGACTAACGAATTTCGTTAAAAACTCTGTTAAATAGCGTCCCAATCAAATTTCGATGCTCCAAACTGCTCTATATGATCAGAATGTGATTTTAAAGGCACTGGCGAGAAAATCAGCAAAAAAAATAACCGGGAAGGGTTTCATCTGAATAGTTTTTTATTGAACAGTTTAATAAAAAACTACTCAAATCAAGTCATTCTTGGTCATTTTTTGTTGTTGATTTCTCATGAGTACCCTTAAAATTACATTCTAATCATATTGAGTGGCTTGGATCATTGATATTTGATTGGAAAAGGGGAGGTGCGGACTGAAGCAAAATCCGGACGTCCTGACTTAAACAAAATCCGGATCGGCCCACACCTTCACTTTCCTAATCGAATTTTGATGATCCGAGCCTTTCAATGTGATTAGAACGTGATTTTAATAGTACCCGTGAAAAATCAGCAAAAAAAAAAATGATCAAGAAGGGCTTGATTTGAGTATCTTTTTATTAAGCTATTCAATAAAAAATTGTTCAGATGAAGCTCTTTCTGGTCATTTTTTCCCTAATTTCTCGCGTGTACTTTTTAAATCACGTTTTGAATTCATTTAACGGCTCGGATCATCAAAATTCGATCGAAAAGGGGAGGTGCGGACTGAAGCAAAATCCCGATGTCTTGACTTGAACAAAATTCGGATCAGTCTGCACCTCCCCTTTTTCAATCGAATTTTGATGATCTAAGCTACTTAATATATTCAAAACGTGATTTTAAGGGAACCCGCGAGAAATCAGCAAAAAAAGAGAGATTGGGATGAGCTTAATTTGAGTAGTTTTTTTATTGAACTATTCAACAAAAAACTGTTCGGATGAAATCCTTTCCAATCATTTTTTTTGCTGATTTCATGCGAGTACTCCTAAAATCACGTTTTGAACACATTAAGCGGCTCAGACTATCAAAATTCGATCGGGACGCTATTTAACGGAGCTTTTAATAAAATCCGTTAGTCATTCGGACGGAAGGGGGTGTTTTGATTAACGGAAGATAACATTGAAAGTAAAATTGATTTTTTAAAAAGATTGAAAATCTAATTAAAATTTAGAGTAAAGATTAGGGGTATTTTGAAATTTCCCTTCTTTCATTTTCCCAGTCCACCAATCTGACACCAAAAAAGGCACTGACACCAAAAAAGGGATCGACGATTGCAAGGAGACTTGACTCTCCACACCAGTAAGTCTCTCTCTCTTTCTCGCTCTCTCTCTCTCGATCGAGATGTGTGTTTATATATGTATATAACTATATAGATACAATTGGTTTTGAGTCAGTTTCCATCTGTTTTCTTCGCTTGCATATATATTGAATTATTGCTTTGTACAACAGGAAATTCAATTTACAGTAACTTGATCGTTTGGGTGTAGAAGATTGACGAATGGAAACCTAGTCTAACAGCTTTTTTGGATGGATAGGGGAGAAATGAAAAGAAAGAATTATGATCCTTCATCTCTCTAGGTGAGAAAAAGAAAAGAATCGATGTTTTCTTATTATTTTGTTTGGATTGACAAAATATTAGAGAGGGATTTCTTACATTTTCTTACCTATCTTGTTTGTTTGGCTAGTCTACACGACAGAGAATCAGAGAAAAGAAAGGGAAGTGTCGTAGGTCTTTTTTTTTCACCATAGTAACCTTCATGTACTGTTTCCAAAGCGAATACACATCAAGAAAGTCTATAGCAGTAAATTACCTAGCACTAGATAAATGAGAGAAACAGGGGTAGGTTGATTAAAATGCTCTAGAAAAATTGTGTATTTTTGTCAAATTGAGAGGGACAATATCGGCAACTGAAATAACTAGTGCTTCCCGCCATTCCTTTCTCACAGAACCTCATCAAAACTGGTGAGAAACGAAATAGGCTTTGTTAGAGCTTCCTCACCCTCTCTCATCACCTCTTTGATCATCCAAACATGTGATAGAATGACTTTGCTCTCCAAGTGTCGAAGCGAAGCTGTTGCCAATTGTAGATATGGGTTTTTTTTTGGATATCATTTTAGGTATAGGTTTGAAACTTGGTTCTACAGATATGATCCAACCAAAAGTATTGTATTGTCTCAGGCACCTATAAAGTTGCCCCAAACACCCAGCCAATTTAGGCCACATTCAGTTGCCAAAGGCTTTATCCTTCCCTATACATGTTAAAACATAAATCACTAAACTGGCAAGCATTTTATTTCCCTTGACCACCTTGAAAATGTAGTTAGCAATATTTCTTTCGAGTTTCTTGATGTTCTCTGACATCAATGAGCTACTGGGGCTTTCATAGGTGAGTGTTATACATGTACGCAATAGTTCCAATTTCAAACCTTGATTATTCCCTAGTTTTGTTGGATGTTGAAGGAATAAGGTTTAGAATCAGGCCTTTCCACACTATACAAAGCAGTGCACTTGAATCATCTCATTTCACCTTGGGAAATAAATAATGCTTTGTTAAACTAGAGCGTTCTTCTGTTGTTAGTTAGAGATGGGCATTTCTTTCCCTCCTAGGCGTTTGTTGTAAACTAGTGTTATTTGGAGATTATTTTGATACTATTGGTTGCTAATGGTTCCAGTTATTTGGGGGATTTTCCAACAAAATGAGAACGAATGGGGATGCCCCAAGACAAACAAAGAAGCAGAAACTTTCCCAGAACAACTCTCGCTTGTTTACAGCAGTACAAGAGATGGCATCTCTAAATGAAGATAAGGCACACGAGTTTGCTGATATTAGGCATGTGGGTCAGGTGGCAAGTCTTCCTTATGACTTGATTTTCAGGATCCTTATTCTACTTCCTGCTGAATCTCTCCTCATATCAAGTTCTGTATGCAAGGAGTGGTTCAGTTTGATTAACAGCTCGGATTTTATTGAAGCTCACTCCCGTCGATCTGAGAATGTTTTCATCTTTCTGAAAAAGGCCTCCCCAAGGCTTAAGAGTTTTAAAATTGAAGACAAGCTTGGTCTATTGGTTAACTACTCTATATTTTCAAAGAGTGAACCGCCTAGATCTTACATCAATTTCGTGAAGATGCAAGGTGGAAGGTGTAAGGTAATCGAGTCAAACATAAGCGGCGTTAAGAATATTCTAGCAACTTGTAACGGATTAATTCTGGCCACGTGTGAGCAGAATGGAGGCTTACTAGTATTGAATCCAATGACTAGGAAGCTTTCTGCGCTTCCATTGGGCACTACTCTTCCCCTTGAACAGTCATATGGGTTTGTTTTCAGCCACTTGACCAAACAATATAAAGTGGTGCACTTATTTCAGGATGAATCTCTACACATAAGTTGTGAGATACTGAGCCTTAATACAAGATCGTGGCGGGGGGTGGATGGGCCATCTTTTGGTCTTTTTATATCGTTGGTCCACAAACCTGTTACAGCCATTGGAGCGTTGCATTGGCTCCCTTCTAGTGCCAATTGCAGTTTCATTGTGTCGATGGGTATTGATGATGAGAAGTTTCGCGCTTTCAGTCTTCCTATTAGCAGCACCCCGAATGATAGACTAGTTGAGATTGGTGGATTCCTAAGTTTTGTGACGCATGTGGGGTTCCGTAGATTAGATGTGTGGATGTTGAAGGGATTGGAGGGGGAAGGGTGGGTGAAGCATCATATAATCACGAGCTATAGGGTACCGGATTTGGTTCCAGTTTCCACGTTGAGGTGCGGCAGAGAATTGATCTTCCAGGTAAACGGAGCGCCTTGTTTTTATGCTTACGATGTTGAAAAGGAAGAGATGCGTATGGCTGTAATGGAGGGAGAAGCTCCCGGTGGATGCCAACATTACCTGCCTCATGTAAATACCCTTACAAGATGATAGAATCCTATTGTTTCGGTAATGTTTATCGTTATTTTGGCTAACTTGGATCAATATCGAGGCCCTCGACTTGATTCTGTTCTTTGTTTGTTGATGGTTTTCGTGTGAAAATTCAAGTACGCTCTCCAGGAACTATGATTGTAATATTTTTTTTTTGGGGGGTACTTTCAGGAACTATGATTGTGATTGTGATTGTGAATGATATATACAGACTACGTAACGTATCTTATCAGTGAATGATCATTGATCCAGAAGGTTTGTCTTATTTTGTTGCAGCTATGGTATATGTTTGGATTTTGATTTTTGCGCTCTACTTTGTTCATGAAGTATTAGTAATCGCACGTTAAATGTGAACCGCCATCAATAAAATAAAAAGTGGAGCGCAAAAATCAGTTTACTATTTGTTTTCATTTATTGCAAGTTACCCCCTCGCGATCGAGAAATTATAATCTCATCACTTGAGATTCAGAGTTGCATAGCAGTTTTCACCTTCGTCAACTAACTGATTGCTAATTTGCTATGACATCAACAGTTATATTTTAAAAAACGGTCCTGCTAACTTTCCGCCCTCAAGGTGGAGGATAATACGCCAATAATTACAAATAAGTTCGGATATCAATGCATATATCACGGATATTAATACAATATCAATACACCTTTCTCAACTATCAATGCACTTTTTATCTATTTTCCTATCCTCTTTGAACGGTGGTTAGAACAATCCTTTTTAAAATACAAGTTTTAATTCTTTTCCCCTTGTTCTCTAGGAGATCTCTGTCATCTCTCCTTTCTCCTCTCCCCTCAAAGACTCCATAACCACCACCATGAAGTGCACCCAACCACCTGATGTAATTTTAAGTGATATGGTATTTTATGGAAAGAGATTAAATTAATTTTTTCTATCGGTGACGGAAACTGTGGATTTTCCGCCACTACCATTTTGGGCCGACAATGTATTAATTGCTGATTTGAACCGTTCATTTTGTAAAGCTTGCAGAGTAGTAGTATTCTCATTCAAAAAACTAACTTCACCGGACATCGATAGGTGTATCAAAATTTAAATTGTTCTTTATAAAACGGATGGTCATGGACAGTTCAACTTGACAAGATTAAATCATCCATTTCATAAACTAGAATTCAACTTTTATTGATCTATCGATATCCAATCAATCTGATTTTTTGCGTGAATATATTATACTATGGGCTTTACAAGATGAACGGTTCGGATTATGACAATAAATGCATGGTGGAGTTCACAAAGCGGCGGCGGAAAATCCACCATTTGAAAAGTTTATCAGAGGGAGCCGGACTGAAAAAGAAAATGATTTATCAAGAATAAAAGATCCGAAAATACGAAAGATGCCTGCGTCAATGTTTTAAAATCGATAGGCGCTAGTTTTTTTTTTTTTTTTGGGTAAGGTAAAATTTTATAAGAAACCCACATTACACAAAATAGCGGCATACCCCTAACCAACAAAACAACCAAGACCTAAGGGACAGTCCCAAGGAAAAAAACATATAGAAATTAAAGAGTTGACAAAAACCCTGCCTGAAATGTTTCAAGTCAAGCAAAGCAACCTATTCACATCAGACTTCCTAATGTTTCTTCAAGAGCTCACATAGCCACGTATATCAGAGGCAACTACACTAATAATCTGATCTGGAGTAGAACTCATGCCTTGAAAAATGCGCCTATTCCTCTCCTGCCACAAGTGGTAAACAACTGCGGTACAAGACAGCTTCACCAAAAGAGTTTGGAGGTTAGCACCACCCCTATGAACATTGACCCACTGGATCTCATTAAGCAAAGGCAAGCAAGGCCTGTGGAGCTATTTTTCACCAAGAAATATTGTCACACAGAAGTGGAGAACGGGCAACCAAAGAACAAGTGCTCGTGTGACTCATCAAAGTTGGTACAAAGCACACAAGTAGCACAATCAATAACTCCCCATCTATGCAATCGATCCCTAGTGGCCAACCTCCCCAAAATACTCAGCCACTGGACTATAGCCCATCGCGGAACATGATGTTTAAACCAAACAACCTTATGCCAGTCAACTTCAGGAGCACTAAAGCAAAAAGCATTCCAAGTTGTCTTGATTGAAAAAATCCTAGAGGGAGGCAAAAGCCAATGAATGGAATCTTCACATAACACATTAGGCAAAAAAGAGTTCAGGGTAGCCCTGTCAATTGCCTTGACAACAGCAGATCTACCATACTGCCATCTCAAGTGATTCCCATCAATAATAGAGGAAACCTTAGCAGTGGAGGCTCTGCACAAAGTATCACCTAATCGATCACCAAAACGTTGGAATAAAGGGCCAACCGGATGCCAATTGTCCCACCAAAGAAAAGTGCTAGACCCATTGCCCACAAGACATTTAATCCAAGGCTGAACCATGGACCGAAGCTTAAATGTTTTCTTGATTGTCCATGAAGAAGAGGTATTTAGTTTTAATTACAAATGTATGAACCCATTTGATCCAAAGAGTATCCTCTTTATTTTTGCTAGGGCCCATATATATCTCGACATAGCAGCAGCATTCCAGTCCTTTAATCTTTGAAATCCAAGACCTCCTTCAGAATTTAGGAAGACAAACTGAGTCCCAGCTAACCTTAGCTCCAGAAGATTTCAAATCAGGCCCTGTCCAAAAGAAAGATCTAAGGATTCTCTCTATTTCTTTCAGTACTTTTTTAGGCAGAACAAAGATAGAGCTCCAATAATATTGGATACTAAATAAAACCGAGGAAACAAGAGCTCCAATAATATTGGATACTAAATAAAACCGAGGAAACAAGTTCATCTCTGCCACCATATGAAAGGAGTTCATTGGACCAAGAAAGAACTCTGTCCAGAATTCTGGAAACTAACATCCATTTGGACAACTAACATCTGACAATCAGAAGCAAGAAGTCTGGAAGTAATAAGTGGTACTCCAAGATACTTGACTGGTAAGGTACGCTCAGAGATAGGCGCTAGTTGGCGGAAAAGGACTGCCTAGCACCTAGGCGCCGAGTAGTTGGCAGCCCAGCGTCTAAGCGGAGACTGGTCGACTCTAGTCGGGATCACCGGCTAGCGCGTAGGCAGCCGACTTTTAGAATCCTTGCCTTCGTATATAAGTAAATGATAATATAGTACTGTAGGTCATGCAATCGCAAAGTGAAAAAAAAAGAATCGTATTGTTCATCAGAACTCCTTCTTAACATTAGTGAATATCTGCCATGGTTTATGAGGTTTTTTTTTTTTTTTCCTGTCACATACTTTTCCAGTTTGGTTACATTCGGAAGGTTCTTGAAAAAATAGAAGTTGCATGTGATTAAACACTCTCAGGTTATAGTTTTTCTCGTTTGATCCTACATGAATTTTTTACAATTGGATGTTCTTGTTCTGTTCTTGAAGACCCCTCTCAACATTTAAATCGTTTCCAGAATTTCCACTAAACGTGTGTAAAATTAGCTATATATACTTGTCAACCCTAATTTTTAATCATTTGTTCGAACTTTTGAGTTTACCAAACACAGTTTTCCGACATCTCATATTTATAGAGGACAAATGGAAACACCAATGTCGTCATTCAATATATTGCAGGTTTTTTTTGCATACGGTACACTCCAAAATGGGAAGCGCCGTCTTTTTGAATGGACTCGTGGAAGAGGCGATTTGGTGAGAAGCTACGATGGATTGCAGACACCTTCCAATGATGTAGTGCAGTTTGATACAACAAAAAACCGTTTATTTGTTCTTGTCTTCAAATGGTTACGTTGTTCTGCTTCAATAATATGCATATCAGAATCTACTTCCAGCAGAGGACCAAAGAAGCTCAGAGAAGGTTGCTAAACCAGCAGCCAAGGTCCAAGAATCAACGGGAGAATGGCGGATGCCTCTCTAGTAAAGAATAGAAAACCTAGTAAAGCACAAGCAGCTATCTTAAAGCCTATATAGCCATTTGTGGTTCACTCCAAATCGGCCTATTGAGGCATAGACAATTAGTTTTAGCAAGGTTTTGAATCTTTCCATGCATCATGTGTTGCACAGTTGTAGAAGTTTTCACAGTGGATTTCTCTTTTGAAATTTTTGAAGAACAGTAGGAAATGCAATTCTCAGTTTTGTTCCTAGTGAATGAATGATTTACATAAAGTTTGAGCAATTTGGTTGAAAAACAGGCTTTCGTTTTTCAGTGTTGATGCAAGTCAATTAAAACTATGCTGATTGTTATGAAAATGCATGAACTACACAAATGAAAAACAAAAAACATCCTGATTATAACATTATATTGATTTGTAACAACGGAATATCTTTCGATCATATTATCAGTTTAGAATCTGTTATCACTATTCAGACCATGATCGATAAAACATAGCATGAGCGCCCATGAATTATTAGTTCAGAATCTTTTCTTTTCCCTTCTCCTACGGCGAATGTAAAAGGTACCTATATAGCTTTCTCCTTTTCCCTGTCGCTTTGGGATTTCAAGGATACTCCCTTGGTTCCCTCTCATCGTATGTAGTGATCAAAGAAGCAAGCCAACAGGCAAATAGAAGAATCAGACAATTAGGCAAATAAAAGAAGCTCTTTATATTCCACAGCATAGAAAAATCGTTTAACTGATAAAACACATTCCATACTTGAAACTACAATATCTGCAATTCGTCGAAATTTTGGTTACTTATAAATAAGCTATGAATGGGCTCAATGAACTACTAATAAACGAACATCTACAAGATCCAATTTTCTTTTGTTTCTCATTCCCCCTTCCACAACACACACACACAACACAATACCGTCTTCATCAATGCGTGCTCTCTTGCTCTTGTCGTTAATAGTCTCATACCTTGTTCCAGAGCATATCTATCTCGCCTGCATGTTGAGGGACGTTAGTCTCTAGCTAGAAAAAGTTTTGGGGCTGCAATATGGATTCAGGGTCCTGCTGAACATGTATATTAGAATTGGAAATAGAACACATTGGCGATGGTGTCAAGAACAAATCACTCCATAGGTTTCCTGCATTTGGCAGATTTAGTGCCGATATGTGAGAGGTTCAAGTCCTGTTGTCCATAGTCTTCAGAAGTCTCTGTCGGCACTGGTATAGAAGAGGCTAAAGCAAGGCCCGAGGGAACAACGGTAGTCAACGAGATATTGCCAAAATCATCATAATCATAATCCAGCCCCAAACTTTCTTGTTGCTCCACTACAGAAACTGGTTCATTAAGATACGCATGTCCTTCATCCAAGTTGTCAAGTCTGAACTCATTCAGGCCGTCACTCATTATAAAACTCTGATATTGCACAGCTAGTTCTTCTGAATAACTTCCTTGCTCCTCCTCCTGTTCCCAAATAACTTCAAGTTCTTCAACTGTTAACTCATTCGTATCATTACTCATCATAAACCTATGTTCGTGCTCGAAGAGTTCTTCCGAGAAAGGAACTAGGTTCGAACAGTTTTCTAAGTTTTCGATTTCATTGCATGGGCTTGATTAAAGCCACGATAAATACACATAATATACTTAGAAATAAGGGATATGTAATGGAAAATCTACCTCAACTCAATCAATGGAGTTGATCGATCTAGCCAAGAAAAGGAGTAGGTAAAAATAGCTGAACATTTGTGATGGGGGAGTTGATGGGTTGATGATGGAAAGGGAGGTTTATTTAGGTTAGGTAGTTGGATAGGGTTTCTAGTTACAAGGATTTTTACCCCTAACTAATTAAACTATTCTGATCAATTAATAATTAAGGAGTAAGATTACTAAATTTTATTTAAAAAAATTAGGGTCATTAAGATTAATCTTAAGTGATACTAAAAAGTAGTATGTGCTTTCTGAATACAGTTGTTATAATTAATAGCTCAATCGCGAACCCTGTCAATTCTTTGACTAATACTCCTAATTCTTATCATTGTCAGTGATTATTACATATTTTATGAGGTAAAAAAAATGTGGCTCGCGATGTGCTTCTAGTTTGGAAGAACTAAGAGCATCTCCAAATATCCTTACGCATCTTATGAAAAGTCTATGGTACATATACATAGGTACATACGTGTTTTGGACCCATATCGAGTCTTAAAAAAATAATTCGAGCCGCTCATTTTATTCAAAATGGTTTGCTAAAGGTTCTTAAAAAATAAACTCAATCCAATATCAGTAAAAATATTTACAAAACATCTAACTCTGGTTCATAATCCAGGCCTAGTTTATATGAAGAAAAAGTTGGATGTTTCGTGTGTGTGTTTACCGATTTTAGATAGAGTTTTTGCCTTGTTAGGTGCCCTAAACAACCATTTCGAACAAAATGAGCGGCTCAAATCAGTTTTTTGGGACCCGAAATGGGTTAAAAACTCATATGTATGCGATGTATGTATAGCAGCGTTGTCAGGTTACATTCCGGTCTCTGCTGGTCTAACATTCCGTCAGAGGACAGAGCCAGATTTCATTCCCAGGATTTCGATTGTATTTCAAAAACGGTAGTTTTCGCCGAAGTATTTCTGATTAAAAAAGTGTAGTTTTATGCTGTTAGAATTTTTGATGTACCCTATGTGTGTGTGATTAACGGTACGTTTAACCACCGGTATTGTTAAAACGGTATTAACAACCTTGATAGGAACTGAATTTGATAACATATTCAACTACCGTACGTAAAAATTGTAGGAGCGAAACAGTAAAATCGCAAGGAACGAATCTTCTATTTCTCTCTCTCTATTCTACGTAGTGAAGGCTGAAGGGATTATAACAAGAATCAAGAACCCTAAAAACAGAAAAGGAAAGCATCTGATCAAGAACCCGAAGATGATGATGAAGGAGAAGACCAACGGCAATGTTATTATCTCCGATGACAGTGGGGCCATGGATTTCTCTCTCTGGAGTCGACTTCGACCGGAAATGGTGGACCACGTACTTTCTCTCCGGCCGGTAAAGTCTCTCTGCCGATTCAAGGCTGTATCCCCCTCTTGGAATTCCCGAATCTCTTTCGCGCAATTCGCCCAAACCCACCTTCACTTAACCAACACCAACAAACCCCAAAAAACCATTCTCGCTTCCTCCTCCTCTGGCGCTCTCTACTCCGTCGATCTCGCCGCCACGAATCCCACCGCGGAGGTGCTTGATTTTCCTTCTGCAAAGTGGCCCGAGGTTTCAGGATCTTGCCATGGCTTGGTTCTGGTTTCCGACGGAGGTTACGATTCCAACTTCTTGTGGAATCCGTTTACTAGAGAATGTAAGAAACTGCCCAAATACCCAATCTCTTGGGCTAACTGGTCCTGTATCTATTTGGAGTGGGTTACGACTCGTCGACCGATGATTACAAGGTTGTGGTGCTCCTTCGCCGTCAAAGTATTGGTGTGTATTCGCTGAAATCTGATGCTTGGAGGGTAAGTCAAGTTACAGATTACTATTATCCAAAGGTTCCGGACGGATTTTATTTTAATGAACGTCCCCATTGGCTTTCTGTGGGTACTCCTATGACTGTTGCTGCTTTCGATTTGTCGGGTGAGATCTTAAGGGAAATCCAGCTGCCTGCTTCGTTTGATAAGTATAGGTATTATGATGAGTTTGATGGTCATGACGTGGCGGTTATTGGGGGTTCTCTCTCTTTGGTGTTGTGGCAACATCAATACTACAAAATTGAAGTTTGGATGATGAAGAGGTACGGGGTAAGAGACTCGTGGACCAAATTTACGATTTCTAATCCGACGTGGGGAATAGGGGATGTGTTGTGTTTATCAGCTGAAGGCGAATTTGTGTTGGGAATAAAGGGAAAGATAGTAGATTCTTACAAACAGATAGTGGATGAGTCTGAGGGAACCAAACTGGTTGTATACAATTTGGAAAAAAAAACAATGAGGATCATGGTTGTTTCTGGCATTCCAACTGAATTTATAATTGGGGACCATTACATTAAGACCCTCGTCTCTCCTAATCACGGTGGACAGATTCGGAGAGACCATGAAGCTTCTTTAGGTGAAAGCTCAAAGTGCTATCAGGTATATTCCAACATAGAAACGACTTTGTCCCTTCTAATAATTGTTTAGTTGTATGTATCATATGTTGCATGAGCTCCCATCAAGCTGTCAGTAGCAATTTCATTAGTTTGGCTCCGGTAAATGGTATATATTTTGATCGAGGATATTGAAATAGAGGCTTTGAAATGTTAGTGAGCGAGTATTCAGTTGTGCCTCAGATGTGATTGGGTAGCTCCCCATCTAGTTAAGAATGCCTCCTGTATTGGAGGGAATCGGCTCCATGCTTCATTATGCCCTTTCCTATTTCCAACATTCTTGTTTAATGAAATACCAATTATTTGTCAGAAATAAAGTGCATGGATTCTGGTATGCCTGTTATGCTTTCTCCTCGTCTGGTTAGACATTGTTTTCTAATACTGATATCTGCCTAGTGTTCAACAGTTTTAGTCATGGACAAGCTTTAGTTTTTCGGAAACACCAATCGTTACTATCATCCGATCTGCCGAAGGGTTTATTTGCTGTTGGTGTTACGGACAAGCTCAAGTCACTGCATAAAATAAATATGTAGATAGGTACAGAGAATGATCATAGTCAAGGTCTATCATTAGTACTGAATCAAAAGAGTAGTATCAGAAAACTACAAATGTTTTGTTCCCCAAAACTTTGCTTTCCAAAACGGAAGAAAGGAAAACAATATTTGACAGTAAGAGAAGCACAACCAAATGACAGATTGTCCACAGATCTTTTGAGAACCACAACCAAACGAAAGAGAAAGTTCTGTTTTTCGATTTTGTGACAAATGAGAATTTTAGGTAAAATATGTGGGATTCTTAGATATATATGCTTGAAAGTAGTTATATAGTAAGAAAAAATCAGAGGGTACTTGGGAGTGAAGTTTTCGGAAATTAGGAAGTACTTACAGCTCAAGTTTCGTTAATACTTAATGAACAGAACTTGGTATTTGTACTTGTTCTGGGCCTATCTCAGAACTTGGTCTTTTATGAACAGAGTTCGTACAGGCAGTGCATTTTACCCCGTAACTGAGAAATATCAAAAGAAATGGTACCCCCAATTCCCTTCATCTCAAAGATTAAACATCATTATTGCTCAAGTCCCATAAGTGGAAAGAAGAAGAACAATAGGAAAGACTTTAGAAGGAATACACTTTACCTTACTCACTGATGGTTCAAATTTTTTTTGGCAGCTGACAGGGAAGGAACATCCAGGCTCTAGTCTAGCAAATTGACTTGTGCATC
>BPLS01000604.1:0-10977 GCA_019656275.1 Rhododendron kiyosumense
GAAGCGCTTCTCGATTCCTGACTTCGGCATTACAGTTTGATTGCAGCATTTGCATCTGTGCAATTCCACTCTTTACATCCTAAACGATAGGGTAAATTAGGCGTTTCAAATGATGAGCTGATAGATTTCTGATGCATGCTGAAATTTTATCTACTGGGACTCTCATGAGCTAAGGTGTTTATCGTGCGCTGAGGAACAACCTGCTTCTCTTGCTGTCTGTGCCAATGGAGCTGAGTTGGGGTCGTTAAGAAGATGATTTGAAGCTGGTAGTCTTATATGATTGAAGATACCTTGGTTTAGAGTTGTGCTGCTGGTATTGATTGGATTGAGTGCTGAATCTTAGGCCTCTTATTCCCAGACTTATTCAATATCTTTTGAATGTTTTTTTCTCCTTTCCTTTTCTTTCTTTTGTAGGCCTTTTATGGTACCTCATCCTCTGTGGTCCATATTTGGTCTCCCCTCGATGTACCTTTTGTCAAATTCTAATAAAATTTTGTTGCCTATCAAAAAAAAAAAGGGGAAACGACTCGGAATTCATTCGTGACGAAATGGTATAGATGTATTGCGCATACATTTGTATATCTGATCGAAAGAGGAAAGCAGCACATCCATTTCCTCGTCGCTTGTTGCCGCCATTTCTTCTTTTTCAAACTCACTCGCTCTCCCTCCCTTCCTTTGAGATCCCTTCCTTTTCGTATGTTTTAAACTAGAACTTTTAGGCCAAGTTCTGTTAATATTTTTGGATTTTTTTTAAATTATGTTTTTATTTAATTTTTTCGTATTTGTTAATTTTGCGCTTATTTTTTTGTCAATTATAAAATTTGAAAAATAAAAGATTATGAATTTTAGCCAAATTTTTTTATAATATCCAAGATAAAGTCCAAAAAACTGTTTTTTTTTTAATATTTTCAAATTTTTTTGGTAAAAGTCATAGAAACCCATAACTGTTAGAATGTATAAACCTTCAATCTCTAGAATTCGAATAATGTCAAGATCAAGATCAAATTCTTTACATTCAATTTGCATATTGTGTTTTATAATGGATTGGGAATTCTAGATCTCCTTTAAAATCAAACAACTCCATTGATCAATTGCGTATAAACGATTATGTGTGATGTAGCACCTACTACAAATCTCCACCTCCCTACCACAACAAAATTTCCCCCATTATTTACACTTAGAATTTTGAAAGTTACAGTTCGTAAATTTAAAATCTTATCTAACGATAGATCTCTTATTAGATAGTGCTCCTACCTAGTCTGATTCAATAAAGACTTCAACAAGCAAATGACCACTAGCTCAGTACCACAAGCCATAGATTTAGATGAGCCTTGAAATACTTTACGATTAGAAAAAAAACTCTTCCTTATGTGGAAGTCAATGTGCAAATATAAACTCATTCACCACTAATGAAAGCAAATGAATTATCAAGAAGTGTCACCGGTAAGATAAGTTAAAATTAACATCGATGATAATTGTCATGATAGGGAATCAACTCTTCGATCAACACAAAGTTTAACGTTGGGATCCAGAGGTTTACCCACAAGTTTGGATCCCGACAAATTAAATCCATCATCACATTCTCCTCGTACCCGACCAGGTATTATATAAAATCCCTACTGCTATTTAGTAAGAAAATGATTACTCCTTCGGATTGGATACAATAGATATGTGCATAATCCTTTTTATTGTCTTTGTTTTTCTTTTCTGGCACCTCTCTATTTCGAGTACATTCATCTACACAATCCATAGTACATAGGCTGGGAAAAAGGGCAGTAAAGGTTTGCCCACTGTTTAAGGCGTATTTGGATGGAATTCAAAAGATAAGGATTTAGTAGTGTCTCTGGTGGTGTATTGTCCAACTTTCTGTTGGACGGTTATGTCTTCCTTTTTTCATGTTCTTGTTTTCGATCTCAATGAACCCTCTTCGAGTTAATAAAAAGTTTTGTTTGTCGAGCAGAAAAAAAAAAAAAGTCAGAGGTTGTGATGCCATTTCTTTTCCCGTATCTTTGTAACTTCGGTTCGTTGATTAATAAAATTTTCTCTGCTGATCAAAAAATAAAAGCTTTGAAGCGATCTAGTTACGGTTTTTTCTGTGAGCAATTGTCTCCAAATTTCTTTTTATGAAAGAGGCCTGGATGAGCGTTAGTACTCATTGGCCGATCACGATGACTCGACCCACCTTAATTAGCTAGTTCGGGGTTGTGACAAAGATGGTATCAGAATGATATTCTTCACAAATTAACTTTTGAGTAATGCTATCTACACTCCTACCGACCACTCCTCTCTTTTATATGCGTCGGCCCCACACATTTAATTGTGGATAGGCCCCACACATATGTGAGAGCCGAGTAGTCGGTAAAAGTGTATCTAAACTTATTGTTAACTTTTTTTGGTAACCTTAGAGGTTTTTTTTTAAAAAAAAATAAGTAAAAGAAAAGTTTATTTGTTCAACAGAGTTCCTGGGCAGCTGGCATGATCTAGACAATAGAATTCTTCATAACTGATAACATATCGGTTGCATGAACGACGAATCAACATATCTCATGGATCAGTATAATTGTCAATTAAGAAATAAGAAATAAGCCAAGAATGCAAAAAAAAAAAAAAGAGTTAATAAAGACAAAAAAAAATTAATAAAAACAAAAAAAATTGCCAAATTATGCTCAAGTAACTTTTAATCGCCCCTTCTAAATGAATTAATAACTCATCCAACCATATCCTCTTCTTATTATATCTACGTCTCCTCTTTCAAAACATATCTCGCGCGCTAAAAATGAGCTGTCAAAGTACCGGCATTGGCTTGGCCCGGAGGGGGAGGCAAGTATGATCGTCGCTTTGGGTCATCTATTTTAATTTCTTACAATGTGTTTAATTCAATGCAAGGGGCAACATTTTCAAATACTTATGTATGCACAAACCATCTACTCAGTTTTTTTTTTTTTTTTGACTTTCCGTTAAAAAAAAAATCGAAGATATGGTTTGTGCATACGTACGTATTTGAAAACATCGCCCCTTGCAACACATGGTAAGAAATTAAAATAGCTATTTTATTCTTCACGTTACATAAATGTCCTTTAATTTTATATAAAAATGTGTGATGATTTTTATGATATTAATGATTAAAAAAATCACAATTGAATATGTTTTAAAAAAAATTTTAATCCGTTTGCCAATGCATATTAGACTATATTATATACCATCGCATTCAACTGATTATTTTTCATAGGTCATGGAATCCCTTTGAAACTTACATGTTCATAGCCGGCTCTGTGTGCTTGATGAAAAGTTAAAGCTATTGTAAACAAAAAGCAAAGTCAATCAAGATCGAGCAACCGATTTTGAAAAAAACATGTGTTGGTGCATAAGAACAAAAAATATAAATTAAGAAATTTTGTAACTTGAATAGTGTATTTCTACTAATAGAAATATCATTTAAGAAAGTTCGATGACATTTACAAAGACAAAGACTTTGTTAAAAATTATAAGAGAATCATAATTACCATTGCCTGAGTTATATGATCAAGTTCTATTGACATAATTTAGCAAACCAAAATCGAGTTCAACGAGAGCCAAAAAAAAAAAAAAATCATCCAGAGAGATTGATTTGTTTTAATTAAGAACTAATTCTTTCTTTCATTTCTCACCTAGCTAGTTAACCGAAGGACCTCTTTATTCTCGTGTTTCTCCTACACCTCTCTAACATCCTTGTACGGACACAAAATTTGAATCTAAAAAAAAAGACAGAAAATGAAAGCAATAAAATATATTTGATTGATTTAAATAAAAGGAGTATATCTGTGTTAGTGTTCCCCTTGTTTGATTCAAAATCAAGGGTAGAAGGTCTACTATAAGAGTATCCCCATTGTAATAAGCAAATGGATATGGATAAGCAAACTAATCAACAATGTTCAAAAAACACCCCACATTGTAGTAATCAAAGTTTCAAGTCTTTTAGCAAATAACCAAATTTCACTCATTCCATAACCAAACTTAACAATTTTTACCAATAATCAAAACTCAATAACCAAGCTCAAAACTCAATAATTCAAAAACACCTCACATTGGAATCGTCTCATTGAGAAGAATAATTTGGTGTCGTCGGGTACGTGATTGAAACTCGTTTGCAATTGGACATATGTGTATTGTGTATTATGGGAGGTTTTTTGGTTAGAGATGCAAAATAACCAATATGGAGATAGATGTTGTTAACTTTGATTATAAATAAATGGATAATCAAATGCTGACGTGGCACATTTTAGTTATTGGTTTTGATTATTCCCATTGCGGATATTCTAAGCAGTTGCCTATAAATGCTAATCCTTGAAGAAAAGCGCGCACCTTACATGATGTTGATAGTCTTGTACGTCTTCCAAAACCATCAAATCTAAATCAAATGGAATCAACATTGAGCCTAAATCTAGGATGTTTGGTCTTTGAAAATTTAGCGTCCACTTATATCATGAGTGAGAGAATCCATACAAGCACCTGACAGATTAGACAACCTTATGTTAATTCCATTCTCAGTCTGCATAGCTAATTGTGAATACTGAAAAGGCTTTGGAGGCATGTGAAGCAATTGTATATTTCCTTCAAGCATCTCAACGACTTTGTTCATGGAATTAGGACGGTCAGTAGGCCTCATTTGTATACACCATAAACCTACTAGCATCATCTTCTTTACCATCTCACTCTCCTCCTCAGTTGCCTCTTCAATTTGTACGTTCTTTCCTTCTGCGAATTGGTCATAAACCCAAGGGGGGAAGAAAATTTGGCTTGAATCAGCAGATGAATTCCAATTTCTTCTCCTTCCTGCCATTTCCATCAATAGCATTCCAAAGCTATAGATGTCCGCTTTATAGGAAATACCGCCGATGTTCTTATAGAACAACTCTGGAGCTATGTAGCCTAAGGTTCCTCTTGCAGTAGTCGCTGTCACAATGCTATCATCTGTTGGATATAATTTTGCAAGACCAAAATCAGAAACCTTTGGAGTGAAATTCTCATCAAGAAGAATGTTATGAGGCTTTATATCAAAATGCAAGATCTGCATTTCACAACCCTGATGCAAATATCCAATGCCACGAGCCACCCCTAGAGAAATCTCATAGATTTGCTTACAACTTAAGGACAATTTTCCTTCTAAAGAAAAAATATACTTCTCCAGAGACCCATTAGGCATGAAGTCATATACAAGAGCACGCTTAGACCTCTCGGCGCAATATCCAATTAGCTGAACAACATTGACATGATGAATCCTTCCAATGGTAGCTACTTCGTTGATGAACTCTTGTCCATTAGCTTTTGGCATGCTTAGCATTTTAATAGCTACAAAAGGGCCACTTCGGAGCTTTCCTTTGTATACAGAACCGTAGCCTCCTTCCCCCAACTTGTCCCTGATACCATTGGTCATCTTCTTGATATCCAAGTAGGAGTATCTAATAGGTACAAGGTGATTCTCAATTCCTAAGAAATCTTCAATGCTATCAAACGAGGATAAATGTCTTCTGTTGAACTTGTTGATTAAAAATCCAAACACACATGGTAACAATAGAAGCCTTGCTCCAAGGATAGCTCCTATGTAATGCAATCAAAGAAAAATGATGCAATAAGATTAGAAAAAAATAATTATTGGCCATGTAATATCTAATTTGCATGAGACATGTGACATTTTTGTGCATGTGTGTCTATGTGTCACATTTCATTTAGCCCTTCATGTACTCTATTCTTTTGGTTTATTTGTTCTATTTTACATTGTTTCACTAACTATAGATCATAGGAAAGGTTAGTTCTTACCTATGATTTCGAGCAGAAGCGATCCATGAACTGCGAAAACAAAAAAAGTTACTCCGTAAAATATTAGACATGTGATGAAGGAGTTGAGGTAAAAAAGAGGTTTTGAAAAGTGCAATGAGAAATCCAACTGGGTAGTATATAAATTAAACCACTTTGAATGTCTAATATTGGAACCATTGGTATGACAAGGAGACCAACGTAATACTTCTCTTTCTCAACATGTACTAGTAGGATTTTTAAACAAACTATGGGTGAATTGCTTTCGATCAGTAGCATCATGCAACAAAACATTCCTGAAGGGATATATATGTGAAAATCAGAGATTGGAACTCACAATGTACTTGCTATTCGGTCCTCTGCTTTTCACAAAAATCACAATCAATCCGGTTTTTCATAAGAAAATCGCAATCGTTCAATTAATGGAGAAGGAATACTTACTCTGAATATTTACCCACAAGAAACCTGCATTTTTGGGATGGAAAAGAAATATGTAAGCAAAAGAATATCCATACTCAACCAATACTTTCTTGGATTTAACTTCACTGTAGTTGACTGCAGAGAAATGTGTAAAATCTAATCTGGACCGTTCATATTTACAATTAATGGTTCAGATTTGTTAAATATTTTTACCAATAAAAGTATATTGTTACCGATAAAAGTATCAAAACAAATCTAGACCATTGAAAACCTTAACCGGCGGTTGCCATCACTTGGACTGCAAATCTACGGTCCAGATCGAGAAGCCAAATCCTACTTTCTTGGGAGTAAAAGTTAGCTTAGCTTCAAACCAAATAAAAAAATCGGTACTAAAAGTAGTAAGGGGTCAGTACTCACTTAAAAAGGGTGGCTCGAACTTACAATCAGTGGCGTAGCCAGAAAATTGCACCAATGGGGGCACAATTCATACACGCGGCTTTATTGTGAAAAACAAAAAATTATCTATCTCCTTTTTACGATTTGACATGCCTTGATTTTTCTTTTGCACTATTTATTCAAGACTTATTTTCTATTTAAAAAGTGCTTAGCTATTAGATAATATTAAAATAACAAGGAAAAAAATAAAAATATCATATCTTGCAGATAAATTTATAAGTTCCCTAGTGGTCTAAATGAATCATCTTCAAATACAAAAGAGAGAGGTCTTATTAAACGATTCAAGAAGAAAAATAAAGAAATAAGGGAAATGGCGAAAAGGAACGTCGCTTGATTTGCATTTTGAGATAAGACAATAATCCATACTTATAATTCCTTGAACACGTGGTGGTTTGGAGGCGAATGTTTTGGGAATGAAGGCTTCCTTATGAGTAATTAATTATTTAGTGATTAAGGGATCTTACTAAGTTGTGCCCCAACACCTTTCTCCATCACATATTTATATTGGATTCATAGTATTTATTCTTGAGTCTCACACGAATATGTGTTGGAAAAGAAT
This sequence comes from Rhododendron kiyosumense, assembly GCA_019656275.1. Lineage (NCBI taxonomy): Eukaryota > Viridiplantae > Streptophyta > Magnoliopsida > Ericales > Ericaceae > Rhododendron > Rhododendron kiyosumense. Next base: position 7,229 of record BPLS01000604.1, read on the forward strand.
ATATTGAGACACCATCTGGCGATGCCCTCAATGATTTTTCCTTTTTCGAACGTGATACACTAAAACTTCTAAGGTTTTTTTTACAAATGCAAAAAAAAAAAAAAAGAAGAAGAAGAAACAAATCCATCCAGTGGGGGCCTGTGCCCCCACTGGGCCTCATATGCCTCCGCCACTGCTTAAACTCCTCCACCATATAAATTTTAATCTCAAACTTGGATTTCATTCACATAGCGACTTTAGTCTTCACAAGCTCACCCACCTCCCCAATACTTGTTGTAGCATTGTTAAAAATATAGTCATTTCTTACTAACCATAAAGACCAGAGAGTTGCATAAAAGGTAGCTTCCCACTAATGTTTCTCCAACTATGACTTACATCCCGACTATGTTGGCACCTAGAACGAGGATAATCATATGTCACCCGCTACCCAATCAAAACTTTTATTACAATTAAAATAAGTACTCTTAAAGAGAAAAGGAAAAAAAAAGGTCAATTATGATGCGCATATCCATTATACCTGAACCAACTAGTCATTTTCTTAGTCAAAATAGCAGCAGGGATTCATATAATACCTGGTCACGTGTGAGGAGAATATGGTCATAAAATTAATGAACAGAATATGGTCATAGGCGAAACCTGTGGATAAACCTCTGGATTCCACTGTTAAACTTAACTATGTGTTGATCAAGGGGAGTTGAATCCCAATCGACACTAAAAAAAATATTGCCGCTAGCGGTGTTTTTCAAACGCCGGGAAAGACCCAACAAACCCGGTAACACTTTTAGCGGTGTTTTTGCAAACGTTGAGGATGCCAAAGTTGATCAGCTTAGGTTGTTGGCGTTTGGAAAACTCGCAAAATATCTATTGTGGCTTTTTCAGAAAGTGTCAGGATTGATCCATGAGTGAAAATCGCCTCTTCGGTGATGTTTCTTCAAAAATGCCGGGAAATGTCGTTTATGGTGGCCGCTAAAAAAAATGTTGGCAGAACCACTTTTTCTTGAAGTACGATTGTGACTGTTAGAACTGTGGCTCATAGAGTTCTAGAAAGAAGGCCAGATGCCGGAGTATAGCGGAGTGAAACGAGTGGAGCGAAGCGCAACGAGTAAAATGAAGCGGAGTGATGGCATCTGGCCCATTGCTGATGATCCAGTGAAAGTAGACTGGGCCTTTAGCCCATGCGTTCTATAATTGGGGGGTGTGGGGGGCAACGCCCCCCGCTGTACGGTACGGTCCGTACAAGGGTATTTTTGGGATACAGACCAAATACCAAATTAGGGTTACAATAGAGTCGGTATAAATACTCTATGTTGTAAACCCTAATATATACTGTGATAATAAATAATAGCAGCCGCTCTATAAAGAATAGCAGCCACTCTCGCTCCCGTGGACGTATTCAGTTTTGAGGAACCACGTATATCTCTGTATTTATTGTTTACTGTTTATACTCGTAAATCGTGTGCGTGTGTATCGATCCTAACAGTGACAAATATCTTGATTGGCAATTTCAACTATCTTGAGAGCTAAATGATCACTTTGACAATTAAATTCTATATGACGAGGCGAACGCGATATCAAAAAATTTCCAAGCAAACAGAGTACGCCAACCATGAGTCTACAACAATTAATCTTTACATTGTTATAGGAAATGTTTCGTAGCTAACATGGAGAACAAGCTTCTAATTAGTATCCCATTGATTATCCAAAATGTGCTCATAATAATAACATTCCGAGTTCGTCATTATCTTTTAATTCATACAAAGTACATTGAAGGCAAATAACCTATTTTGAAGCACAATAGATGTTGTGGCAAGTCTATACATCGGTTGTTCAAAAATTTGTCACATGTCTATTGAAAATAGGGAGATTTCTACTTAGGGTTGAGAATACAACACATAGAGTCTATATCTTTCTCACTCATGTTCGACAATAACTTCCAAATTGCTGTTAAAGTGGACTTCCGCAGTTCCACATGCTTGTCTCGGGACCATTGTTGGATTTGTGGAGACAAACGGATTGGGAGGCTTGATTAGCGTGTCTTCGTCTCCTTCCAGCATTTGAATCACAACATGCATTGAAGGTCTGTCAACTGGGTACCACTGAATGCACCAAAGTCCCACAATTGCTAACTTTTTCGCAATCTTGGCATCATCTTCATCCTGAATACCGATACCTAGCTCTTCTCCACTATCCAAACGAACGTAAACCCATTCGGGAAAGTAATTAACTTGGTTGGAGTTATTGACCATTAAGTCAGAATTCTTCTTCCCTCCGACCATTTCAAGCAACAACATACCGAAACTGTAAATATCTGATTTGTATGACACGTTTCCAAAGTTCCTCGAGAACACTTCCGGTGCAATATAGCCAATAGTGCCACGAGCAATAGTCATGGACACAACACTTTGTTCCTTCGAACACAGCTTTGCTTGACCAAAATCCGTTATCTTTGGATTCAATTTCTTGTCCAACACGATGTTATGAGGTTTAATATCAAAATGAAGAATTTGTCGATCACACCCTTGGTGAAGATACTCAATTCCTTAAGCTATACCCAAAGCAATTTCAAGTAGCTTCTTCCAACCAAGGAAATGCTTGTCGTGATCAGATGATGCAAACTTTTCCAGTAAACCATTTGGTAAAAACTCGTATATAAGAGCTCTTCTAAATCCATCCACACAGTATCCAACAAAGCGAACCACATTGACGTGATGGATTTTACCAATTATTCCAACTTCGTTGATGAAGTCTTCCCCATTTCCCTTAGTATTATTGAGGATCTTAACCACGACATGAACATCATTGGAAAGTTGTCCCCGATACACTGTCCCATATCCTCCTTAACCTACTTTGTCCTTGAATTGATTTGTAATTTTCTTGATATCAGCATAAGAGTATCTTGCTGGCTTCAAAGCTCTATAATCCTCCAAGAACCTCTCAATCTTTAGATGATCTTCTTTCTTTTGTTTGTGGAGCAAATACCTTGCAATGAGGATTACAAGAAGTAGAAATGAGCCCAAACTCCAAAGTCACACATGCAATCACTGGCGGCCTTTTCCGGACACCTGCGAAAGATAAAGAAGACTCTGTTATATATTTTCTATGTTTTGACAATGGTGTTCAAAGCTTCAGCCTGACAATTACCCTGGCCCGTTCATTTATGGGACAAACAGTAAAGGATGTATAATCCCACCAAATTTTGCGGGTTTGTTTGGTTGTCTTTTCTCTATCTTTATCAAAGTTGTTGTTGGTGTCTTTCCAACTTAGCTTTTAACTTGTCAGGTCTTTGGTGGCATGCATGTGATTATTGAGTGCTCGGGTGCCAACCTCGCTGGGATGTGCGTATCCAAATGGTTCACAAAACAGCAATTATTTTTTTCCCATGAAGTTTTCAATAACTTTTTTGACTGAAGACGTAATTGCAAGGCCTAATCAAATGGAAACAAAAGGAAAGGAAAACAAGATCAATAGTGGGTATACCGTTTTCAGGAGGATTGAAGCATTCAAGTTCACGATCACTAGTGCTGCTGTTACTCTCAAACCTACACAACTTGCCTTCAGCCTCACACTTCCCACAAACCCGATGGGGCCATTTCAATTGCATATCTCCGTCGCCAGGAATTGCCCCATCGGGAACCCACTTGACATTATACATCTTTCTGCAAGATGTCGGGGCAAAAATAAAGAAATCCCACAAACCATAAAATGTTAAATTGTGTATTTGGTGTTGGAATCAATTGTTTCTCATTGAA
>BPLS01000604.1:38377-50257 GCA_019656275.1 Rhododendron kiyosumense
TCGGCGATTAAAAGGCCTTGAAGCTTGAAGGTGGTCGACCGAGCGACAAACGCCAAGCGACTTTTAGAACATTGTTCATTTCTAATCTTGTCTCATCCAATCTTACCACCCATTCACCTCAACTTTTTCATTTCCGCTACACTCATTTTGTTCACATGTTATTTCTTAATAGGCCAACATTCTGTCTCATAAAGCATCACTGGTCTTATGGCAGTTCCATAGAATTTTCCTTTCAATTTTGTGGGTACCCTCTTGTCATATAGTACACCAGTAGCGCTTCTCCATTTGAGCCACCCCACTTAGATCATACAGGTCACATCATCAGCAATCTCTCCATCTCTACTAATAATTGATCCTAAATACCTAAAATGATCACTCTTTGGTATCTCCTGGTCTTGGATCATCTCTTTCTTCATGCGCACTACTGGTACCACTAAATTTGCACACCATATACTCAATTTTACTCCTACTTATCCAAAAGCCCTTTGACTCTAATGCTTCCTTCCAAATTTTTAGTTTCGTATTAACACCTCTAGTAGTTTCATCTACGAGGACAATGTCATCTGCAAACATCATACACCATGGGATATCCTCTTGAAATTGTCTAGTCAATTCATCCATAACTAAGGCAAAGAGGTACGGGCTCAAGACTGACCCTTGATGCAATCCTACGGTGATTGGAAATTCACTTGTTTCCCCTACTAGTGATCTAATGGTAGTGACGGCATCTTCATACATGTCTCTAATCACGTCGATATACCCTTTGGTCACTCATTTTCTCTCCAGAACCCACCATATGATGTCTCTAGGCACTCTATCATAAACCTTTTCTAAGTCTATCAAAATCATATCGAGATTTTTCTTCTTTGCTCTGTGTTTTGCTACCAATCTTCTTAATAGGTAGATAGCTTCCATGGTTGATCTTCCAGGCATGAACCCAAACTATTTCTCTGACACCGTAGTCACCATCCTCAAGCGATGCTCAATAACTCTTTCCCACAATTTCATCGTATGACTCATCAATTTAATACCTCTATAGTTGTTGCAGCTTTGAATATCCCCCGTATTCTTATAGATAGGTACTAAGGTGCTCCTCCTCCATTCGTCGGGTATCTTTCTAGTCATAATAATCTTGTTGAACAATTTCGTCAACCAAGTCACCCCCAAGTCACCTATACTTTTCCACACTTCAATAGGGATACCATCTGGTCCTACGGCCTTATCCGGTTTCATCCTTTTCAAAACTTTAACCATTTCGAACTTTTGTATTCTCCGATAAAACTCATATTCTATGTTCTCATCAGGTATATACACTTCCTTCCCACCAAAGCCTCCTTTATGTTTCTCGTTTAACAACTTATCGAAATACGACTTCCATTTATCCCTAATCGCCTCGTCTTTCACCAACACCACCGAATCAATACCTTTTATACACTTAACTTGGGAAACGTCTCTAACTTTCATTTCTCGTAACTTAGCAAGTTTATAAATAATCTTTTCTCCATCTTTACAATCGAGTCTAGCATAGAAATTCTCATAGGCTTTCATCTTAGCATCTCTAACGACTTTCTTAGCTTCTTTGCTAACTTGCTTATAACCCTGAAAATTTTCTACATTCCGGTCTTTTTGCCACTTTTTAAAGCACTCCTTCTTGGCTTTATACAAAAATGATGCATATATTGGATTGTGAAAAATGGTGGGCAAACACAAATCAGAAAGGAACAAGTGAAATAGTTACCTGAACATCATAAAATTTGATATAGAACCGTGAACTATCTATGGAAAGTTTAGTTTGAAGAATATCTGCGAGCGTTGAACTCAATTGTCCATTAACACTTGGTCCCAGGCCTCCAATGGAGATTAATTCTCCATATGCAGCTGGCTCTTCTGTACCAGCAAATGCAACAGGCACAGCTGCATTCAGCACTATCATAACGTACTGAAGAATGAAGTTGAAAAAGAAAGACAAGACTATGAGTAAACGTCAATAAAGACTCTGCAATGGCAGAAGTTATTACCAAACGGAACAGCATACTTTAATTTTTGGTAAAGAAATACCGAAAAAGTTAAACCTATTTCGCAATAATTTTGTCATGTCTTTTTAGTTTTTACTTTTAAGTATGCATATGAACATAATTAATTGAGACAGGTTAATACAAATATTTAAACATTCAAACTGCATGAATGAACGTCTGTAGACAAATGGAGCATAGTGCCATAGTCTATCTTAATTCCTAGAACAGCAATCCCTAGGCTTAACACAAACGAAAAAAGTGGTAGAAGTATCACTTCTACAAGGAGGTTTTTCCATTTCATACAATACATCTCATCTGCAACATGCGATCAAATACAAATTTAAAACCCTAATGCTTCATCTTTTGCAAGGTCAGCAAGAAATGAAAGATTCAGCATTTGTCACGGGAGGACCGATAGCACACAACGGCACAGATGTGGTTGAGCATGCCAAAAAGATGACCCAACACCAAAGTTTTACCATATAAGTCAAACAGCTTTATCATTCAATCTCAATTGGAAGAGGAACGATGTAACCAATACGAGGTGGTTATGTAAAGCATACAAATTATGCCAGGTTTCGGTTCAACATTATACATGGTTTGGAGGAAACCCAACCAAATAGCTGAATTTCAGAGGGAAAGATGGTGTTTTACTAACGAAAAAGTGGGGGCTTCTATGGGTTTTCCATTACTGAAAGCAAGAGAAATTCAGGGACAGTATCGTATATTCTCGAACAAACAATTTTCCAATTTAACAGGCAAACAATACACTAACAAAACCCATCAAGGGAAAAAGGAATAGAAGAAGCAATCTTTCAGAGTAATATTATCAAACACTTGACTGTCACAACAGTGAACCTGCAAGCACAAGCACAAGCGATGGCTTCTGTGGGTTTTCTTTACTAAAAGCAAGAGATATTCATGGGCAGCAACAAATACTTTCACACAGAGAACGTTCCCATTTAATAGGCAAACAATACAATAAGAAACCCCAGTAAGGGGACACACACAAAAAGAGAAAAAGAAGCAGCAATCTTTTAGAGAAATATTATCAAACAGTTGACGGTCATTCAAGTGATAAACGTATTAATACGTCGGGGGTAGGGAAAACGGAAACTTAACTGACTCGGGTTTGCCAATGATCTTGGCGACGGCTTTAGTGGCATCCTTGAGGATGTCAGAGGTAACCACAGCATCCACTGGAACATTTGTAAAGAGATTCAAGGTGGGCATTTTGCTACTTTCTTCTACTTCTGCTCTGCTTCTTGACAATTTATTTGAGGATTCTCTGTGTGTAGTTCAAAACTCACCAAGCAAATGGGAGTTTGGCTCAGCAAATGGGTGGTTTCAGATTAGGGAACTTTGTAGATAACAGCTAACCGTTCCTTCCAGACCTGTTTTGTCTATACGCCCAAAATCCTTAAATATCATGTGCTTTCGCTCTTAAACTTCGTGTTCACGCTCATGCTCTCATTTTACATGCACGCACGCAAATTATGTCACTTATGTCCTAATTTGTAATAGCCGAGCAAATTAGTGCAATGAAATTGTGTCTAATACTCCCTCCGTCCCTTTTTTATAGTCCGGTATTCCATTTTGGGTTGTCCCTTAATAAGTGCCCATTTTGTAAAGTTAGTGGGTAAAAGTTAGTGTATTGTTTTTTGTCCCTAAAAGTAGATTCATTTTTGAAAAGTTAGTGAGTAAAGTGTAATGATAATAGATGAGTAGGGGAAGTGGAGGAAAAAGTTGATGTGAAAGGTATAATGATGATGTCTTTTTAATAAGTTGGAATTACGAAATAGGACACTAAAAAAGGGACGAAGGGAGTAAGTGAGATGATGTAATAGAAAAAAGAATTGTATTTTTTCTTCACATGTTCATTTAATCAAAAATATTTGTGATGGTAGTATAAAATATACTAATAGTTTAATTGTTCGGAAAATTAATAAACAACGAGATTCCTGCAAAATCTTGTGCTTTTTGCAGGACGACTTTTTACGATAAAGAAATTCTAGTTAAAAAGTTTGAGATGCAAGTCACCATAATTTTTTATTGCTAAATAAAAATATGAAAAATTCGAACGTACTTTTTTCCCCCACAAGTAGCTCAAGAGAGCTTATAATCAATATCTTTCATTGACTCTTCTCCCTTTTCTTATTGCCGTTTAGCTTCATACGAATCTGTTCTAACAACACCCATGAAACTTGAGTCGCAGTTCAGATTATAGATTTCATGCTTCAATAGATTAATGTTTTGTTTATCATTTTTACTTGTAATTAATTTTATAATACAGTATTATAAGATGTGAAGTCATACGGAGATTCGAAATTGTTATTACTATTTGTCTCAGATTAGTGAAGTTTCATAAACTTTCTTTTGTGTTGGGCTATTTTCCCACAAGTAATATTCTGATTTTCCAGGATTGATATTACTAGAAATATATTTGTTGTCTAAAATACTAGTATTTCATTTTCAATTAGTTAGAAAAACTTATTGAAAGCATAGGCACGTGGTATGAGGTTTGGGTGAAGTTTTGCAGGAGTTTATGTTTTGCTATTTTATTTGAAAGCCATGTTATTAAAAAGAAAAACTCCTTCCATGTTCAATTTAGGTTAAATATGTTGTGAAGCGAATAACTTCACCAGTAAGGAAAAAAAAATAAAAAAATTTCGGTTGGACAATGCACTTAAATCTTATTGGTTGGATGATGAAATTGGCTACATTATATATAGGTCCGATGACACGGCTCAACCGGATTGGTCAGATGACGCAATCATCCCCCTAAATCTTCAATTACAATTTGGGACATCTGCTTTCTGTTTCGTTGCTTCAGAAATAGATATACTACTTCTTTTTTCACAACAAAAAGAGTTTTATTAATTTTTATAAAGGATTACTAAGATTAAACGGAACAAGGGTACACCGACATACGCCATCCAAGACCAAATGCCAAGATGCCAACCAAAACAATAGGAAAAGCCCGAGGAAAACCTAAAAGAGAACTCCCAAAAATTCAAAACGAAATACCAAAAACTAACCTCACAACCCGCACCCACAAACAAACCAGAACAAACCGAGAAGCCAAAAAACACCAACCTACCAACACCTTACCTTACAAACTGAACCAAAAACCTATGACACCAGACACCCGGGAGCTAGATAGACTCTTTGTAAAGAGTGATGACTGATAATTGTAAGAAATGATTTCAATAATATTTAGTTGGTCCCGACTCCTGAGGCTGAGAATCAACCCATCTCTTGATAGTTGCTGAAATAACTATCTTCTCTATTAATAAAGCTATGGGTACATACGAGATTGTACGTACTATATACATATAGGTTTTATGGGGGCCTATCTTGGATCCTACAGTGATGATTCAAACTGCTCGTTATTTTTAAAATATTTTTTATAGATCCCTGTAAAAAATCAGCTCAACTCGATATCAGTAATGATTTTTTCTAAATTTGTAGAGATGAAATTGAGCAGTCAAAATTGCTCAGTTTCGCTCCCACAAATTCAGAAAAAAAATTTAACTGCTCAGTTTTGTCCTCACAAATTTAGAAAAAAAAATTACCGATATCGGGTTGAGTTGATTTTTTATAGAGCTACATAAAAAAATATTTTAAAAATAATGGATAATTCGAATTATCTTTGTGAGACCCAAGATGAGCCCCACAAAACTGTACATGGTGTTACATGGAATATGTACACAGCATTATTACTCAGACCCATAACAATGATCACAATAGTTTATTTTGTAGAACACATCGATTATGTTGTAGACGTAAGAAATATGTTTCATCAAACATAGATGAACGAGAGAGATTTTTAAAAGGAAAAAATTGAGAAATTTTAGTTTCAACCCATTTTTTTTCGTACAAACGTGTCTTGTTCATCCCCCAACGAGGTGCAATCAATCTAATTTTAAACTTGGACTGCATACTCGAAGAGCACAACAAAAAGAAGAAGAAATTCCGGTGGTCATTGTGGGCCCGAGAGAAGCCCACAAAAGTTCAAAACTGGACCGGACTGGACACAAAAAAAAAACTGGTTGACAAACTGCATTCCTCTCAAAACAATAAAACCATTCAAGAATGACATTCTTCTGTTGGCCCATCTCATAAGAACAAATTCAACAACCCTAAATTACTCAAAAATTAATTCAAACATTTCTGACATAAATCCCAATCCACAAACCTTCACTTATTACCAAGTTCCCATCTCTTCTACTGTAAACACACAAGTCCCATTACAAAAGCTTTGGAGCCAATAAAAGGAAAATAATCACATGAAGCTATACAACCGGTTAAAACTGAAAAGGGCACCACCAACACAACCATATCAAAACTAACAAACAAATTTGATCTCCAATCAGCAAGAACATGAACTGGAGTTTTACGCATGCCGATACAGTTACACTGGTATAACATCGATCTTCGAACTGTCCTCACATCTCAATACAAGGCCCTCGAGGGTGGCGGGAAGAATACATTTAGCCCACTGGCATCCTGTGGGTATTGGCTCTGGTGGAGGAACAATCATTAGGACATTATCGTTACGCTGGACAACTCCCATTACGCTCACAGCGCTGCCTTCTTTGATGTACCTGTTTATCGTTCGTCACCAAAATGCAAAAACAGGAAAAGTAAGTTAGCCAGCTAGGCTTTGGAAGCAAAACCGGAAGTATCATATCAAATCCACAGATGCATTGCCGATAACCAACAACTCCTAGCAAGCATTTATCAAGTACTTCTGGGTTGCAACTACTTCTATTCCACGTAACAGAAAGAATATGCTCAAAGAATTTCTACAGTAGCCCAATTTAGACTCAATTTTTGTGTTAATAGCTTTTCCTACTTAAAAACGTCCATAAACTACTGTAATATCTATAGCTAAAGTTAATATTTCGCTATAGGTCATCACATCAACGATCTAAGCTAGAAACAAAAGACGACAAGGTAGAAGTTTAGAAAAACTCAACTTCGTAAAGTCTTTTACTAACTAGAAAATTCCCTTATCGACCAATTAAGGCAAAACACCATTTCTTTCTTCTCTTTTTCATTTTTCCTACTGCTAAACAATTCTGTGCTTTCACTTCTTGACATAAATGATAATGTCTAGGGCGCAAGGAAACTGAGAGGTGCATAAAGAGGTCGAAGTTTTACCCTTCTTTCAATCGCATTATCCGGTCGTCACTTGAAAGCTTTCTCTCTCCCAGCCATCTGACGAATTCCGGGGACATATCCCTGTTTGACTGATTGATGTCAACAACAACAGAATAATCAACATATGGAGTAACCTTAGCACCATGCCCGGCCTTAACCAATGCCCTTAACCCAGACTGGAAGTCAGAAATGTAGAAATCGGTCACATGCTTCTGCAATTACACAAAGAAAATAGTTGGATCATGCATGGTTGTGAAATATGCAAAGCAAATTTTCATAAGAAGAATGATTCTTCAACACAGTCCAGATCCAAGTAAGAAACAAATTGTAAAGGTGCATCCTGTAGAGGCGTACGAGTGATTGAAAAGAAGTGTTCAGTACTCATGGTTGCTTGGAGCCCAAACATAAACCATGTGTCCATTCAGGTATAAACTCTCTGATGAGCTTAAAAATTGTGCATGAGGATTCGAGAGCATAATCTACAATTAAGAATTCACATCTCGAGTGAGATAGGGTTAAATTTGTTACAACTGAATTGCTGGGCTCCAGACATGTCCAACCCAACAAATTTGAGTTGATTCGAAGAATAGAGGTAGCCTGTTGAATTCACTCTGCTGGAAATAAGAGGATCCGGACAGTAATTAATATTTAGTACGAAAATTCAAGATTTTCATGTGAGTTATGCAACCCGTTAATTGCCTCCTCTCATTGTTCCGCTCAAAACCAGTAGAGCTTATATTAACTCATTCCATTTGAAATAAAACAGCATCATGGATGACATACTAATTTATCAACAAAATAGTAATAAACACCTATGAGCTTGTGCAACCAAAATCCCAACTGGTTATTTGTTTTCCCAGCAATAGTCATACAAAAGGAATTTCGAGAAACGCTTATCATACGAAGAAAGAATTGACAACCTACACAAAACCCACTAAGAAAGCAAGTGCCCAGACAAACACATTTATGATGCAGGGATGTCAAGAACAAATACTAATAAAACTAAGGAGTCCTCCTGGTACCCAGATGCTACCTAAAAGCTTGTTCATTGGAATTCATCATCATAAGGTGAATTGAGGCTGAAAACATAAGAAATCAAGACGATCTTATAAACATCAGAAACTAGCTGTTACAACATGTAAACACAGACAAGCATCCAGCTTAAGAATGAGGACAAACTATCTTTCTCACCTCAACTGCTCGGAGACCCCACGTGAAGCGGCGATGGGTAGGGTTGGCAGCTTTGGAATCACACCCCCGATACTCATATAAACTTGTGGATGTGTAAACACATCTAGGAACCTTCTGGAATGATGACTCCAGAGGAACATTTCCACAAGTAACCACCTTCAAGAAATTTTAATCAACTTGGTCAAAATACACATATTCAATAAGCACAGAAACAAGTGGATAAATTGCTAAGAACATTGCAACAACAGTTACCAGAAGAAATATCATAATAACATCATCTCCCAAAAACAAAATTAGGCTATAATTTTAAGACCAGCAACAGCTCAATACATAATAGGAACGTAAAGAAATGTTGGCGAAAAATGAAGACCCTAGACAATTTTCTTCTTGATTACAATTGACAGAGGCAAAGAGAATGAAAGACTGGTTCATTGCATCTTGATTTTATCTTAAATATATCAAAGATGAGATCTCAGGCACATCAACCCCGAGGACTTGTAAATTACCATACAAGACTTTCAAGTTTCAACATAATAGCTAGACACTTCATTATCCTACTTAATAACCTTCCCACTATTCAACTTGGCATGTCCACCAAAGTAAATTTTTTGCCCAAGTTCCTGTCTTTTTACTTGCCTCCTCCCTATTCTACCATGTAGCAAATTTCACGTCATAACCCTCCTTCCTCTCTCAAACAGGAGGATTTTCACCGATAGATTTCATGCTCTCTTTTGAAAGAAAATTTCCCAGCATGAAGTTATGTTCTGCATTTATATAAAACATGTAGTTGACAAGAAAAAGGAATCCATAGCAGGGCATATATATTAAAGAGAGTTTTAATTTATGACTCTTGACATGCTGCAACAGTTACATAGGCTATCGCTCTTGTAAGAAAATAAAAGTTTCCCGCAAAACATGGCTACACCTCCAAAACTAGAAGGAATTCCCTGATTCCAATTCTCAAGCAGTTGTTTCTACTAAAATCTCTTCTGCGATCAGTTCCTTGTCCAACAACTTCCTTTGAAATTCCCAAATTACTTTAACCAAAAACAAAAGAGAGGAACAAAAAAGATCAGTCACAGCCCTGAAACCGACCAATGGAAGATTATCAATTTTTAGCCAGCAAGAAATTAGTAGGGAACCTGTAAAACAACTAATAAGTAAAGAACATGCAACAACGCACATAATCATGTGAGTCCGAGCAATCTCCTGGTAGCCCATGCAAAGAGGCAAAGAGAATTAAAACATTATTCATGCATTATTTAAGTTGTTCCATACCCCAGAAACCTTTACAAATTGGCCATCCCTTGCAGTCCTTAGCTCAGTGTCCGGATAACGGGCAATGAAACCAGTAATAGATTTTCTTCCCCAACAAGTATTCCAAGTGAACACTGCAGCAACAGCAACAAAAAGAACAAAAACCACAACAAGAAGAATAGGATTGTGAACTGCCCCAAGAATAAAACCTCCAGCGATAAACCCCATGACAAACAGCAAACCCATTGCCCAAAGGATTGGCTTAGGGAAACTCCGGTGGAAGGAGTATTCTTCCTCTTGACTAAGGTTAGTAACAGCCGGATTGTGAACAACAGCTGCACTGTGTAACTTGAGCGAGCCTGTGGAATCCAATGAACCAGAAACTTTACGAGGAGCCCCAGATGAGTTCAGTGGGCCAGAAGAAATGGGTCCTGAAGTGATGAGGCCAGTGGTGGGCAGAAGTGGGGCTATTGGGCCAGAATTTTGGCGGGAAACAGATGCAGTTCCTCCTACTTGAGGACCAGATGACTTCTTCATCGACTCTCCATGTTTATTAAGAGGCCCAGAATTAGATTTCTTTAGTGAAGCAGAACCACTACCCCCAGTGGAAGAAACGGAACTACGGTTTGCAGCATTGGGTGTCAATTGGCCAGAGAGAGAACCAACACCACCAAAGGATGCAGTCCTTGAAGGGGCATTGTTTATAGGTCCAGACTTCCTTGACTTGGAGCCATCTGTAGGAATATCAAACATTTTTCCGAGTTCTCCAGACTTTTTGATATCGCCACCCGTGTAAGGCATGGCTACTGAGCTCATTGTGGGAGACCTTTCTTTTTGTTGCTCAGGCCGGCCTGATACGTAAAGGCCATTGCTCAACTGATGAGATCGGGATCGGGACCCCATCAAGTCAATTTGTTTGATCACAATAGAAGCCGGACAACAACTAGTACAGCACAGTGGCAATCGGGCATACAATTCCAAGTATATGAAGTTAAGAACCAAGTCTGAAGAACACTCAACTTACTGCATCCAGGAACATAATATCGTCATACCTAGTCAATAGTGGAAGAAATAAGTGTTTTAGGGATTTAAGAACAAAAGAAAAACTCCATCCAAAAATACGTATATCAATGGATAAATTCCATGATTGAAAAACAAATATCAGTGCAATAGGTACTGTCGGAATCTTCAATCAGTCATGAGATGAAAAATAGAGGACTTTGGTCATGACCCAATGTTGACAATTTCAACAACTCCATCTACAGTAACAAACAATACCTGTACATGTTTTTTCGTGGGGGAATGTGTGTGGGTGTGTTTTTCATAGCCAAGTGTCTAAGCCAACTTACACGCACTTTGACTAATCGTGACGGGACCATAAACCCGTTGTCCGCTAGCGGGGGGCCACTTGAAGCCAGAGCAAATGCTCCGTATGAACTGGCTCCAAAGGAGTTGGTAGCACCTGAAAGGTTTCGAATGAGAGACCTTAGGAGGAGCAAACCCCTAAGCCTTTGAGTCTCAGACCTTGACCAATAGGCCAACCCCTTGGGGTTTTGTGTGAGTGTTGACCAACCGTGGCATTAGCTAACCAGATTTCCCCTAAATCAGGATATATATTTACTGATACAAGGAGAAAGAGAGAACATGCCATGATTGGCAGAAGTCTTACTGTAAAACTAACGTAGATCTGAAAAAGAAGCAGCTAAAACTCCAATCTGAAGACCATGGAAGGCTGAAGAGTCCCTTTTAAAGCCACAATCTGCAGAACTTGTATTGGTAAACGACAAAGTGAACTGCAAGCAGATGTAACATTCAAAAGCACAATGCAATCAAAATAAACCCCGATTGACCAATCAAAATCTGGAAAATAAAAATAAAAAATCTAAACTCGGTATTCACATTCAACTTTCAAGATCCAAACCACGCAAAATGCTACCCTGAGCAAGAAACGCCCACGAACCCAGTTCACCATTCACAATGGGAAGTGAAATCTGACAGATCTAAAGCCCCCAGAATGGACATTGATATAAAGGGTAACTTACAAATTTCAGACATTTGGCATGGGGAAAGAGAGATATGGAAACCAAATTTAAATGGTTAGTTTCCATGTTCAACAGTAGAATCCCAAGAAAATCAGAACCCATGTGCCAAATGAGGAAACAAACAAAACCCACATTTTCAGATCAGAAGCCGTACACTGAGTTGAAACTCGAGAAGAACAGAATGAGAAGAGCACCTGAAAGAGAGCTTG